>OY855906.1:20439660-20774660 GCA_963693305.1 Meandrina meandrites
AACTCCAGAGTCACCAACCGTTTGATACATCTCTTGTATCCTTTGGAGGTCACAATGACGGATCCTAAGGAACACTTTACAGGGACTGAACTGCAGATTCCACAGGTTGAAACATTCAGAAGAAGCAAACGAATTGCTTCACGCCCCTGCCCCCAGTATGTGGAATCTGGTGACTAGTAGTCTAGACCGCGTTCTGCGCACATGCGCAGAGACAGTATGAGTTGAAAGCGTGCTCCACTGCACGAGAGAGAAAACTGCCATTGAACTTGTTATGTACTCGTTGTATTGTCGTTACCGTGTTTATTTCTGTCACTGTTAAGATAAGATAAGATAAGATAAAAACTTTATTACCATGTCTGTGTGTTTAGCCCTTATGGACTAATTGGGGACACAATTAAAATACCTAAAATACTATTAATAATGCTAAGCTGAAAATATTTAAAATACTTAACTAAAAACTAAAAAAACTAATATTTGCAATGTCTTAAGCGCAACAGAGTTTGCAACAGTTACTATTGTTGTCCACATAGTCCGATAGATTGAGTTTTCTAATTTTAGTTTTGAATGCAGCCACAGTCGGCGAGTTTTTCAGGTCTTTGCTTAATTTTGACCATAGAAGTGGTCCAAGATATCTGATACAATGTTTCCCGTAGCGTTTAGTATCAAAAGGCAGTAAGACAAAATCACTGTTTCTAAGCGAGTGTGTAGTGTCTTTGCGGACAAAAAGGGCAGAGACGTTGTCTGGGGCAAGCCCGTTCTTGACCTTATACATAAGCGTTGCTGTATCTTGTAAACGCCTATTATATAGTGTGGGCAGATCTGCCCATCCCAAGAGTTCGTTATAGGTTTCGGCGTGGGATCTGAATATAACTCTTAATGCGCGTTCCTGAATTCTCTCAAGTTTCCTTTTGTCCGATGACTTACAAAACTGCCATGTTAGATGGCAGTATGTTAGGTGAGGTAAAATAAACGTCTTATACAGTAATAGCTTAGCCTTGCAGGGTATTAAATTACGAAGACGAGAAAGTACTCCGACTTTCTGGCTGGCCTTAATGCATAGCACACGGATGTGCTCGGTAAACTCAAGATTATCGTCGAGGTGAACTCCCAGTAGCTTGATTTGTTCTGTTTTTGTAATGTCTATGTCATCGATGCTAAGGACTGTGTCACTCTTGTCCTTATCGAGTTTTCTTGGATTGATATTTAGCAACTGGAACTTGTCTGGATTTGCTTTTAAATAGTTCTTTGAGTACCAAGCCAGGGCTTGGCTACCATGAATTTTCAAACTGCGTCCAACTGTTTCGTGGTCCGTTCCCTTAACGTACATTTGGTGGTCGTCAGCGTACATAGTTAAGTTTGTGTCCTTTACATGTGATGACAGATCATTTTGGAACATGTTCCAAAGTAGGGGTCCGAAGGATGATCCTTGAGGGCATCCACGTTTCATCTTTATCCAGTCACTCGTGATTTCGCCCAATTTTACTCTGTTATGTCTGTTCTCAAAGAATGATCGCATTAGTTCAAGAGAACGTCTTCCAAAGCCGTAAGCCTCCAGCTTCTTTATCGTCAAGGAATGGCTCAAGCTGTCGAAGGCCTTGCTCATATCTGTAGATAGAATATAAACAAGTTGCTTTGTATCAGCGGCCAGTTTCCAATCTTCTATCAGCGCAAGCAGTGTTGTTTCGCAGCTGTGTTTTTTTCTGTACGCTGTCAGTCTGTTGTACAGAGTTTTATCATAATGGCATGTCACCTGGTTGCAAAGCAACTGTTCGAATATTTTGTCGACTGCGGTAAGGGAAGTGATGGGGCGGTAGCTTGTGGTATCCTGTCTGTCTCCCTTCTTATACGCTGGTGTCCACTCACCCATTTTCCACGCATTGGGCCATTCACCTTGCTCTATGCAGTTGTTGTAGAGTCTAGTGAGGGATGCTGCTGTACCCTCAGCCACACTCTTGAGAAGCTTTGGTGAAATATGCGAGTCCCATCCACTAGATTTCTTTGGATTGATTTTTTGGAGAGCCTGTTGTACTTCAGGCACCGAAAATAATTTGAAGTCGAAATCGTTTTCTTTATAGGCTTCTCGTATGCTCCTAACGCTACTGTGCTCACAGTGGTCCTCTTCCGCGAGATTGTTGACATGATCTCCTCCAATATCTGACGCCACATTAGTAAAGTAATCTGCCAGTGTTTCTGCTACTTCCTTTTGATTCTTTGCAATGTTGTGTTCGTTTATCTTAAGGTAAATTGCTGTTGGTTCCTTGCTTTTACCACCAATGAATGGTTTGAAAGTGTCATAGAATTTATCAGGCCTCGATTTAAATTCTTTGGTCTTTTTGTACCAATATGCTCTAATAGCTTTCCGGCGCTCTCGGGTAGCTATATTTCGATACTTTCTTTTAAGTTCTAGATTCTCAACTGTGCGATCTAGAGCAAACTTTTTTGCGTACTTCCTTTTGGTTCTCAATGCCCTTTTCCAATCCTCTGTCATGTAAGGAACGTCCTTTTCTCTCACTCTCTTTCTTTTGACTGGCGCATGCTGGTCTACGACGTTTTCAAAAAGTCCTTTCCAATAATCATACTGATCGTCTGTGCTTGTGAAGATATCGCCCACTTGCCAAGGCGCATTCATGAGTTCTTGGTTAAGCAGTTCAAAATCAGTGTTCTTAGTCTGCCTAAATGTTATGGTCTTTGACTTGTGCTTTCAGACTTTCTCCGTCATTTGGCCGTAGATCAGATAATGGTCACTTATCTCGACGTTTGATCAAGTATTCGTCGATCAAGTATTCGTCGATTAAAGTCAATTAATTCAGTCTTGTGGTTTACACACAGCTAGTGCGTGCTGTGAATTTAATCCAAATATTGCAATAATTATTTTCATTGGTTAATTTTTTCCTGGTGATTTCCAAATAATTATGGTACTTAACGGCACATATGTGCAAACACTTTGTACTCCGGAATTTCCATTTTTGTGAAGAAAAATAAATCCCCCTCCCCTCCGGAATTTCCAAAAGTTTCTTTCATACCCCCTGCCCCCTAGAAAAAACAATTTTAAAAGAAATTGTGCAAATGTTCTAAACATTAGGCCGCTTTCCTTTGTAAACATGGGTATAGTGAACAACCGATTGATCGAACCATCTTAAGACGATACATACTTTTGAAGACAAAAAATACGTCAGTAATTTCTTCAAAAGTAAACAGAAAAAATATCTGGTGGCACTTGAAAGATTACCTCGATGTATCAGCATCCATCATCTTTTATTCCAATCCGAAAGAATACCGCTAAATATATCAGAACATGGATTGAAAACTGTTGACAACATTCACCGTAAACGTGATCACAAAATCGCAAACACGTTCACTGAGGAAGCCAAATTGACCCAGAAAATTGCAAACAAATAAACAGAAATAACAACATTAAGATAATCTTGGGTGTCTGAAATTGTTTCAGTATTTTCATCATCATTTAACAGAAAATTCTTCGCAAGCAAGGATGACTTTCTTTCAATCAAACGCGAGAAACAAACTCTAGTCACCAGTGCATTTTGGTTGGACTGGTACAAGTAATGGCAGTCGCAAACATGGAACGACATGGAGGATTTCTGTGAACTTGTTACCTTTCACTGTGCTTTCAGGAGGAAGAAAACCTGTTTAAAATGTAATGTGGTCATGTATTAAATACAGATAACGGAAGTGCCAGACAAGCCCAGCGTATATATGGGCGCTAAGCCATGTGCATATACTCATAGCGACTTGTAATTCTAGCGAGCTACTGCAAGCTAAGCCACAGCCTTTTACTCTTTTGTAAAAGAAAATGACGAGCTTTGATTTCAATGCCTGGTCAGAGAAACTTGCTTTAAAAGAGGCAACTGTTGAGGCACTTAAGAAAGAGGACCTCGACAACGAAGATTCCCTTAAACTGCTCACGGCGAAGGACATAGAAGACTTAGGACTCACTGTTGGACAAAGGGGAGTTCTTGGCGTGGCAGTTACGAGATTACAGCAAGGAAAACAAGCTCCACCCGAAGATATGCCCCCAGCACACCCGTTACGACCAAAACCCTAGCTTAGGACGGTGGTCTTGACGAGATCCTCAAGAAAATCGAAAGCATTGCAGTGCTCCAAGCTCAAGTTTTTCAGAAGTCGCCTTTTGGCGACTTCCTTTTGTAAAAAAGCAAAGCGTTTTTTTTAGCAGGACACCTTATGTTGCCTTACACGAAGTGACACCGCTGACCATTATGACCCGAATGAAAATCGTTCGAAGAACGTTCCAACATAGTTATTTTTGTTTGCATTGAAGAGTTTTTTTGTTGAACTGTTCCAATTATCATGCAGAAAAGTAAATAAAAGATTAAAGAAACAGGTAAGGAAGATAAACATGCAAAACGAGTTTAATTCTTGTACAGTACACTAAAATAATGCAAAGGAAATGTGGTTTGCAAAATTTATCGGCGGCTCCATGATCGAAGGCATCAAACAACACAATTAATGAGGTATCCTTAATTCAAACAGATAAGTAAGAAAGGTGATTGAAATAGTTGTAGTGAAAAAAATTGTGGTCAAATTTGTTTGGCTTAGTGATTGAACTGCAAAAAAGAAATGTTGATGCCTAGCCAGCCCTTTGCGTTACACTGGTCGCCAAATTGGCGACCTGTGTGGAAAATTTAGTCGCCAAATTTAATTTCCACTTGCCATGGCGACCAAAATGGTCGCAGCTTGAAGCGCTGCATTGGTTCACTTGATGACCGAAAACCTAGGCTGCTATTTTTTCTATGAAAAAGATTTTCAGAGTAGGTAAGAAACAATTTGGAAACAAATTTGCATGGCATCGAACTTGACCATCTGGAAACGTAAATTCACTGACAGCCCCCCCTCCTCTCCAGAATTTCCTGGGCCTTTGACCCTCACCCCCACCCCTCTGAAATTTCCAATTCCCTCCGTGGTGGGGGTATGGATATTTTCTGGAACCACACAATACAAATCATAGGGGGTTAAACGTTTCAACCCTTATGGGTTTCTGATTTAACTTCATTGAGATATTCAGAGCGAAATATATTTTAGATATGTAATTTTCAGAACTTTATTAGTAACCCTCACAGATTCCAATATTTCTTTTGTTTGTCTCATGTCAATGAATAATAATAAACCAAAACACATAGGGTGGTCTGCCTGTGGTCTAACAAGCCTAAAATATGTGCCATGACATGAAGACTATGTATACAAAAACTAGGCTAAAATCATCTAACCTTTAAGCTATAAAGCTAACCTCAAACAAAATCAAATCTGCAAGACTAGACAACAAAATCCAATACCATAACACAATAAGAAGGACGAATGCCTGAAAATATCGAGAATCGTCCCACAGGAATCATCGAAATTTTAAATTTCTTTATAGCGGAGCTCTCCAGCGGCCCGAAGGGCCGCAGAGCGGAGCCCCATAACTACTGTGCGAAGATAGAAATTGAGAAAACCATGCGTTTGAGTTTTCATGGTCATCGTGGCTAGCGGCATGGCTCACGGGCGCGTGCGCCTAGCGATGACGACGCCGCCGACGCCGCCCAAAATGGCGGCCACACTCCAGAAAAAGCTTGACCTGGGCATCTTACGTGTTTGATATTGACCATCCACTTTTCGTTAAAAGTTACCTATCGTAGAAGTTTGTAGGACACTGCACATTTTTTTTTAATTCATGTTGAAAATCGACTGGGATATTTCATTTCGCCTACACGAATCGATTGCGTGAAAAGGCGACAAAATCTTTGCTCAACCGCGGGAACTTGTGAAGAAAGTGAGCAGCGTGAAATATTTCTTCGTTATTATTTTCACCCCATCACTTCAGAGATTTTTTCTCACATCAAAAAAATGATCTGGACATTTCACATCAACTAAAACGACGCCATTGCATGAAAAGGCGCCAAAATCTTTGGCACGTTGTTCACGTTTAAAGCTGAATGAAACACGCGAAGAAAGCTGCTGAAGAACATAGATCTTCTGTCTTCGTGGATATTTCTCGCTCTATTTACCCATCTACATCATGGAAACTTATTCCAAATCATTTAGGACAACCTTGTAACGGGAAGAACCGAAGTAATTGCGGACTTGAACATGATATATCGGACTACAAGTCAAAAGAGCGATGTCCACGGTTCGACCTGCGGCTGAGCAAGCCTGAGAATCACTGAATTGAGCTCAACTAAAAGTGAACTCAAAGCCGATCAAGTTCACTGAAGTGAAGGATAAAAGGCTGTTAAAGGCTATACCGATGGAAAGAGAGAAATTGATCTTCGTTGATAATTCATATAACGTACAAGACTTACATTGTATGTCGGTGGTGTTGGAGCTAGCTTACAACGAAATTGCCGAGTTCGTCTCCGATATTATTGGGCTGGTTTGAAAGCTTTGCCCTGCAGAATATACAAGCCTTCTTCAATAATGAGGTAACAAACGTAAATGTATGCACTAAGCATAAGCCTAATTTTATATTGAGAGAATTTACTTCATTTATGAACAAATTTGAAGTTGTGTCGCTTTTCAGATCTTCCGGTAAATATTTATCAAACCTGTTCGTGTTTGTACATTTTATACAGACATTGTTTATCAAATATTTCGTTTAGACTAGTGATGTTCGCTACTGGATTTTGAAAACAAATTATTTAGCTGATAAAAATCACAATTTCGCAGAATTTCGGCTTGCTTGCATTTGTTTTGTTTCTCTTGTCCCTGCTTATCAGTGAGTGTGTTGAAATATCTTCGATGCGTAAACGAATATTTCGCCGGTTTCGTTGCGAGTTATACCTGTGCTTGGTTGAGTGAGTTCAGACTTTACCTACCGCATATTTATTTTATACTTACCAGAAATGAAGAAAATTCATTCAGTTCTCTACATAAAATATAAGGTACTTAGCAACGCGTACGATAAAACAGGATTAGTTAATCATTCTACTAAACCGCAGCGAAAAGAAGATGGTTCAAACAGTCAAAACAACTTTGTAAGCTCATTCTCAGTTATCGTGCACTACTTCCCATATCACAAACTGGCACAAGTCTTACACAAAAGCTGGTTTAAAATGACTTACATAACCGGCACCATAAATTTTCAGAGTTTTGCCGTGGCGTGAGTTCATTTTGTTTACTGTGTTTAGCAGAGAATTCACTTTGTTTTTCTGTATTTTGTTTTTGCCTTGAGTTGATTTTCTTGCCCTGACAGTTTTGTAGTAAATCAAAACAAGGTCAAGATTCTTTTTACATTGAAAAACTCCTAGAGGTCCTGGAGGTGTATTAATTAGTGTACAGAAAACGTTATAAAGATTTGTTCTGCGCCGACGTGCGTACGTGTGAGGAACCCAATAAAATGACTCGTCAAATTCAATTTTAGAACCTGCCAGTGACAGGCTGTCACAGGAAAGAAAATTCAGATGGGACCACGAAATATATTGACGTCGCTTTCGTCAACAAAACCATGAGAGGTTTTTAACCATAAGCGATTAAAATTCATTTTGAACCTGTATGGGCCACTGTATAAGCTTAGAAATACAGTGTGGCTACTTAATTAGTAATAAAATAAAAAAAAAGGGAGCTCCGCTTTTAGGCCTGCCTAAATCTATATATTATTCTACCCAACGAACCCTTTTACTGAATTATTTGAAAGCATTAAAGGTTTGGATTACTTTTCCTTTTTTCAACTCCACAACTGCAGCCATGATGGATGAAATTTGGGGCATGTTCAATGCGCTCGTGTAGACAAAAGTAACCAAACAGTGCCTCAACATAATATCCTTCAGGTTAGGCGTACACTGAATTTTACATGTAGCTGTCAGCATCAATATCTGGGATTTAAACAGATTTAAACCAATCATCAGATGGGAAACGGACAAAACTTACCTGAAAGTATTTCGTTCCATTATCATAAACCCCTCCAACAACGACATCATAGTAGTGCATAGAATTTCTATTCCATTGCAACTCTTCATCGCGGGGCCACAACGACCTTGATATTCCAAATCCGACCCAGCCACTCGCTTTGACTACAACTTTAAAATGAAATATTTCTGTTTCATTATCGAACTTCCAACGAGCTGTGTAATTTCCTCCTGCAAAGGATGTGGAGTTTGAATACTCGATGGCATAAGAACAGGGCAAAACAAGCCACAAACAAATTAATGGAAGAAACATCTTTGCTTCTCGCTTCGAAGACTTGATTGAACCAAGGGCAGTACCAGTCGAAAAGGACTTCATGTAAGCCTGGTATCACGTATCTACACGATCCACACCACACCACATGTAGCCATTTTCTAAACGAGCAGGGGACTGGGTACGAGCATATTTTCTCTTCGGTACAAACATTCAATATCGATTGAATTGAAAAATGGGGCACGTAAAATTTGACGGTTATTGGTTTAAACCCAAAGGCATGGACACTTAGTATGGATTGGAGGGACAGGCGTCCTCCAATCCATACTAAGCTCTCTTATTTTAAAAGTGTACCATGCCTTTGCGTTTAAACCAATAACCATCAAATTTGGTGAATTTACTAATTTTTGGATGCTCTTTTAGATGACGTGGTCCATTTTCAATTCAATCGATATTGAATGCTCGCACACAGAAAAAATATTTTCGTACCCAGTCCCCTGCTCGTTTACAACATGGCCAATTGAAAAACGGGCCGCTCATCTGAAAGAGCATCCAAACATTAGTAAGTTTACCAAATTTGAGAGTTATTGGTTGAAACGCAAAGGCATGGTACACTTTTCAAAATCGCTAAAATAAGAGAGCTTAGTATGGATTGGAGGGACAACTGCAACAAAAATGAAATTTGTGCTGGGAAATGGGATTTATAACCGTCCCACCCCCTTCAGGAACCTCTTAAATTAGCTTGTACGTTACTTGTTTAAATTATTTCTGTTTTCTTTTTTTCGTGGAATAAAGTAAGAAGTCTGCTAAACCACGCTATGTTTTGCTTTTTTGGGTTCAAATTTGATGGCATCACCTCATTTGTTTCGTCCGATTCGTAACGTCACACTCACAACATGTGCTAGCACAGGTAGCCTGCGAACGCAGACGTATTTCCGGCTGTAGACAAGCGACAGCCGGAAATACGCCTGCGTTCGCAAGCTATAGCAAAGGCTGCCTCGATATATGAGTATCTGTTGTATGTTATTGCGCAACACAGGTGGAAATATCAGGATTTGTATGGGAAGAACGGTTGTATAACTCAGAGACTCAAAGGTAGGGTAATGTGCTCCTGGTAGTGCAGAATAGTTTTCGGCAGAGAGATTTTTATCTACCTGGATTTACCACTCTTACGTATGGAAAACATTCAATGCGATATCTAGGCCCAAGACTCTGGAGCAAGTTAACAAATAAAGAAAGATCGACCGTCAGTAGCTGTCAGTCTCAAGCAGTTCAAGACCCAGATAAGCATCTGAGATGGATGTGGTGGCTGCAAAGGTAAAAGGTAAAGGTAAAGCAACTTTATTTATACACGGTTTGTGTTTAAAGCTAGAAGCTTGTGGGGCCGTGTATATGAAACAAATATTAAATAAACATAACATGATTAAAAATCCCAACTGGCAGGAGGCAGACCAGTTGGCTATTTACAAGCATGACCGAGGATTTGAACTTGGGACAACCGAGAACAAATTCAGATAGTGGTCAGAACGGGACTTGAACCCGGGACCTCCGGATTTCAAGTCCGGCGCTCTAACCACTCGGCCATGCTGCTATCTTTAGAATTCATACAGGGTTTTTCTGTATACTAGTTGCACCTCTCGGCAAGTGCCAACGAGGTGAAATAATTTGTTTTCTATGGAACGGGAGTGTGGAAAGGTAACTTTATGTGTCTTGTAGATCCTGGAACATTACACAGAGGGTATATTGATTTCTCTGTATTCTACGTAGATGAGGGTTGAATTAAAGTGAAAAGGAGCCTGTTTAAGAAGAAACAATTTGTTTTTTTAAAACAGGAATGGGGGGGGGGGGGGGTAAGGAGGGTCTTGTCACGAAGTGACGATAGTAAATTTTCGATTTCACGAAGCACGATAAAATCACTAAGGTCACGCAAAAAATTTGATCACAATGCAGTGAAATTCAGCTACGAACTTTAGACATTCACGATTCACAGCCAAGGACTTTTGCATTTCACGCCTCACGGAATGCACTTCAATCATGATTCACGGAAGAGTTTTTCTTTATCGAATCACGATTCACAGAGCACGAAAAAACCGGATCACGGCGTGACGAAAATACCCTTGCCCCCCCCCCCCCCCCCCGTAAGGAATGTTGAGGAGCTATCACCAAATTTCCCTAATTCTCTATTTTCCAATTGCCCATAATACACTTTGTTTGCCCCCCCACGACCCCCGACATTATGGGCAATTTAGACTGTTAACAGTCCCCTATTTTTCCGTGAAGTCGCAGAGATCGATCGTTGAGTTCGAGAGGCCGCCATCTTCTTTGGTCTTCTTTTCTTTGTGCGAGCGAAACCTGGGGAGAGTACAAAATGCCCGTGGGTAGGGGAGCTGGTAGTTATAGCGTGGGGGTGGAGGCTTATTGTTTCCGCTCACCGCCTCCATCCCGCCCCCCTACCCACGGGCATTTTGTACTCTTCCCAGGTCTCGCTCGCACAAAGAAAACAAGATGGCGGCCGCTCGAACTCAAGGATCGATCTCTGCGACTTAACGGAAAAATAGACTATGTCTATGGGCAGTTGGAAAATAGGGAATGAGTTTGTTGGTCTGATAGATGTTCTTTTCTCATGGGGTGTGGGGAAATGAGGTCTCAGGTTTTATGGGATGGTCCGTGGGTTTCAGGGCCGCTATATCTATGAGGGTCGTACAGGGGTATTCTCGTGACGCGTGATTAGCTGATTTTATTTTCCGTGAAACGTGAATTTAATAAATTTATTCTTCGTGACCCGTGACCGGAAGGTTTTACGTGACACGTGAAGAGCTTGAATTAATAACCGATATTCGTGATTTCACCACTTTATTGACTTTATTTTGCGTGATTTTAAGACGCGAGACCTCAAATGTGACCTCCGTATAATTATCGTAACGTCAAACACTCTTAGTAGAGTAAGAACAGGATAAAAGAGTATGTTTCTTTCTTATTTTCGTAATTTCTTAATCAATTTTGATTTCTTCAAACACTATTTGCAGCGTAAGAACGGGATAAAAGAGTACTTATTTTCGTGATTCGGGAAAATGAAATTTCAATATCCGTGATCCGTGATTCGTTATTTTTTTCGTCCGTGAATCGTGCCAGAGACCCCCCCCCCCCCCTGTACGACCGTCATCTATGGGTGTTCAGGTTTCGTCGGCTCCTTACCTCTGGTTAATATGTGGATTTATTTTTAAGTAGTTTTCAGCGGTAGGTGTTTGCCTTTTTTTGTGAATATTCTCTGCTAAACAATAAGAGACTTGTCAATAGTCAATAAGCACGGGGGAGGGGGGGAGCAATTGGAAAAGTGGTGGGTCGAAAATTTGTGACCCACCCCTTCCTTCTGGTTCAAAATTATTAACCATACGGGCTTTCTTATTTGTTATTATATATGGATTGAAACCGCCATTTGAATAATAAGGAATTCTTCTAAACATATATTTTCTTTCGATGAAAAACTATATAATTCACGGCGACGAAAGGCGAACGTAAATAAGCATAGACTGCACGATCTAAATTACCCTAGCTGTGCTTTTTTACAGTAAAAAAAAAAGAAGAAGAACTTAAGTAAACAAGCAAATAAAGAAAGAAATAAAGGAACAAGAAATTATTACCAATATTGAACGAACAATTACTAAAAGTATTTCATTTGAAGGCCTTTCCAGAAGCTGGTGATTAATTTTGTTTTCGAGTTCCATATTGGTTAATCATGTATCGAGTACATCTGGTGAATGATCATTCAGTTTCCACTGCCCGAAGAATAAACATTTTGCCCAACGATGACGCAAGGAAGATTTAGTAACTTGACAATGATAAACAGTCGTGAAGAATGGTTTTTGACATCACTAACGAATTTGCAGATTGTAGCAATAACAGAAAGAAAAATTTTGGCACCATTTACAAAGTTAAGCAAAAATCGTCAGATGCCTGGTTTGTAAACGCTAATGCAGTAGTAGTGATTTGGAGTAAATTATATAGTTCCAAGTAGGATTTGATAGTTAATTTATAGGTCTGGTTCTAAATGTTTAGTATGCTTATACTGTTAAAGCATTATAATAATATAGCAAGGACGATAAGTACTATGTGAAAAAGTAACTTTGTAAGACACCAACACGACCAGAACGATAACGTAGGGTTACAATCGCAGACAGCCATTCCATCCTTTTTGGGACTCATCAGCGCGGTGAAACAAATCTAAATAATGCCAGCTCGAAGGCCAGCGCAAATAAATTGCAATAATCTCTTGTAGATCCTGGTACGTTAGCACCATTTTTGTTTGGGGACCCTTGCTGTTTCGTATATGTAATCGCATGGGCCCGAGGGCAATTAAGGATTAATTTCACGCGCATTTTTAAAGTTTTCACAAAATTGCCCGAGTCGCGAAGCGACGAGGGCAATTTGGAAAACTTTGAAAATGCAAGTGAAATTAATCCTTAATTGCACGAGGGCACATTGCGATTACGTGTTTATCACATAAAGGGCAAAATTGTGTACAAAAGAAAACTTAAACGAGGTCCACCATGGCGTAAACCGGTTGGCAAGAATATTTGCTCGTAGCAAAAATGACCACATCAATAATCAACTTATGTCGAGAACCAGTAAAAGTAAGCATAACACAGCATGTGCAATTCATTCATAATAGTTCCTTCACAGATAAAACTGAATGCAGTTTAAATTTTATTTACCTTTGTTTACGAGGCGTCCGACCGCGCAGAAATGCTTCATCGATGAAAGTCATAAACAAAGAGTCCGAACGAGCTTTAATAACTTCTTGAACCTGACATTCTCCTTTCCATAGCGAAAACTGTAAGTACCAACTAAATTTATGCCCTTTCCAGGCTCTGTTTCTAATAAGGCGAAGAGAGCAAAACGAAGAAATGTTATCTTTCAGTGTCGATTCAGTGGTCTCAGCCGCCATGAATTTCTATTCTCCGTGCAGCGCCAATCGTCCAGAAGTTTTTTCGGGCTGTGACAAACGAATTTGGATTGAAAAGTCCTCTCTCTATTCCACCAAGGCACCACTCATTTCTGCCTACCGATTTTCTTTCACATTTGATGAAATAACCGCATTTATATCAAACTCGGATGCACTGCGTTTCTGAACTTTTTTCAAACTCGTTTTAAGCGAGTTTTAAGCGGGAAACCAACTCAGTGCAGACGACGCGCGCTCAGCCAATCAGGATCAAGTAATCATGCCCTCTTGATTACCAAAAAGTGCCCTCGTGATTAAGAAAAAATGCCCTCTGTCTCAACCAATCAGCGTTCAGTAATTTTGCCCCGTATGTGATAAAAGTTGTAAAAACACTGTTTGTTAATTTTAAATCCACCTTCCGATATCTGAGAGTAACTGAAACCCTAATTTTCCCAAGGTAGCATGCCTCCGTTCCGCCCCACCCCTCCCCCCCCCCCGCAAAAAATAAAAACCTGGCTCACGCTTGATCCCCCCCACTCAAAATCTTGCTGTACGGTGAAAGTGTCCTTTAGCTATGGACTTAAGTTTAATCTTGACAAAGTTTCGGTAATCACGTGTAGTGATTGGAACGTGTTTCAACGGGAAAGCACTACAGACCATGTGGACTTCTTATTCTTTCATACATGAAGTAAAATCACACTTCACTTTTTTTATGTTAAAAAAAAGTTGGCAGAAAGAGAATTCGAACCCGGGTCGTCGGATTACCAGGCGAGTATCATACCCACTAAGCCACCGACGACCAGCTACCAGAATTCCGAAACCTTTGGCTACAAATCCTAACCTCAGTATAAAGGCAAACCGCAAGCAACCTTAAGCTAATGTAGGCTAACCAAAATGCTTTTTAGGCTTATCACATACGGGGCAAAATTACTGAACGCTGATTGGTTGAGACAGAGGGCATTCTTTCTTAATCACGAGGGCACTTTTTGGTAATCAAGAGGGCATGATTACTTGATCCTGATTGGCTGAGCGCGCGTCGTCTGCACTGAGTTGGTTTCCCGCTTAAAACTCGCTTAAAACGAGTTTGAAAAAAGTTCAGAAACGCAGTGCATCCGAGTTTGATATAAATGCGGTTATTTCATCAAATGTGAAAGAAAATCGGTAGGCAGAAATGAGTGGTGCCTTGGTGGAATAGAGAGAGGACTTTTCAATCCAAATTCGTTTGTCACAGCCCGAAAAAACTTCTGGACGATTGGCGCTGCACGGAGAATAGAAATTCATGGCGGCTGAGACCACTGAATCGACACTGAAAGATAACATTTCTTCGTTTTGCTCTCTTCGCCTTATTAGAAACAGAGCCTGGAAAGGGCATAAATTTAGTTGGTACTTACAGTTTTCGCTATGGAAAGGAGAATGTCAGGTTCAAGAAGTTATTAAAGCTCGTTCGGACTCTTTGTTTATGACTTTCATCGATGAAGCATTTCTGCGCGGTCGGACGCCTCGTAAACAAAGGTAAATAAAATTTAAACTGCATTCAGTTTTATCTGTGAAGGAACTATTATGAATGAATTGCACATGCTGTGTTATGCTTACTTTTACTGGTTCTCGACATAAGTTGATTATTGATGTGGTCATTTTTGCTACGAGCAAATATTCTTGCCAACCGGTTTACGCCATGGTGGACCTCGTTTAAGTTTTCTTTTGTACACAATTTTGCCCTTTATGTGATAAACACGTAATCGCAATGTGCCCTCGTGCAATTAAGGATTAATTTCACTTGCATTTTCAAAGTTTTCCAAATTGCCCTCGTCGCTTCGCGACTCGGGCAATTTTGTGAAAACTTTAAAAATGCGCGTGAAATTAATCCTTAATTGCCCTCGGGCCCATGCGATTACATATACTAACCAGAGTGCTAGTTAGGCTAACCAGAGTGCTATTTAGGCTAACCAGAGTGCTATTTAGGCTAACCGGAGTGCTAATTAGGCTAACCCGAGTGTTGTTTAGTATTACGTGGTATAATATGTCATCAGCTGTCTCACATGGTCTGAGGCAATGCCATGAAGTGATTTCCGTTTCAACGGCGTATTAAATCTTGACAAGCAGCTGGCAATGACAACACTGCATGAAACATTGAATTAAGCCTGACATGGAAATTTTTTGCTAACCTTTGGAACGCTTTACTTATTTGTTAGCTTACACCGCCGATTAAGCAATTATATAAATCTGTGCTGAATGCAGTGATCAAGGAATAAGCTTATTGACCCGGGTTATTGTTTTGTGCTTCGTCAGTGGTTTTAGAACGCTGGCCTTCAAGGACATTTTTTTTTTGCTACAAGATGTGTACAGCAATCTCTCTGTTTCTTTGATTTCAAGTCTATCAAGGACGTGTCATTCGACGAAAAACGCACTGGCTCGAAATTGAGAAGTGAATCAAGTCTATCAAGGAAAGAAAGAACATACTGGTTCGAAATTGAGAAGTGAACACGCTGGTTCTGAATAGAGAAGAACACGCTGGGTCAGTTCAGGTAATAAATCGAAGGGTGAAGAATACGCTGGTTCTAGCCAAAATTTGTGCGTATAGCCCTATTCCTTGATGAGCTGCTACTGCGACGAGGCACAAGTTCCAGCACACAACGGCTCGAACGACGAAGAGAAAACCACGCGGAGCAAATAAAATAAAAGCGTGACTACGTTAGAGATCGGTGGGGGCGAACTCGGTGGGTGCGAAACCTGCATCATTCCCCCCACCCCTTAAAATATGAAACTTGCATGGTTCATCCCGTCCGAATCGATATTACTACGATGTTTATTTTAAAAATTAGTTTTTTGTTGATTTTCAATACAAAAATAAGTGATACATGTAGTAGCAAACACGTTGATATTAAGTGTCGGCGGGTGAAGACATAGCTTGCATCGCACAAGCCACATTTGAATAGATAAACAACGCTTTGCTGATTGATTAAGGTCGCGGGGGACAACGATTGACATCGACAAGTGTACGGAATATTTATGACTGAATAAAATATGGCGCATGATTTGAAGTGTTCACCTGTGGGGCACGGCCCTTGTGGCCCCAGTCAACAGAACAGCGAAAGATTCAAGTCGAAGACTCAAAACATTTGTTTGCAATTCAAAATCTCCTGTAAGAAATTTTGTCTTGTTTATGAAATCAGTTTACTTTATAGCGCATTTTGGTTGTATTTTTTTCTTTGTAAAATCGAGAGCATTCAGCTCGCATTGTTCTTTTCTGATCCTAACATTTAAGCATGGAATGTAATTACCATTATTTCCTCCTTTGGCACTCGTGTCTTAATCGGAACACCGACAATTTTGCGTCCACGAATTCAGCGCAGATTTTGTTCAAGAGCTGGCACTGCAGAGACGCAAACTAGGAATACCACGGATCTTAACATCATTATCAACTTTTCTACTTATGAAGACCGGCTGCAGGGTTTTTTTGTTGCTCAATTTCATACGAAGCACTTCTTAATTTAAAGTTATTAAGACAAATCATGAGGAGTGTAATATGATGCTTTCGTTTTTCTGAAGGCTTGTAACATATACTTTTGTTTTCCTTGCAAAGGATTCTAATAGCGGAGCTCTCCAGCGGCCCGAAGGGCCGCAGAGCGGAGCCCCATAACTATCGTGCAAGGATAGAAATTAAGATCAAAGGCCCTATGAGGCGACGACTGTTTTTTTAAGCGATGACGTCATCGTTTAATGTGTTCGTGCGAGTTCTTGTCGCTTTTATTTAACAAGTGACGAATTAAATCGTCGAAGTCGAACGTGCATCACTTGTAAAGATCTATACGGATTTACGTTGTTTTTATTTTGTTTTGCATTGGTTGTAAAAGAAGCAAGCTCCAAGCAGACAAATTCAAGTTTGCCTGTTTTCGTGCTAGCGTGTGTACACTCTTTTCCCTGTACAGCGTGTACGATTGACGTTCAATTTCCGGAATGTATTTTGATAATGCCATGAGCATGATAAGTTTGATATTGCATTCTTTGATTGCTGTGAAGATTAACGTCGCATAAAATTTATTTTGAAATCGGCTGCGTTGACCTTTGTCGCGTGACACTGATAATCTTCTGTCAGCTAGCGATTACACAAACTTCGCTTTCAAGTCTGATTTTGTGGTGAACTCAATGGCACGTGGAACGACTTTCTGGTGGAATTCGATTGCGTGTATATCTGGATAACTTTGGGGCAAGTTGTTTTCTTCTATGTATTTTTCTATTCGTGTTTGAAAACATATGATCACTTTTAATGATCCGCGCATCGTCTTTTATTTTAATATGCTTTTAAAATATGACTTTGCCTGTCTTCTGCGACCGCTATTTTGGTTGCTTATACTGCTAGTTTTGTTGTTCCTTCTTTACTTGCGGTAGGGTCCTCTGGCTTTTGGGATAGGTAGTCTTCTGCTAGGAATAAATCTCGCTCCAGATTTTATCTCGTCGTTGAAACTCGAGTGTTCTCCGCTGCGATCTGTGCTGATGATTTTGCTTGCATGCGATGAACATTTATCTGTTGTGGGTTATAAAACTCAGCAAGGGTACTTCTTAACTCCGAGGCCTATAAAAGGTGTTTGAAATGCGATGATTTAGGTTGTCGCTGTGAAACACAAGATGTAATTGTTCCTTCTTGTCGCTTCTATTTAACAATGACGAATTAAATCGTCGAAGTCGAACGTGCATCACTTGTAAAGAGCTATACGGATTTACGTTGTTTTTCATTTTGTTTTGCATTGGTTGTAAAAGAGGCAAGCTCCAAGCGGACAAGTTTGCGTGTTTTCGTGCTAGCGTGTGTACTCTTTTCCCTGTACAGCGTGTACGATTGACGTTCAATTTCCGGAATGTGTTTTGATAGATTGCTGTGAAGATTAAGCGTCGCATAAAATTTATTTTGAAATCGGCTAGGTTGACCTTTGTCGCGTGACACTGATAATCTTCTGTCAGCTAGCGATTACACAAACTTCGCTTTCAATTTCGCTTTCACCGTCACATGCAAACTTAAGAAAATTCTGTCGATTTTTCTATTGGGCAGAAACAACATACACCTGATTTAAGGTAAAATAAAAATAAAATATGTTCACAATCGATTTTCAAATTATCATCACATACCCATCAAAACAAAACCATTAGCGCGTAAAGTACAGTGGTCTGTCATCGGTCTTAATAAACCGCAACGCCAAACTGAGAGTGGCGTTACATGTAGGTCTGCCAACCATCTGACAACGGCCTTTCGTTTACATCTGATCGACCGAGGGAAGGATCGACCACTTCAAATCGCCACCCCTTCCGTAACTCCCGTTTTGCATACGCAAAAACAGTCGTAAAAACCATGCGTTTGAGTTTTCATGGTCATCGTGGCTAGCGGCATGGCTCGCGGGCGCCGTACATACGAACAACGACGACGTCGCCCAAAATGGCGGCCATACTCCAGAAAAAGCTTGACTTGGGCATCTTACGTGTTTGATATTGACCATCCACCTTTCGTTAAAGTTACCTATCGTAGAAGTTTGTAGGGCACTGTAAATCTTTTTTTCATGTTGAAAATCGACTAGGGATATTTCATTTCACCTACACGAATCGATTGCGTGAAAAGGCGACAAAATATTTGGCGGTTGCTCAACCGCGGGAATGATAACTTGTGAAGAAAGTGAGCAGCAGAAAATATTTCTTCGTTATTATTTTTCACCCCATCACTTCAAAGATTTTCTCACATCAAAAAAATGATCTGGACATGGGGGATAAACTCTCTTACTTTGTACGCTCTTACTTCATCCCACAAGTTGTCTTGTTTACATTCGGAAGAAGAGGAAATAATTTAAGTAATAAATTATGAAGGTGGTGAATTTCAAGCTCGGTGAATAAATGATAAAGATGATTTGTTCATTTGTCACGAGTGGGACAAATTAAAAAAATCGCCAAGCTCACCAAGAGTCTCTCGTAGCTCAGTGGTTTGAGCGCCCAATGGGTATCTGGGTGGCCATGGGTTCGATTCCTTCCGTCGTGGGCTCATATCATCTTTATCTGGATTTAATGTCATTAGTAAGAAAGTAATTTCAATTTTATTTAAGCAGGGTAGCCCATTCAGCTCGTAGGCTGCTATCGATAGGGGCCCTGCATCTAAAAAAATTACACGAGAATTTGAAAACAAAAAATACAAGCTCATTAATGACAATGGCACTTAATTGCAGGAAAATTTGCGCTAAACGCATGCGCAGAAGATAAATTTATTACGTGCTTAAACGTAATAGATACACGTGAGAGGGGAGAGCAGCGACCTTCCAAGCAAGAGAAGGAAGGCAAGATACAGATTTTCACAAAGGCTAGAAGGCCACTCTAAGAACGTTAACGCGGGTCTGTATACTACTTAAATCCTTCCAATGGTCAGTATCTCGGTCACTGCATGGTGGTAAGCCTGTTATTAGATTAACCCGTAAGAATCCGAAAATCCTTTGACAGGAATTTTGATGTAGTCCTACATTAGCAATTCAGAGAATTCTTACAGAGGAATGCAGAAACTCACAACATATCCTCTGTCACATGTCTAGAACGTGACACGAGGCAAAAACCGACAACGCACACAGGTAAACAGAGGTTGTACTGGAGCCCAGGGGATTCCCTTATAAAAGTGCTCATTTCTGGGGGCGTGGCTGAAGCTACTCTTTGATAAGTGAGACTGGCCAGCCAAAAGCCCCGATTCCGGAACAAATCAATTTTTTACAATTGTTTTACCTATCCATTTAAGATTTACTTTAAAGAGGTACCATAATGTAAAATAAAATAGCCTAAGCGATGCCAAAACATGATATTCAACTCTTAAAAGCTACAGAGTGCATCTCTGTTAGTCCTACATTAAAAGTTCCCTTGTACCCTCAGGCATCGAGGTACTGAAACATTATTCAGATTACTCAGTATGCTGTCTGTAGTGTCTGCCATTTGACAATAATGGAGGAAAAGAAAGGTATTGGACAAACTAACTTGCGATAACTATAAACGTTACAATTTTGAACAATACGTGTGAATTCAGTTCACAAGAATCCTTTCTAAATCCATCTAAATGTAAACATACAAATGCGGATACATTTGGCGACAAGATATAAGAACTCAGTGACCGCTAGCTTGGTGAAGGAGGCCAGTTGGGATCTTGCTCTAATTGATGCAGTAAGATTCTAAACTTATTTTTAGGATGAGACTTGCAAAAGATGTGATTGAGCAGTTTCTTCAGCCATTGTGACGGGACAATGTAGATCTAGAGAAAAAGCGGAACAGAAAAACAAAATATATTGTGATTGATCCTCTTATAAAATGCAACAAAACTTTGATTTATTTTGGCAATAATTCCGCAATGAGAAGGAAATGATAATTGAAGTTATGCCATTAACGTAAGCCACTTTTTGCCAGTCTGGTTCCTGATGCTTAGCAACACAATCTCTGGGCTAAGTATGAGATCACTCCCCCGCCACCTGGATGCCCACCTGGATGGACTGCTGGCAAGCCCAATCTTGAAATATCACCCCTTTACGCACTCTTTGTTCTAAATTTTCTCAGGTACTCTTGTATGTTTCTCATTTTCCTTTGCTAAATTCTCCATATATGTCCCACATTCAAAACCTCCTGGATCCAATTATGTTCTCTTCAATTATTCTCTGATTTCGTGCTTCTACTCACGCTATTTATTTTTGGTTTGTCGGGTTCTCTCATGCTAAGTCAAGCGGCGGTTATCGCCTCGCGATCACAGGACGGGTGCTTTGCACTTTGTGACATTTATGTTGCTCAAACCCTTAGTGTCACCATATCTTGCTAAACATACCAGTTTTGGATACCCCACATAACCCCCGTAGCTAGTTGGACATCTGGCATTCTCATGTCTTGTCTGACGGATTACATTGTCAACAGAGGCACACAAGCAGCACAATACAACCCACAGTCAGAGAAAAAAAAAGGCAAGGCCAGATGTAACAAGAATGTGTATACCTTTTTAACTTCTTCTTACCTCTATAAATAATGAAATGAGACAATTACAAGCTGCAATACCAACAAGCGTTAGCCTGAAGATTAAATCCGGCATGGTTGCTAACTGTAAAAAAAATTACATTTACGAGTCAATGTCTGTATAATATGTCTTGGGCTACACCAGAACAAAAAAAGGATAGATCATCTCAGTATTAGAATGACAAAGCAACTACGAGATATGACACTACATTTATCAACCCCCCCACCATATTTTTGTAAAAGATTCCAGGAATATCGGATTTTACTTGATCAGTTACTGTTTATTGTGACTTAAACCAGGGCATATTAAACCCAACAACCCGGGAACAAATCAATTAACATGTATTCCGGGGATACAAGTTGTTGAGGTTTTCATTTATGTCGTATAAAATTGTCTTTCGCTGCTATTGTTTTGAAGGACAGAAATATTATCAGAAAACCTCACTGAAAAATTAACGCTAATGCTGTAAAAGCCGGGCCAAGATGTTGCTATGGTAATGCAATAATTATAGCGACAAAATACACGCAAGAAGAGATTCGATGCTCATCACTCTTAAGAATGAAAAGGTAAAAGATATTAAGCAAAAACACTTGTATGTGCAAGTATAACATATTTTATAATTCGATTCATACGTTTTTGAAACATTCTTCAACACCTTCCACGAGGAGGATATGGTTATTTTCTGGAACCACAAATTGTCTGTTTGATTAGAGATTCACAGATGACGTCAGTGTCAAGATAAACAATACGTAAAGAAAATAACTTCTAGTACCTCGAAGAATTTTTGCAATGCTTGTCCTGGAAGAACCACTAAAAATCCTGTGAACACGGTGAGCAACACAACAACGACTAGGAAATACACTGCAAAGACGAGCAAAGAACATTAATATCAAAATATAAAAATATTTCCAATTAAACCACGTATAACAAACGTTGAATGAAATCATCCGATATATAAACTACGGAATAAAGATTGCAGTTGCCAACATTTCACCTATTCATATTCACCACTTGGTCATTCTGTTCCTTTCACGGGAACATAATTATGACAATATGGCATGCTTGCAATGTGTGGCTTTATAACTTAGCCGGCAGAGCATCACATTGGTAACGTGGAAGTTAGGGGTTCAAATCCTGATGGAAACCTGATTTATTTTTCAGTCTTATTTGCAATATTGCTCAAATTACAAGTACAACGGCTTGTTAAGTAAACTTTGTAAATTCCCCAGAATTTAATATTTTTAATTTGGTCAATTAGTTTTTCATACAGGCAGGTGTTACAGAAACTGTTGACATCTCCATGTCGCTTTATTTCAAGCAGTGGTTATTACTTATAACACTTTCCCTTTACATACCACTTTTATAAAATGGCTTTCGATAAGGGGCTCCTCCAGAGAAGGCAACGGATAACTGAATATACTGAAAAGACGACAGTGCAAACAGAACAGCATTTTGATGACACTTGACGTATGTACCATTCTTATCAGTCACACGGACTGCCTCAAACCTGAAACAAACATCATTCAGCCTTTACAAACATCCACCTCATATTTCTTGTTATTTAAACTTGCCAACCGTTAAAAACAGGTTTTAATGCCAAAAGTTTCTTCTCCATCTTCCTTTTCTAAGTTCACTGATTAGTTCGTTTGCATTTTCTTTGGAAGTTTCTACGAGAATTTGATTGTGTCAAATGAGGTATATACCTCCAGTTGATTCAGCTTTCTCAAACAAATCATATGCTGACTTAACTATAGAATCAATGTCCTCATTCATTCTCCTCTTTTGCTCCAATACCGGTAACTTCCTCAATTTCATCCACATCCACACAATGCAACTTTCCTTCGACTCCTACAGATTTTTATGCTGGAGGAAATTCAAGGACTTTTCAAGACTTTCTAAAAGTGTTTAAGGACTTTTCAAGGATGTATGGAATTCAAGGAATTTTTAAGACTGTACGAACTCCGATTACTCTGAGCGTAATTCATCAATAAAGAGTGGTGGCCTGAAGCCACTTTCTGCTGACACAGTATTAGGGGGTAATTTGCTTTTTGAGGTGGACGGATTCATCACCACAAGTAATCATACTTGTGATATTTAATGCTGGAGCTTAATCGTTACTTTAATTTCGGTCAAACGGTCAATCCCAATTTGACCACAAAAACGTCAAAGATACTACAAAACGAGGTTTTTTGCAGTTTTTAAGGGACTGTGTCACGGTTCAGTTAAGTTTATTTTATTAATTTTCGCCAAATACTTGCTATGAAACTTAATGTTTGCAAAGAAATTACTTCTATTGATCTTAATGACAACACCATAGCTTCATTACAACCAAGTGTGTCTCCCGGGCGTTGTAATTAAAAGTTACAAGCAAACGAGATTAACTTTGAGAACTGTTCAGCCCAACAGTATTTCAAAAACCCACATCGCAATCTGTTTCAATCTTCTGTACCTTGTTCTGTATTTACTGTGTTCCTTCACTGCTTTAAGTGGTTGATTTTTATGGCCATTTTCCATGCCAAAAGTTAACTAAAATCCCTGACACAGCTCCTTTAAATTTAAACATGCATTTGACATGCTTTGTTTGATAGGCTGAGACAGTATGCACGACTGTGTAGTCTAAACATACAGTGTATGCTGGCTCCATAAAGAAAATGTAGCAAACTTTTAACGGGTCTAATGCTTGTTCTTTTACCCTAAATTTCGAAATTAATCTACTGTACAATAAATAAAACAAAACACTGGGCTGGCATTAACTTAATTGCTAGCAATAGATTTCATTTTGCTTACCATGGTTGCGACTGTACATAATAAAATCCAGTAACTTGTACTGTGGTTTGGACAATAATTTGTGAAATTAATGAGAAAAGAACTACTGGAGACATAAGGCTTCCTCCTGGCCTCCGAGCCACTAACAAGGGATAAGCTTCTGTTTTTCCCACTGGAAAATTCAAAACATAGGTTAAATTAAACTGAGTATGGGCAAGTACTATGGGCAGATTTCTAATGCCTGCAATTAATACAGATATGCGACATTAAATGGAGAATTCAGACTTCGTCCGTCATTGCAAAAGTTACCATAAACTGCTGTAATGTGTTAGGTGGTTACACCAGGACACATGTGAAGCTTTGTGTACTCAGACACCTGATTAACAATTAGACAGCAAGCTCTAGCTTTCTATCGGCTGGTAGAAACCAAGAGCAAGCTTTTTAACTGTCTTAGCATAACCCAGAGACCATACTATTTAAAAAATTCAGCAGATTCAGTGAAAGTAGTTTATTTGTAGTTCTGGTTTGTGGTTTTGGCAATTTTAGTTGCGCGTGCTCCCGAGGCAGTCTACCGAAAGTTAGCCAATCAGATTGCGAGTTTGCCTAATAGTCGGTCACTGATGCTAATGCTACCTATACTTCTCTGAGAGTTCAAAGCATAACCCTTTCATGTCTAGTGTCACTCAGACAGGAGAAACTTACTGACAAGAGCCAGACTTGTAATGATCACAAGATCAATGTATAAATACTGCCAGTCACTCAGGTTTGAAGAAATCTGCACAGATAAGAGTTATAATACGATGTTCAGAAAAAAAAGTATTAAGTGTATTTTTTTCCTTAACATGTTTCAAGTATCCCACTACAAACTGCAAACTTGGTTAAATAAATCTGTTCCATTGAATTAAAATAACGCGTTACTTGACAAAACAAATAATTCTCAAATCATTAATATTGGGGGAGGGTAGCATACCAAAGGATGCTCGATGTAGTTTTTTAGCCCTAGGGCTACAGCACAATGATCGCATATGACCAAACTATAATTTTTTACTGGTTTCTTAGCAAGAAAGGTTACCACAGCAACAATTGTCGTTTTTATTTTAAACAAGCCTGATTATCTCGAAGTTTAGTCTAACATGTCAAAGTATAACAATTGACTACCTGAAGACAAATTTGTAAAAACAATCTGTAAGAGCATTAAGTAAATCAAGAAGGAAGTTTTGTGCAGGATTTTTTTTTCTACAATTAACAGTCAATATCTTGCAACAAAAGGAAGCAATAACTACCCCCCCCCCCTCCGCTTTTTAAAAGGCCTATAAACATTTCGTAAGATAAAAGGAGCTCTGCGAATGACTACGATTTTGAAATATTTCATCTTAAATAACTGCGCTCAGACATCTCGAAACAACATCAAAGCGCCTAATTCTTATTAACAGGATATTTGTGAAATGCCCTTACAGAGTTTATTTTTAGAAGTGGTCACCAACAAGAAAACTAGAAATAATTGTTGTGCTTTATATTGCAGTCGATATTTAGAGCAGAAAACTATTGCAAGCATAGAAACATTTTCCTTGTGAATGAAGAGGAAGATCCTTCTTCATCTTGTTCTTTGTCTTTCATTCGAATTCCTGCGCTTGGTCACGCGGGTTGTCGTGTGCATAAAGATTTTACGAAAAATCCCCAAAATTCTTGGTTTTCATGTTACGTCACAAAATTTTGAAATCAAAATTCAATAGGCCTACTAAGCTATCGATGCCACTAGGTGTAAGATGAACTAAAAATATATCTTTTTGCAAATTTCCAGCTTCGTTGTGCCCTTCGTTTTAAAAACAGAGCATTTTGAATATTCGAGTTATCCGCCGTGTGTGATATCAAGCTGAGTGCCGTGACAAGGTTGTTTTGATTCAAAAAAGGTCGTTCCTTTCCATTTTTGCAGATTGAACATTCCCAATGTACTAACTTCTGTTCATGTAAAAGTATAATAGATGATGAGCCAAAAGTAGTCGCTATTAATAGCAAAATTAAGTTCCAGATGGTTTCTCTGACATCACGGCGGCCATATTTGTGCCCCTCGGAAGGACACAAATATGGCGTCTCCATACTGAGCCTTATAAATTTGCGTGGAAAGTTTTGGCAAATAACTCGCAAACTGTGCACCGCACAGACCTGAGACTTGGACAAATTGTCTATCTATTTATCTTCAATAATATTTGAAGTTCAGAGTTTCTGTCCTTGAATGGTTTCGATTTTATTTTTTTATTGCGTGACAGTGAAAACCACCAATATAGAATGTTTACGCACACATGTATATATCAATAGCCATGGTTGTCAAAGATGCTAAGCAAGGCAGTCGCAAGGCTTGGGAGAGTGAAACAAACCAAACTGTTAAAGAATCTTTCTATGATGAACTGAATAAACGTACAGTCCTGCCGGTACCTTCAATTCAATTTATTCATCATAAACTCATGAGTGGCTAAGCATGGGAATTTGAATGAATTATTTATTGCACGTGCATCAGGGAGGAAATAGACAAGCAACAAGATAAACAAAAACCTCCTCCTTCGGTATTGTTTTCCTAAGCGTGCAATAGTTTTCTGCTCTAGATTTCAACTGCAATAAAAAGCACAACCATTGTTCTTGTTGCTGACCACTTCTAAAAAAAATCTGTAAGAGTCAGAAATTTCGAGATTTTTTTTAGCGCAGTTCTTAAAAATTTAATATTTCAAAATCGTAGTCGATCACAGAACTATTCACAGAACTCCTTTTATCTTTCGAAATATTTGACAAATGGGATATACGTTGTTATCGCTTTCATTTGTCACAAGATATTGACTCTTAATTGATTTACTTAAAAACGTCACTACAATTTTTTTTAAAAAAAATTGTCAACAGGTAGTCAATCTACTATACTTCGACCTATTAAAAAATGGATACAATGTGTAAGACTATAAATCGCGATAAACAAGTAACGGTAGCCTTGGTTGCTAAGAAACCAGTAAAAAAAATGTTTGGTCATCTGTGATCATTGTGGTGTACTTTGGCAAAAATTGAATATTGGCTTCTGAGAGAATATGTATTTTCAAAACACTCACCCTAAGGCAAAAAACTAGAAGGACAGTTAATTAAATCATTACAGAACTGGTGAAGTGATATGTCACAACATAGCCTCATGCAAAACAACCAATCAGAGAACGCGTTATATGATCAGAAGTTCGCCGGTAAAATAATTACTTAAGATGTATCGGCTTGCGATTTACATTCTTGTACTTTTCCAACAACTTACAAACAGAAATGTAAGGTAAATTTCATAACGAAAACTGAAGTAACCTCGTGAGGTTATGGAGCATTTTAATCACACTTACAGAATATAGCAAGAGCACAGAAACAAACTGCACAATGCTATAAAGAGCCATGTACTTGAATGTTCCAAATGATGTTACCAGGGCTGCTCTGCCTTCTCTAGATAACAAAAAAAAAACTATAATTTAATATGTTGAGCACACATGCACTGTTTTGTACTTGAATAACATCGCTAGATGTACATTCAGTGACCAGCCTAGCCCAATATTGAAGTTATTGAAAACAATTTTAAGACAAAAATCAATCTTGGGTTAGCATTAAATCCCAAATTACGTAACTCAACAACTATTAAACAACAGATCCCACCATTTCAATTATAGAATGCGTTTCTCTCCCCCACTGCCTTCATCCGGTGATGGTACGAGTAAAACATAAACTGCAGCTTATTGACAACAGGAAAACATTTATAAAAAAATAATCACAAGAATTGTTGAAGCACCAGGGGTGCAATAATCTTATGTTGACGTTATTTTGTGTTCTCCAAAATAAAAGCGAAATCAGGTCAAGATAAGAGACAATTTTTTGATTGAATGGAAGGATACAAAAGTGCAAATGTGAGCAAACGTGTAAAACTTTCATTCTTTTCAAACTTCAGAGAGGCAGTTCACTCAATCTTTACAGAATGAAACTAGTAAATTATTGAAATATTATTGTGACAAAGGTAATTGTAATTTGAAAGACATTACTTGATTTGGAAATTCAGCAGTCTAAAAAAATGTAAAAATGTTAAGTTTCTGTTTGCTTTGGAATACATAATGTTTGATCTCTGGTGGTTAAAATGGGCTGAAATAAATTATTTTAGGTCATACAGACTATACATAATCACCACTTACCGATTTAGATAAATATCTGTTAGAATTCAATAGAACGATTTCGTGTAAGTCGTTTTTTACATGCTTATGAGTACCATTAAATGCAAATGAGGAAGAACAAAAGAGACTTTCGATTTGGGTTCAGACCAGCATGCTCACCTACCGGTATGTCCCAAATTTGCCAAACAACACAAAACAAAGAATGCCGTTCTTGAAATATTTTTTTATACAATCTGTCTTTCTAACAGTCCGTATATGTTTGTAGAGAACTAGATAAGCACAAAAAAATACCAACTAAAATCGTATAACAAGGGTTAAAAAAAAGAAACGAAAGAACAACATTTTTGACAGCTCTATTGTTCTTCCTCATTAGCATTTAACGGCACTCATTAGCATATAAAAGTCGAGTTATGCGAAAAGTATATTCTCAAACTCATTAATAATTCATCACGTTAAAACAAAGGAAGGTTGGTTTGGATACGTGATCTTAATTAGCAGAGATTTCCACGATTTTGTTTCTCTGTTTTCTCCAGGGTGTTTCTCCGCAATTTTTGGTTTGATCAAGAAGATATATCAAACACTCACATTTCCAAACACCTCGAATTTTGTCAAAAATACCCTGGTGAGAGTCGTATTTTGAACTCTCTTCTCGGTGTTTGGAAATGTGATAAAACACCCTCTCTCGTGTTTGATGTATTACATCAAGATGTACACTCACCTTATTACAACAGGTACACATTCAATATTGGCAATCTAAATAAACAAGTAATGTTACTGAACAACTGTAAGCTAGATAATCAAAGAATTATCAAAACAATCAAGAATATCTGGTTAAAAAATTAATGATCTTACCACAATCCCTACAGGGATCGGCATATAAGTAAGAAGGTAAAGTCTGCCTCGAGCCAAGTGGCCCATCAGGCTGGAGCTTATCCCAGTTTCCGTAGCACGAAGAGACTAGGAGTATTTCTAGTCCTCCTCAGACTGTATGAGATGCTAGGGTTACCCCCAGCAGTAAATTCGCCAGTACCCAATTACACACCTGGGTGGAGAGAGGCACTGTGAGAGTTACGTGTTCTTAGTTGCCTAAGAACTAAACGCAGTGCCCCAGCCAGGGATTGGACTCGAACCACTCAACCCAGAGTACAGCGCGCTAACCATTAGGCCACTGGCCTTCCACATACTTTGATGTATACTGATCCCAAATAACAGACTTTGAATAATCTTTGCTGCAAAATTGTTTTCCTGCGTTCAAGCCTGTGCAAATATCGCTGATGACAAGACTAGATAGGTTGGAACCCGGTCGTTTCGATACAAAGTTGTTTCGATACAAGTCGTTTCGATGCAAGTCGAAGTCGTTTCGATACACATGTAAAGTCGATTCGATACAAACTCACGTTACTTGAAGTTTCGATACAGAATACTATACTATACTCACTCACTGACTCACTCAAGCGAACAACCCACAAACCTCCTTAATAATAAATGAAACAAACTCATACCTCCACGAACCTTCGCGTGAATCAAACGCATGTACCCAAGCCTCCTCCGCAATGAGAACACGCAAACGAGACCAAGGTTTAGTTAAGTTTATTTATCAAGAAAAGAGACTTATAAATACATTAGAGACTACTTCTATAACTCCAGCGCATATTATGCCTACGATCAAGAAACACAAATACGATCAATAATGTCCTGCAAGTCGATGATGCAACGGACCCGTGAGGAAACAGCAGTTTTTCTGGCGCATGCGTGGGCGGGTTTGTAAATTATCATATCAATAGACGCGTAAACTAATTGTTTTCAATAACTTGTTAATTTTACCCTATTGTTCTAATGAAAGCGAATAAACCAATCCTAACGCTTTAAACAAACTGATATGATATTTCGATCCTCTCGAGTGTATAAAACACACTGGGGCCTGAAGAATGATCATTCGATCATACGATCCCATACGATTACGACTGTCAACAGAAATTCTCGAGTTTTACAAGTTATCACGAGTTATTACGAGTTAATACGATGGCGTCTGCGCAGATTTTGAACTGCATTGTATGCGATGAACCTGTTCGTCTAAGACAGCAAGCAATTCAATGTGATGGATGTTTTCGCTGGAATCATCGAATCTGCAACACCGGTAAGTTTTCAGCACTTTTTCGCATATTATTGGTATTTGAGGTTGCCGCTTACATACTCTGACACTGAGGACCTTTACTATATTTTTTTTAATCCTAATTTGGATTCTTACCTTGATTTCATAGGTATATCGCAAGAGGCTTACCGGGCAGCTGTTCGAGATGGCAAAGAACTTGATTGGCAGTGCGCTGTATGTTCAAGTCCGGACTCCTTCGCCGATCCTTCCACCTACCTATCTGAAGCTCCAGAGCCTTCCTTCGTTGACCCCGAAGAATCCCAGCCTAATGCGGAGAGCACCAGACTCGAAGATCCCGAAGAATTCAGCACTGATCACGAAGAATCCTCCCTTCATGACCCCACCCCAGCTGAGACGTCGTCTACCTTCGCCGTGACGTACGAGATCGTGGAGAATAGTTCCAAAAGAGGCCGGCCGAAACTGATTGACAGCCAGGGGTACAGCTACACCTTACAGAGAAGGCGAGGCATAGTCACTGACTGGCAGTGTTCTGTACGTCCAAAAGTAAACCCATGTAGGGCCACAGTTAGGCAGCGCGACGACCAGTTCCAGAGCGGCATCCATGCCCACAACCACCAGGCCCAAGTGGGGGCCTTGACGGCAGCCAAAATCACCGCGCAGGTGAAAGCCAAGGCAGTGGAGGACGTGTTCAAACCAGCGCCGGCTATTGTTGACGAGGTAACAATAATACTGTATTGTAGTAAATTTTGAGAAATACTAAAAGAAACGTCGTGGACTTATTTCGCTTCTTAAATATTTATTTGTACAATCTGTTTATTTATTTGGAGGCAAAGAAACAAAGTCATAAGTTTCAAAGTAATTGGATGTTACATCGCAGGTCGGAAAATATGAATTTCTTTCTCTTTTAGGTACTTCTTGAAAAACTGACGGATGCTCCGTGTCCTGCCGTGCCGAATCCTGAGCTTATCGCCAGACAAGCCAACAGACATCGCCAGCGCCTTAGACCTGCGAGGCCCGTCGGACATCCCTTCAGATCAGGCTTGTTTCCGAGAAGAAGTTACGGCGAATCCAGAAGAAAAAGTTCCGAGACCTCCAGACCAAGATATTCAACCTTTGGGATGAGTTCAACTCTGGTTCCCGCAGTGCAAGGAAACTACTAAAGGCATGTTCCTACCTCAACGGCCGGTATCTTCATAAAACATCTGTTCAAGACTGTGCAAGTAAAAAACGGCTCTTTTAGGAGCCACCGCGCCCTGCTTTCGTCACTGGACGTTTTCAGGTTGCTAAAAACGGCTCTTTTAGGAGCCACCATATCTGCGAAAGTCATGATCAACGTTTACGTTCCTTAGTATTTTAAATAAATATTCAATAAAGTTTGTTCTCATTTGGCCGCGGGGAAACTGGGTATTACAATTACGTGGATCGATCGATCGAGTGGCTCAATTAATCGAGTCGAATTTTAGCTAATTTGTTGAATAGAGAACAACAAATCATCAGACATATCAAAGAAGAAAAACTAAAAAACTTAAACTGAACTTTTCTCGAGTTTACTTCTGTATCGAAACGACTTCGGTTCGTATCGAATCGACTTTACATGTGTATCGAAACGACTTCGACTTGTATCGAAACGACTTGTATCGAAACGACTTTGTATCGAAACGACCGTGAACCGATAGGTTTCGTATGTCCGAAACTTTCACCTCTTACTCTTACTTCCTGGAATTTTTCCGAGGTTAAGATTAGTTTTAAATTGACGTTTCAGTTTCACTGGTCGAAACGTCGATTTAAAACCAACTTTAACATCGGAAAAATCCGGGTAAGTTTTAATTTTTTAGATAGATTCCCTTTTTAAACAAACCTTGGAGGTAAATGGAGAAGCAACAGAAGCTTCAGCTTGTGATAATGAAATTCCTGCATGTGCCACCTTGAGAGCCTGAAACAAAAGCACAACGCACATAACTGTCATGCTGTTCAAACATTAATGACACATTTTTCGATTTGAAGTTAAATAAATTGAAAAAAATGTTTGCAAGTTATTTTCAACCACTGGTGAGTGAAAACTACTAGGCAACAATGAGTCATTGTAATAACCGAATGAGTTCAGTCACTTCAAACTCTCCACTTTTTAGTGTAGTTTAAAAGTATGTTAGCATTTAAATCCTCTTAGTTTAAAATTTTTAGTTGGTAAATGACCCCACAAGCTGTAATTTTCATCGTGCATAAATAAAGGTTGTATGCTACGTTATATTCTACATTATTTTGCAACAACACATTGAATAATGAGTTAAAGATTCTATAATTTAAGGCTTATATTCATGCATTACAGGTGAAGATACAACTGTATACAGAATATAAGGCAATATCTAGCCAATGTGGCCATACTTAGATATGCAGCACTGTGAGCTGAGTGTGGCTTTAAATACACAACAAGGCCACAAAAGGTCTGCGTTCAGCCCATCAGACCGGAGCTTATTGAAGCTTATCCCAGCTTCTGAGCATTAAATCTAGGATGGAAAGAGGCCGTGGTCAAACCGTTGTTGAAGAAATCGGGCTTGGATCCAATATTTAAGAACTTGCGTCCTGTGAGCAATTTAGCCTACATTTCTAAGCTCGCTGAGCGAGCTGTATTCAATCAGACATACGACCACCTAGTCCGCTCAGGTCTTTATCCGCAATTGCAGTCTACATATCGTCAATATCATAGTACAGAGACAGCGTTAGTCAAAGTTGCTAATGATATTCTTTTGAATATGAACTCGCAGCGCGTAACGCTACTCGTCCTCTTGGATTTAAGCGCTGCGTTTGACACAGTGGATCACGAGATTTTGCTAAGACGCTTGACTACGAGCTTTGGTATACGGGGGAAGGCTCTAGAGTGGTTTTCATCGTACTTGTCAGGGCGCAGCCAGCGCATTTTGTTCGATGGGGTTACATCAGACAATTTCGATCTGCGCTTTGGTGTTCCGCAGGGGAGCTGCCTAGGTCCGCTTCTCTTTGTTGTTTACGCCTCCAAGCTCTTCGAGATAGTACAAGCCCACATGCCCGACGCCCACTGTTTCGCTGATGACACTCAGCTCTACCTTTCATTCAATCCGAATAGTCCAACAGATCAAGCTGAGGCCGTGTGTACAATGGAGAGATGTATCAGTGACTTAAGAAAATGGATGTACCAGGATAAGTTAAAGATAAATGATGATAAAACTGAATTTCTAATTATTGGATCTAGGCAACAAATGTTGAAAATTAATGATTGTACAATCCGTGTTGGCACGACAGATATCAAGCCTGTGTCTGAAGTGCGCAATCTAGGCTCCTGGTTTGACTGCAATTTTTCTATGTCGACTCATATCTCTAAGTCTTGTAGTGCAGCTTTTTTCTGGTTACACAATATTAAGCGAATTAGCAAATTTCTATCAAGAGATAAATTAGAAACGGTTTTGCACGCGCTCGTTACCAGTAGAATTGATTATTGTAATGGACTTCTCTATGGACTACCAGACTGTGAAATTGCTAAATTGCAGAGAGTGCAGAACGCTGCGGCTCGGCTGCTAACTTCGAGTCGCAAATATGATCATATTACGCCTGTTTTACAAGAATTACACTGGCTGCCAGTTAGATATAGAATTCATTTTAAAATTTTACTTTTAACTTTTAAGGCTCTCAATGGCATGGTGCCAGCTTATATTAGTGATTTAATTAATGTAAGAAAGCCCGCACGCTATTCACTGCGCTCTATAACTTCAGGCATGCTTCTTTTGCACCCAGCAGGGAAAATGAAGAAGTCGTTTGGTGACAGGTGTTTTAGTGTAGCTGCGCCTACACTTTGGAATGCGCTTCCAGCTTGCCTGCGGAATATTAGTTCTATTCTTATTTTTAAATCTCGTCTTAAAACATATCTTTTTAAATTAGCTTTTAGCCTTTAGATCTCGTTATTAATATGTATATATTCAGTATATTTTAATATTTTAAGGTTTTAATATTGTTTATGTAATGCTTTTTTTTTTGTTAATATTTTAATGTTTTAATATTGTATATGTAATGCGCCTTTGATCATTTCCATGCTAAAAGGCGCACTATAAATTAATAAATTATTATTATTATTATTATTATTATTATCTCCTCCTTGTGGGATGCAGGTCCATTGCAGAGTTACCCCCAGCATTAAAGTCGCTAATACCCATTTATAGGAGAATCGGACATCATTATTTACATTTCTTATAATTTTTGTCTCCCGATCATTAACTTTGCGAAGAAAAGGCATCATGCTACATACGAATTGAAAGAGGTGTTAATTTTGATAATCGGAAAAAGTTGTACCTCTGGGCGTTTAGTATTGAAGAAGATATTCATTGTCATATATTCTAAAATTCTGAGTTTTCAAAAAAGTACATCTGGCTTAAATGAATAGCAAGAGTTCATCGTGTCGTGTTCCTTCAATATTCAGAATTAATATTTTTGTAGCCTGACCAGAAACTAACGGAGACAAATACTGTAAACAAGGAGAAAACTGGAGCCAGACAAGCAGACATTTGTGGCTTCTTACCCCACAGTCATTTGCTCCGTCTCCACACATACCCACACAGTAACTACGAGCAAAAAGCGAGACAATTAACTGTTACAATAGGTAGGAATGATACTTAGTAGAAGCCAGCTATAGCGTCTATAATTTATGGATCAGTATTCAACACTTTTTGTCACAGAAATTAACGTGCTACTTTATTAAGGTTGCTTACAGAGCTACCACTCGAACCGCACCACGTGAAACAAAATTAACCAATCAGAACATTAATTAAGAAGAATGGATAGAGACCTGTTTATAAATGACGTTCTAGAACGCAAACAATATAGCTTTACCACAAAATTTAAACAGTCAACAACGTTGCAAACAGTTGCGGATATCTCAGGAAACTTCCCCAGTTTTTGATTGGTAAATTTTGATCCTTAATTTTCAAGAGCAAGCAGCTTCAGTGGTCATACAGTTTTCGAATTACATGTAAATTTTTAGTTTTAAGATGTGACCGTAAACCATAAATCGTGATGGGGTGCGAGTTGAAGATTTCACGCCGCGTTCACTCTTGTTTGAAATTTTTTCACTCCGGGCGTGAAAATGAAGACTGTGAAATCGTACATTATTTCACTCCAACTGTTACCGTGAAATTGATGCGTTTCACCTTGTGATGTCCTTGTTATTCGCGAAAGTGATACTAATAATGCCAGTGCAACACGTGTAGAGATTTTCCAATTTTGTGGGACCAGTTTTGGAAACATTTTTCGTTGATTGAGCTACATTTGGTGAGATCAGAACAATGTGTACTTTCCATCGTTTTAAAGGGGCAGTATCACGAGAGGTCTTCTAAGTTTTTACGTAAACTATGATAGACTTGTACTCGCTGATCAGCAAAATAACCTTTGAACAACAAAATTGGCACAAATTCACTCTCTAAGATGTGAACAAACCATAATCAATGTTTTTTAGTGCTTTTCCTCCAATCACACTGTCATATTTAACAATTTTCATAACCAGTGCAGTGCGTTTTCATTTCCGGGAAACTATTAGTGAATTTCCAATTAATACCAACATCTTCATTAGATTTTCAAGTTGCACTAAATCTTGGTGAGACTGCCCGTTTTAAGTCATCTATTTTGGCTTCGATCGCGGGTAACATTTATCAAGTTATATCTGCTGAAAGCTAACACGGATTTAACGATTTCACCAAGGTATCTGTAGGCCAACTATCGGTGTCCTGTTGGTAGACTGTCGGTAATGTGTCGACCGACAGTTGGCCAACAGGTTATTCTGCGAGCTATTCTTCACTTATCCCGGCTTGTTGATAAAAAAGGTCGCTATCCATTGTTCTCAGTAAACCTTCTGATTGGTTAATGTTGTTCCAAGTGGTCTTGTTTGAGTGGTAGCACTGTAAATTCACGCTCCATAAAATTGACACAACATAAATGACTGCAAAGTTAACTTTATGAAGTATAAACTCTTATCTTAGCTGTAACTCAAAACCGGGGTGGTGTGGTGGTGGTGGTGGTGCTCGGTTTCAACAATAACTGAAGATAACTGAAATAAAAACTGAAAGCTTGCATCAAAATTCTAACACCAGGCTGATTTTCACGGTATCTTCTCTGGCGGCCATTTTCTATTATTGAAGAATTGTGTGCATGCATGTCTGGAGTTGAGAATTTGAGGCGTAATAAAATAAACAGACGGTTTGAAAATAAAAACAGCTTAGCTTAAAATCGTTTACAAATCAAAATTAAGTCTGAGGCCACAATTACCAATATGCAGATACATATGACGGTGCATGCATGACAAACGAAACCACTTCCCCATTAATGTTGGTGATGCCTCTTATTTGGAGCTAAATTACCAAAAATTTCCCTTGTTTTTCGTTTATAATTGTAGTGAATAAATCTTAAATTGCAAATGCTTGCTAGTGGACATCTTTTTGGCTTGCCATCTCCAAAAGCTACTCACAGTTTGTGATTTTGCAATTGTAAATTTCTAGCCCTTTAATTCCAAATCCTTCTACGCCATAACAATATTGATTACAGTGTTTTTTCAATTTGTTTAATCTCAAAGAGCGCTGACACTATTACAAGTGAATGTTAAGAAAAAGGGGGAATAAGGGATCTAGCAAGACAACGTACTGTAATGATAAAAAAACTCTCGTATATATGCTGCTATATAATGAATATACATGTAATATAAAGGAAATGATTTAAGGTAACAATATACCCATTTTAATAATATTAAAATTGACTTTCCCTGACTTACTTTAACTCCTGCAATCCTTCAATGAGCCATGTTTTTTGTTCTGGTGACATTCGTGCAAACACAGTTCCTGATAAAAGCAGCTGTAGACAATATAACACCATGGCAATGTAATCACAATAACACAAGCTACGTATCATTTATTTGGGGTTAGTATTGACTAATTAGTATGCCTAACAATCAAATAAGGAAATAATCAAATGAAAAGTATGTGCAAAGTCAGGGGTCGTACGTGACATTTTCGTTTATTTGACTTTTTGCAAGGAATGGCTTCACTTTTGGCGAATGGACGCACCTATTAATGCTACCTTGTTTGTCAAAACCCATTATTCCGAGGGATTTGACTTCAGTGACAGAAATTTCTCTTCCTACCAACCCTTTGAAAAACAAATTAATTTTTTGTTTCAGCTGTTTGTGTGTGTTATTAAATTACATGGATTCAGAATCATCCTAGAGTTAACATCTCACATTCTCAACAGCCAACTGTTTAACACTCATGACACAAAAGAATAACAAATAGGCTGCAAAAGGTCTATTCTCTTACAACAACCAACACTCCATGTCTTTTTCGGGAACCTTACGTAAAAACTGTACCTTTTTAAAAAGGTCTGGCTTGTGACTTCGGATTAAGGTAAATGTTTTCCCTGAAACCGCCAAACTATAACAATGTCCTCCGCACCCCCTCTGATAAGAATACAGATTCTGTAAAGAAGAAGAAAAATTGGAGAAAAATGAACTTTCTGCATTAGTCAGTTGCAGGTGGGTTCTGTTGGTACTTTCCAAGTGATATGATACTTTACCCCTGATTGAATACTCTTTTCTCTGTGAACAGCGCCAACAACACACCAGTTAATACAAAGTTCACCAGACTGAAGCTCACTTGGTTTGGCAGTTACTTCAATAACCTAGTAATTAGAAAGGACACAAAAAAGCACTAAATAAAATTTCACTTGCAATGATTTTAATTACTATATACCTTTTTGTATTTTATTTATGCTTTACGAAAACCAATTACAATAATCATTTTTCTGAGTATTCGACTTGAGAATGCATCTTCATTTGAACTTGACTTACTTGACTTATGGCCATAATCCTAGGTGGGTATAGGGCCGGGGAATCATCCATTCATTTGAAAAGCCGCCTAAAACAACGTCCTCAGCGAATTTTGGCAATATTGAACATAGTCAAAACAACTCCAAATTTCGTGGGAAGGTTTGTTTACATGTGCTAAACCTTGTCCTGTATTTTATTTCACAGTTTTTGCTTCGTTTTTGAGAAATAACGCATGTAAAAAAAAGCTTTTCCCGGCGTATTAATTCAGGAATTTTCTTTGACAAGCGATAAACAAAAGAAACCTTGTTTCTCGGAACAATGAAATCGGCAAAGGTTAACCGGTTACTGTTTTAACCCTAACATTAAACACTTACCCCCAAAAAACACCAACCCTGAACCCAAACTCTAACCCCGACCCTAGGGTTATAGTTTTAACCCTAACCATAAACCCTCATCCTAACCCTTAAACTAAACTCTAACTCCAACCCCATGGTTAGGGTTAGCTCTACCCTAAACTGAAACGTTAACCCTAACGCTTATAACCAATATACGCATGTACGCACACGCGTACCCACGGAAATCTAAAACAAATATAAATTTATACATTTATTGGTGAAAGCGTCCCGTTTATAAATAAATCGGCTGGTTTGACAGAGTTTTTCTCAATATGTTGCTGCAAAGTGACATGGTGAACACAAAGGACCACTGCAATGCCGAGGTCAAGAGTTGGAAGCACAAATTAAGAACGGCAACTGTGAGAATGAAAAGCCTCAGACTTTTCACAAGCCCCCAGCTCTCTCCAGGCATATAAAGGTATCCTGTATCAACCCACGCTACTGCACGCAGCTTTTTAGAGGCATGTAGAGATAAAACATCCCTTTCTGCAGCACTATGAGTGCAGAGAGGTTTCTCTTCCGGGCAGTTCTCTACATTCAAGGATGAATCGACATTGACAATGTAGTTTGGAAATTGGAAATTGGAAATTTGGAAATTGTCCCAAAAGTTGGCATTTAAAAAACATAATTTATTAAATACTTAACGTTTTTCTGTGCTTTGATTTAGCAAACTGTCTCCAGGAAATCGTGGGAAATGGCATTCATCATCATCATGACTCATCACGCCAGTAGGCGCATAAGGCCGTCACGCTTTCCGACCATGCTCCCTGTTCCGTTTGGTTTGGCTACTTCCCAGCTTGTCCACCCCGCCTTGTTTCTTTCCTTCTCTGCTGTCCTTCTCCAAGTGGTCTTTGGCGTCCCTCTCACTCTTTGACCTTCTGTTGTCCACACCAATGCTGTGAAGCAGTCGTTTGCACCCTCTCTCCTGAGTATGTGTCCCAACTAGTTCCACCTTCATCGTCGAACCTCGCAGCTTATGTCATTGATCTCTGCCATTTCAACCACCCTCTTCTTTGTAATTCTTTGCTGCCATCTAATTCTCATTATCCGTTTCAGGCACCGGCATTGGAAACTGTTCAGTTTTCGTTCATCAGCTTTAGTGATCTTCCATGTTACACAGCCACATAGCAGGACCGGTCGAACTTAAGTCTTCAATAGGCATATCTTGGTTCTCCTTCCTATTCCTCTGGCTGCCCATACCTTCCCCAGTCTCTGGAATGCACCATTTGCCTTCTGCAGTCGGGTCGTAATATCTTTCCTGCCTCCCCCTTCTTTGTTTACCGTAGCACCTAGGTATGCAAACTCCTCAACTTCTTTCACTTCCTCACCATTAACCACGATACTCTCCGAACTATGAGCAAACTCAGTCCTCAGTGTCTTACACTTTCTTGCATTAAGTTTGAGGCCTACTCTGGCTGCTTCCTTACCCAATCACCCGGTGTTTTCTTCCAAGTCGCTGAACTTGGATGACAGCTAGTTGTGCAGTATTATCTGCGAAGTCAAGGTCCTCCAGCACCGTTGTGAAATTCCACCGTATTCCTCTTCTCTTGCCTGCTGTTGCCTCCCTCATGGTCCAATCCAAGGCCAGTAACAATATCCTGACATCACACACCCCTGCTTTACTCCAGACTTGATCTTGAACCATTCTGATGTCTCACTTCCATCAACAACTGCACACCTGAAGTCCTGGTATATGCCTGCGATCACTCTGACCATGTTGTGTGGTATTCCATAGCTTTTCATGATGTTCCATAGGCTTTCTCTATGTACCAAATCAAAGGCTTTTTCAAAATCCACAAAGTAAGAGATAAATAACGAGAACGGAGGTATTAATCCATATACATATGTATATGGATTAATACCGACGTTCGAGGTATTTATCTGACTTATTTTATGATATTATGCATGAGGGATCATTATATAAAGGCCGTTTCCAAGAGGACAAAAACCGTCTAATGAGTAGTACATCGGCTCCGAGCGTAAACAATGTAGTCTTTGTTCTTTTTTATTGTTTCTATTGTGTGGTTTTTCTCAGAATAGCCCGATCATGCATTTCCAAGGGTTTCGCGATTAATTGTGATTGGCAACCTTATTTGAATAACATAAGCTTGTTTTGATGGTTTGTTTTGCTCTGTGCGTTGTTCGCAAGGTGCGGTTTAGCGTGTTTTGTACAGCGTCTTAATAGTAGTGGTAAACGTACGAAGAAATTGAAACCTCGACAGAAATGGCTAGAAAAGTTTATGAAGAGTTGAACCAAAGACAGGAACATGGGCTGTTCAGCGGATCCGAATACCAGATAAGTGGTAAGGAAACGTTTAGGAATTTCATGTTTTCAAGAATGAGATGCGTGTTGTTGAACTCAAACTGTTGTTGATCTCAAGAGGAAGGAATTTTTAACTGAGGCAGTGTGCAGCGACAAATTTGAGAACGGCATGACGGAAATTCAACCGAGTTTAGCTCATCTTTTATGATTCCATTTTAACATGAATTTTTTATTTCCAAAATGAATTTAGAAACTGAAGAAGGCTTTGTAATTTCAAAAGACTTAAATTTTTTAGGGAAAGTAAACCTAAGAAAGTATTGGGCTGCCACTGCTATATAGCTTAAAGTATTTCGATTCGTATTTGCAGTAAAAATTTTATTGTTGGAATTGCAGTGTTTAATTTGTCCAGAGAGTTTAATTTTGTCAGGAATAGATCAATCGGAACTTAGAATATTAGAATCCTAATGAGAGGTTTAATAAATTATGCAGATAAAGGCCCTCGCACTTATCTGTATAAATCCCTGAAACGAGGGATTTATACAGATAAATCCCTCATTAATATTCATAAATTCATTCATCAGCCCCGCTACTTCCCTGCTACATTATCAAGCCCTCCCCGGACTTTCAGTTAGTCAATATTCAACAGGGTTGTAAGTTAAATAAAGGTTGTTGAATAACAAAAGAAAATGTATCAATCAAGAAATAAGTGCACATACAGACCCGTCCCCAACACATCTGCCTGCTCCAAGACGTTTCTTTATATAAAGATCTGTTCAGTTGTACTTCTCTTTGATCTACACCCAGCCTGCCCCTTTCGAAGCTTCTTGTCTACACCTCTCTTGATCCGCTCTAGCAGCATCCTACAGAATATCTTACTAATGACGGGTAGTAAAGTTACTCCTCTCCAGTTGTTACAATCCCATAAATCACCTTCCTTAAATATCTTGACAACAATTCCCTTTCTTCACCCTTCCGGCCACCTCTCAGTCTCCCAAAGCTGGTTATAGCATCTAGTCAGCCTATGTGCAGTGTCTTCCATGTCCGCTCTCAATAGCTCTGGGCCCACTCCATCTACTCCAGTCGCTTTCCCTGGTTTTGCCCCCTTTAGTGTGGCCTTTTTCTCTTGTAATCGCCAACTTCCTAAATCTATTTCCCCGATGACTTCGGGTTCTTCTATCTCATCCTCTTCCACAGGATTCACTAGGTCATTTCTGTTTAATATTTCACTCAAGTGCTCTACCCATCTCTGCAGCCTCTCTCGCATTTTAAGCACTCCCTGTTTGCCTTTCACACCTACTTCTTGTCTCTGCCTGAAGCCTGAAAACAATTCAGGGCTTCGACGAGATTTAAACCCGTGACCTCTGCGATACCGGTGCGATGCTCTACAAACTGAGCTATGAAGCGGCACATTGGGAGCGAGGTCAATTATGAGTTCTTATTTTCCTGTGAGAGGAGTGAAGTGGCATAATAATGTATATGAAATGATTCATATATGAACTGCAGATGTATATGAAGGTGATAAATGATCATTGCAGTGAAATTCCAATTCCAAGCAACTGGAATAAAGAAGCCTAAAAAAATTCAGGGCTTCAGCGGGATTCGAACTCGTGACCTCTGCGATACCGCTGCGATGTTGTTTGTTTCTTCTGAGCACGTTCTGGTTTTGACGTCACGGCTCGTCCAGCCCCAGGTCCTTTCCTCACGCGGTTTTAGACCCAACAAGAAGTGAAATTTCAAGTTTTCAGACGGCTTATTAAACGCAGTGAAAAGAACGATTTCGAATTTTTATTTTTCGATGTTTAAATCAGCATCCCATGTAGATTCGATCAAGCAAATAAAAAAAAATCTGTCATTTACACTTTAAGTCACCCAGATGTACTCACAATAGAATTCCATAGAAAAATCGTTCCATATGTCAGAGTTCGCAGCAACTTGAGTAATCATCGGCGAAGAAATCAATATACTTTAACCGTCGGCAAATGCCACACCAAAAACACCAGAGACTACGAGAGTTGCATTAGGTCTGTCAACCATCTGTTAACACCTTTTGTTTACATCTGATTGACCGAAGGAGTGATCGCCACAAACTCCCTACACATCCCTAAACTCCCTCTTTTGCATACGCAAAACAGTCGTAAAAACGAAAACTTATCCAATTCAAAAATACTAGCGGGTACATGTAAATCATACTTTTTGCAAATTCTCTTTTAGGCTCTTTGGCTGACAGAGAACATGTAAGACCTTGGACACCTCACCTGAAATGCCCTAGTGTTTCATTTTCTTTGAGCATCCAGTCAAGAAGCAAATAATTAGGCAAGATGTTCAAGTTGATAGATCACAACAAAGTGTTTTGCTGAGACCACAGTGTTGCTTTCTTCATACAAACATCAAATTTTCCATGACTTATCCTGATCTTCTACAGTTTTTAAGCATGGGATTTCAAATATCAAATTCCATGACTTCCCAAGATTTCCATGATTTTCAGGGGAAAAGTGGAGACATTGAGTAGATTGGAACCTAGCTGTAATGTTATTCATTTATTACCAAAGACATTGGTTCTACTCATGTTTTTTAAACTAAGAATGAAGGTTGCAAGTGAGGTGATAGACATACCTTGTGAGTAGGTCCAACCATACCACAGTCTCTAGCAACACTTACAGCTGTCAACATGTTATCACCTGCCAACAACAAGAGTTGACCACTTATAAAAACATACATAAAGAATTGAAAAATGTAAATCTAACCTAACCCTATTGGACAAACATGATGGCAGCATTGACCAAGTTCTTTTTTTCCTTTTTGTATGGAAAATAACAAATAATATAAATAAATCTCTCGTTAGACATTTCAGGCCCGTCCACACTAATCCGGATAAATTTGAAAATGGATAAAATGTTTTTCGCCCTCACTATCGTTTTCGTATTGTTCGTATCAATATTTTCACCGTCCACACTAATCCGGATAAATTTGAAAACAAAACGCGGCATCGCCCCTAGATGAATGGCAGAGCTTGCATACATTATTACCGGAGCCCGCACTAAATTCAAATTAGGGAATTGATGTTCTTGTCGACGCCGAGGATAACGTTGATCAAAAAAACTACTAATCTATAGATTTCAGAGCTATCCTCAGCTGTTCTCTGAGCAACATGAAATCATTAAACTGCATTCTGTGAAATTTCACACAAAGCAGAGTTGGATTATAACAATAGTTGATATCCCACCACCTTGACCAAACAAGCTAGTAAAAGGATTGTTATGTAAATTTTCTTGTGCATACTTTTGTAAATTGTTAACAGGAAAAGTGGAAAAAAGTTTTCGTTGTTACGTACACTCTAAAATCTCTCTAATGTGTAGTGTTTTACTTTTGCTGCATTTTGTGTGAATACCTTTTGAACAGCCTTCATCAGATGAACTGCTTGCCAGTTTGATAACAAATACAAGACAATTTTGTAAGTCAGCAATTATTGAGTGTCTATAAACTAACCTTGCTCAAAGATTTTTAGGTTGATTTTTGTGCTTGCAAATCGGGAAACAATTCATTTGCTTCAATCTGAAGATGTGTATTTTGCACCTCCATTTTATGAATCAGAGTAGACATATTAAATAAGTTGATTACAGTATGTTCAAATATATGAATGAATGACACAAGTGTGTAATAGAAAGAAAAAAGAAACACATTATCACAGGACTGTCAGACTAATTAGGACCTGCCCACAAGTATCTGTTTTAACTTGGAAAACACTGAACTTCTTCTTTGCAGATCAAGCTTCCGTCCACATGCATCCGGTGAAAACGGTGATTGAAAACTCAACTATAGAAAACCGCTCTAGAGTTGAAGATTTCGAAAACGCTATTTTCGTGTGAATGGCAAAAATGGAACTTTTTAAGACGGAATCCGCCAGGACTTCGAGTAGTTATTGGACAAAATTATGTACCAAAATTATTTACACCTTATTGCAAGCTTTTGTGTTACTGCTTCAAATACCTTATCAAAAGAAATCTTTTCTAACAACACCAAACATCGAAAACCGATTTCGAAGTTCCGCTGAATTCCACTAAATCGCTTAAAAGACGTGAGCTTTTGCCTATAGCTTGTGAACTTTGAATTTCATTTTCTCAGGCTCTGATAAGAAATTGTTGTACCAAAATTATCTACACCTTATTGCAAACTTTTGTGTTACTGCTTCAAATATCTTATCAAAAGAAATCTTTTCTAACAACACCAAACACCGAAAACAAATTTCGAATTTCCACTGAATTCCACTGAATCGCTTAAAGACGATTTTACAAAATGGCTGCACGTGAGAATTTCCCTATAGCTTGTGAACTTTGAAATTCATTTTCTAAGACTCTGATAGGAAGTTGTTGTCGGTGTTATCAGGGATCATTACTTACATCTTTACCTTTTATTTAGGGTAGAAAATAACGCAATAGGATTTAAATTATTCTGGTACTCGATTATTGTCCAACTTAAATAAATATTACTCGACCTCCTGGTGGATTCCGTCTTAAACGAAACAAAAGAGGTCCACAAGTAAGACCTCAGAGGTCTAAGTTTGACCAGAATATAAAAGTGCTTTCTGATGTAACCTTGCCTACCAAACATTTGATTTCAGAGGAAGAGAGGTCGAAATGTGGAATGATTCAAGGTCAATCTGTATAAAATATCTGTTTTCAAACAGTAACGGACACGTGTGGACAGGCTAAAAAGACTCAAAAACGAAAAGTGTGGACCTGGTTTTTTTAGTTTTCAAATAAAAACGGATACGTGTGAAAAGGGGCCTAAGTAATTTCTGTTTGGTAATTTAAAAGCACTTATAGTCATGGGGATATTGGCAAATTATTGTCTGAACACGACGGTAATCTGTGCGATACCGGAAGAAAAAACATGTTTTATTTTCAAACTACATTACATGCATTTTCTCTAATCAATAGCTGGCCAGTCAAGCCGCATGTTACCTGTCACCATTACAGTCCTGATATCAGCATTATGAAGCATTCTTATCACAGGGGAAGTCTGTGGTTTGAGTGCATTTTGAAGAATCAAAAGCCCCAAAAATATCAGCTTTGACTCTATGAAATCCCTGTGAAATACATAATATGTATGTCTTATTAGACATTTTAGTGAAAAGATATTGCTGTATTTTCCCACAGTCCCGCACTATTTTAGCGAGCCTGAAGGGGATCGCAAATTATAAATAAAAATGGAAAATTAAGTAACAAATTGAATCCAGTGTATTCATTCATTTTAATTTTATTAAAATGGTTAAGTTCTGTCTGACATGAGGCCTATTACATACCACCGTCATAAATCACTTAGTCGAGGAGGAAATCTGAAAAAGGGGTTTCAAGTTTGGCCACATAGCACACCTACCACACAAAAGGTTTGATACAAATAGATCATTTCTAGGCTTGACTTTCTATTGAACTGTGGGGGGTGATCGAGGCAACGAGAATTCCACCAACAATTTTTCATTCAATTTTGGGACACATTTGAGGAGATTCCACGAGGGGGTAGCCTGGTAAACGGAGACTTTTGTAATGTTTTTTCATTACAATACGTAATTTTACTGAATTAATCATGATTTCCATTTATGCTGGTATTAAATTTATCTTTCTTAGTAACTGTTACCATGGTAACACATACGAGATGCATTACAACCATAAAACCCGATTAATTCGAATTTCAAAGTGACAGCTTCATTTGTTCCAGAGATGTAGCTGCTTACAGTGTTTCTCAATGCACAAATAAAGTTTGGATAGACATTCGAAGACCCTGACCACAATACATTAGAAAGCAAGCTAACATATGACTTATGGATATCAGTCTATAATCCTTTGTGATTGATCTACACTAATACAAAGGACAATGGGAACTATAAGCAGATAAATGACTTTATTGTTTGCCGGAAAAAGCCAAGCCGCAGTAAGGAGGGGGGGGGGGGGGGGAGAGCAAAACCGATGGAATGAACCCCTGATGCGGCTTGCGGGTGAGTGGGTAGGGAGAACAAAATAAATTATTACACAGATGCCTCGGCTAGGTAATAATGACTGACTCGAATGATAACATATCGTGGGCTATAAACGCAAGCCCGTGTCACCCAACGACAATGATTGATACTCGCTACTACGTACCCGTTATTATACCACCATTGGTCAGAGTCCAATACTTAACATCAAAATCTGAAACCTTAAATATTTTGGTGGTGCTACATGGTCAGATATTCCTGTTTTGTTTCCTCCTTGGCAAACTCTCCTCTCATTTAAATACCATACTTCTCTGTTCTCTCAAATCTGTGCTAAATCCTACAGCTTTACAGTGATCAAAATTATTACCGTGTGACTCGATGGACATGGTGCCATGACAATTTTGTATCTAAGGGTTTCCATGCTACACCTAGTACTCTGTAACCCCTCATAGTATAGTACTGAAGGACATCATGAAAGTCTGCAGGTACTACATGTAATAAAAATAAACTATTTAAAATGTGTGGCTCACTTTATTCAAAGATAATATAACAACACATTTGAAGATATTATTTTATAAACAGTAAATGTACAAAAATTGTTCTAATTAAAATGAGCAAATTACTTCTGAGTACTATGTTTTTGCCCTTAATTCCACCCACCTAGATCCTATGACAGATGTCTGAATCAATTGTGTTTTATAAAAAGAATTAAACTCAACTCCCACCCTCTCATCTCATTCCCCCCTCCTAACTCATTGGCACTTGTGCTGCCCATAACCGCCTGTGACGAGTGTTGGCCTTTATTGTGCCTCTGATACTCAAAATCTGCATCAGGGAAAGATCTTCTAATGATACCCAGATCAGTGTGATTGTACATGTAGCCTGAAATATGCACGAAAATGCACAGAAATTGGCATGAAAACCACCCAAAACGTATGTCCACATCCAAGGTGCTTAGAAGGCAAACGAAAGCTTTATCTAAATGCTCTATTACAAGAAATAGAGCATATGGATATGGAGTAATATGGATTTTGACTTTTTCGTAATTTTTTTTTCAGTACTGACCTGTTTGTAGTTGACAAAGACTTGCTATGGTCTCTGGGGCACCTTTTACATACACATCCATATTAGGGGCTCCTAATGTGCGAGATACTACACTCATGCACTTGAGATCCGATGAGAATGGAAACTGACGTACAATGGCTATCTCATATGGTGTCTGGTAGACGAAAATCAGGCCAAAAGTTATCCTACAACAAGCTAAATGATAACTAATATAAAGCGCTTATACAACACTCTTCTAAGTTAAAGAAATAACCTGAAATAACCTGAAATAATTGTGAGCTAGTAGTTAGCAAGATCAATAATAATTATCAATAAAGCTATACATGATTAAGGTTCCACAATGTTAAATGCTGCACTACGTTATAAATGATAATTGTTTATCTACGCTGTACTTGCTGATGGATTGTGTCTACCCGATCCTAATGACTCAGAGCAGTTTTGAACTGAATATCAAAACCAAAACCATAATCACTCTGGCCAATCAAAAAGGACACAATCAATATAATGATCAAATTAAAGCATGAAGCAAATGCATGTAGCCGGCACGAAGCACAGATGTCAAAAAAGCCATTTAAATGCTGTTGTGTGTGCTACAATTCAGTACTTGAAGTAAACAGCAAGACTTGCGTTGGGTGGCCAAATAAAGAAAGACTTGCATTGATTTCTGTGCAAATTTGATCTCAACCAAAGCAAACACAAGTCAACGCAAGTGCACGCAAGTCCTGGCCAAACGGAGACGCAAGTGTACGCAAGTTGAAAACTTGTGTCTCCGTTTGGCAAGGCCTTAAGTGTAGTAATGCAAAACCAAGGGAAACTCATATTGCTTTTGGTCACTCAAGTGAAAACTGCTCTAATGAACTGAATCTTGATGGATAACTACGGGATTAGGTTGCAATTTGTAAGGGGGTAGTAAGTTGATAGCAAGAAATATAGCACAGAGCAATCTCTATCTGGCAATTTCTATCTGGCTTTGCATGAAGTGTTTATTTCTTGTTATGTTTATGTGAAATTCAAATGAACCATGGTGTGCAATTTAAATCTCTAAGACTGAATCCTCCAACTTCTAACCACAAACTGCTACCCAAGGTTTGCAGTGAACAAACCAAATGTGATTTCAAACTCTTTATTTAGTGTTTTCCCAATAAACACCAGACAAAGGTATAGTTGATTTCTCAAAGCCCAGATCTCTGATGGCTTAAGAGCAGACTGCATCTCCATTACATTATCACTTAAATTATCTTAATTAGAGCAGTTTAACCTACATGTCCTTTGAGAGCGGATTCCACAATAAACTCCTCAGCAGTTTTTGGTTTAACAATTGTGGGAACTATGTTGTCAAACTTTGTATTGTCTTCTCCAGGTTCTTCAAGAATCTGAAAAGATTGAGAAGCATCAAAACAAGTTTTAATGATCTTGAAAAAGAAATAATCAAAGTAAAAATATATGTGGCCTTTTATGGTGTTAAAAAGAGAACAGAAAATCCTTAAGCTGGTGATTTTAAAAAGTGCAGTAAACATTGTGTGTTTATTTGATTCATTTTAATTTCCGTAAGATGTTGAAACGCCAAACGTGATAAACCTTTTTGAAAACGTAACATTTTACTTCTGTATTTCTTGTTAATGTTGGTCACACGACATTCTTAATCTTCTAGCAAGCACAGCCGTCTTTGGCGACATCCCTGGTAGTTGCTTGGTTTTTGAAAATAAACCCAATTGTAACACATGTTATCTTTAAACTGAAAATTTGCCTCATGTTGATAATCACTTGAAGTGGCATTAAAGTGCTACTTTGGTCAAATTTTCAGCCCTTGCAGTTTTAGGCTATTCGCAGAGAATTCCTGGAAAGATTCAAAATAGCGTTTTCCATTTTCAAATATCTGTATTTGTTACGGAGAAATTTGAATTTGCAAAATATGCAAATTAGGGGACTGATGACGTCATTTACTCAACTCAATTTTATGTTAAGGTATTAAAATAAAGCTATGTTAGTTAATTTGATGCAGTGACCAGTGAAACTTGGCAGACTAATAGTTCTGCAGGTGACACACGGTTATAATAATACTCCGTTACCAGGGCAACTCACTCTTTTCCAGTCCCCAAAAATCTGTTTTCTATATTTTAGTAATTTTCAGCTCAGAAAAATGTAACTAGTCTTATACGTCTATATATATACTTGCTAGATCATACATATGAAGCATCATTGGTGAATTCAAAATGAAAGGCCAAGATAGGCAAGAAAAGCCTTAAGCATTGGGGGTCTGGAACCCAGTATGTTGCCATGGTAACAAAATTGTTAAGCTCATATTGTGGAACACCGCTAGTACAGCGTTACTTCAAAGTATAGATCGTTTTCACGTGACGTCATCGGGTACTAAAATCCAAAACAAAAGTGACACAAAAGTTTGCATCCACATCAGGCACAAGAGGGACTAAAATTATATCTGTTTGCAACTTTTCAGCTGAGTAGCGTCCTTCGTTTGGAAACCAGCGCACTTTGAACTTCAGAGATGTGGCGGTGCGTGACATACAGTTACGATCGTGTTTGTCGAAAAACGTGCCTTTATCCTGTGACTTTCTGCCATTTGAGAGGTTAAAGTAGCAGGAAATGTGTGTATGTAAATGTTTGTTTTTCCAGTACGGATAATCATGTGAGAGTGGCCTAGATGACCAAAGTAAGTTCCAGATGTTTACTGTATTTTCCGGCCGCCATATTGGTGCACATCTTTGGTGCACCAATATGGCGGATCCATACTGGGCTCTGTAAATTTGTGCAAAACATTTCGACGAATATCTGAAGTTTGGGATAACGCACAGACCCAAAACTTGGAGAAATGATTTATCTACTTATTGCCTATAATATCCTATTTTGTTGACCTCATTCAATGAATGGTTCTTCAAGTTATATTTTTATTGCGTGACAGTGAAAACGATCTATTGAACATTTTCAAGACAAGTTGTTTGAGATATTTCTTTCTTAAGTTTTGATCAAAATTTAGTTATGTTTATGATACCACCACTTCGCTAATTTGCATGTTTTAAAAATTGAATACCGTAAAAGTTTTAAGAACCTATTAGGCTAAAATTTGCCAGTTGCACCCCCTCTATATAAGAACCTCCTAAGCCTTAATTTTGGAAACAGGTTCTTATTATAGTCATTTTTACATAAACACTTATTTGGTATGCTAATTTTATATACGGAATAGGCTGGTACCACTTAAAATTATGTTGGCAACAATGTAAATTTGTTTTTCAAAAACCTAAATAGCCTAAATTTGTGCTAATTACCATTTATGCAAGAACCTGTTTAGGCTAACTTGGGAAAAAGCAGGTTTACTTGCAGGTTTTTACTGAAAACAGTAAACAACATTTTTATCCTCATAGAGACTTCTTGTTAATATTTTAAAATGGCTTAGATATGACATATGCGAATTTCATCATATTAATTCAAGAGACTATACTTTTGTAATCAAAGTGTTCCCACATAACCAAATTGTTGTATAGTTTGTGAATACCTTGTTAATAGTAACATACTCTATATTGTACCGCCGATATGTTCGGAAGGCTGGCACAAGTAGAGATTTGGATAACTTGACACAAATAAAAGTTTGGTAAATACATGTAATATTAACACTCATTTAAAGCATTCCACATTCTGCATAGTATGCACATGCGTGCCTCTGCAAGAATTTACAGAAAAGTAAATTAACAAGTATTCAGGGTACCACATTATGACTCAACAGCTTTACTCAACCATCCAAAGAGTGCATTCTGTACTAAAATTCAAGCAATAATTCACCATAAAGTGAAGCATGTAAAACTAAAAAGCCTGAAACACTCAAAACCTGAAAACGAAGTGCACCTCAACAGCATGCAGACTTCAATGCACATAAAATTGTGACTTAAATGTGGAATCACAGAAGTACACAGTTTATGATACAGATAATTGGGAGTAAAATGTAGAGCTAAAGAGGCTATACGTTTTAGTAATGACTTTATCTGCATTATCAACTCTTTGTTTGTACAGCACTTCATTTCCCATGTAGTAACAACATTATCTGGATAATGTAATTACTAAAATGTATGGTTTATAATGCAGGTAAAGTTGTGACACAAATGTAGACAGGTAGACAGAATTTGTCCAAGACAACAATAGGCAGAGCAAAATTACTGAGTATGATTGCCATAGACTTGTAGAAGTCGACAAAATACCCCACACCATCACTGAAGAATTTTAGTTCCCTGTATATCAGTTATGTATTCAATGTCATTATTTTTAGGCAAATACATGCTAACCACACTGCAAGTTCTTTATTAGAAGGTAATTTCTGTAAAAACAGTCAACTTATTAATAAAAAAGGGCGAGGAGATGGAAATGATATGTTACTAGAGTAGTTACCCAGTCAGTAGCCTGAAACATCTTAAGATCTAGGGGATCACCAGTCAGTGTGCCATCAATCACTGTTAGGGAGTGACAAGTTGCCATAGCAGCTAACATAGGGCCCTGGGGAAGACTCTCACCACTGGGAACCATTAAACCAAATCTGAAATGTGATAAACGTAATAAACAAGTGATTAAAAGTATCTCTACTCTCCCCCACCCCTCCCCCCTCGCCTGTAGTGGAACAGTTTGTGACATTTACATGATGTAGCAGATCAAATGTAGCACATGAAACTGGTTAAAGGAAGAGTTCAGAGAGAGCAATGAAGCATTACAGTTGTTGTTTATAATCATCTGTGTATTTATTTGAGACTAATTCCTTCTACAAATGGTCTAAGTGAGGTTATGAAAGGACTAACAACAAATCTAGCCATTTCAGCAGCATAGCATGCAGTACTGTAAGTTGGCCCAGCAGTTCCAGTGAATGTTAATGTTAAGGTGTCTCGATACAGTTTTTGTTGAACCATACCTAATATTTTCAATTGGCCATTTAGCAGACTTCCGGACTTGGATTGATGTGAAATTTACACCAAGTATTGGAACTGGATTGAAGTTTGATATTAATAATTATTTTTTTTAAAAAAATCGATATTTCCATGGAAATGATAAACGGGAAACCACGAAATCAGTTAAACTTGATTTCTACGTGAATCAGATTTGCCCTAAAAAAACTAACGCCAGTATCTGAAACTATGGTGTACTGCACAATCATCAAACGTACAACAGTTGAAAAATTCTGTATGTTTGATTTCAAATAAATCGCAAATTCATTTCAAACCATGCTTTTTGCATTAAAGAAAATGAAAACCGAATTTGCTGACTAGAAGTGAGCCTTTGCGATATTTGGACAATTTCATGGCCCGGTAAATACTATTTTTAAGTTTTGATATGTCCTAAGAGCATTTGTTAACAGAGTATTTTGTGAAAGTGATATGTGATCTTCGCAGTGAATTTCAATTTAAGCAATTGGAATAAAGAAGCCTGAAAAAAAAAATCAGGGCTTCAACGGGATTTGAACCCGTGACCTCCGCGATACCGGTGCGATGCTCTACCAACTGAGCTATGAAGCCACACTTTGGGAGCGAGGTCAATTGTGAGTTCATATTTTCCCGTGAAAGGAGTGAAATGAGGTAATATATATGAAATGATTCATATATGAACTGCGGACATATATGAAAGTGATATGTGATCTTCGCAGTGAATTTCCAATTTAAGCAATTGGAATAAAGAAGCCTGAAAAAAATCAGGGCTTCAACGGGAAGATCACATATCACTTTCATATTATATCCGCAGTTCATATATGAATCATTTCATATACATTACATCAGAGTATTTTGTGTTAATTCTAAACATCAGTTTTGGTTTAAATTACTAGAAGTTTTCAGAAATCAGCATTCTATTGTGCAATCTGCCAAAATCATTCTTAAACTTTTGTCAATAGACAAGGTCACGTGCCTAGGAATTATTAAGAGGATAATTTTAAATAAACTTAGACACCTTTTTCAACTTTTCAGTGTTATCGACTCCCCCCATTACCTTATAATACAAAGAGAAATCAGACCAGAACAGTGACACTTTGATTATTGAATTGCAATCAGCATATTAAGGTACAATTTTTTACTTATATGATGAAGGTTTAAAGTCACCTTAGACAGATACATGCACAGAAAAAAGGGTTAAGGCAATGGTGGCCTACCTTGCAGATTCCACTGGCACAACTCCTAGGAGGTCTAAGCCATCTTCTGTTAATGTTCCAGTCTACATTAATTGCAACAAAATGAATGACCTCAACATGTCATCGATGATACAGTGCATACATGAAAAAGAATGTCAGCCTATTACAGAGCACTTACACATCAGTGTAAGTATAATTATGGTGTAAGCCAGCTAACCTTATCAAAGCAGAACAGCTTGAGTTTTCCACATATGTTGATTCTAAATGGGTACAATAAAGAACAACCTTATTGAATGTAAAATTCCCTTACATGCACGCACTAAAGACATTTAGATAAAAATCTCCAGACACTTTTGGCTTGGTCCTTAATTGAGAGATTGTCCTATTCTGTTGATGAAATCCAAATAATTGGACTTACTTTGTCTTGACTATTTGTCAGCAGGTAGTTATGTAATGTTTAATAAATGAGCAGCAGTGTTTTATCATGAGGCGCAGCCGAGCGTTTTAGACTTGATAAAACACCACCTGCGAATTTATTGAATGGCTTCAAAATCTTCTGATGTAGACCAACTCATTCCTGCACTTATAATGTTTAGATTTGGGGTTATTTTGTCCTAGAAAATTGAACATAAAATTTAGCCGTGTCTTTATCAGATATAAAGACACTCATTAAACATTAATTTCTTTTGTATTTTCTTTATGAATTATTAATGAGGTTTTGAAAGTGTATATGAGCTGTGTTAATAAGCAAGTGTTGCATTTTATTTGCATGTGACATGAGACAGACGAATTTAGTGAATTTCCCTTGTTTATTAGCATGTCCCGTGAGGGAGGCAATAAAAATGTAAATTTCCCTCCTTCTTAAAGCATGTCACACCAGAAATCAATCAGAAACTGTAATTTTCCTCATTCATAGTCACCCTATCAAAGACTTGAGATTTTTGAAAGTCCTCTTCATACACGCACTTCACTGATCTTTGACACAAGTTCAACATGCACATACTATAGTTTTCTTTACAGTCAGTGGATTAGCAACACCCTTCACAACTCAAGGCATCTCTAGTGCATGTGACCTGGATGTGTAACAAGTTTTTGAAACCAAAGTAGCCTATCATGAATAATATTTAATACTACACAAGAGAAAACATATTACGAAGTATGTACTTCGATGGATTTATACAGAATATCTCTTTTTTCTTCAGCCTCTGAAGAGCATAAACAATCCCCACTGACATTGCTGCAGGAAGAGCAGGTGGAACAGCAACAGTGATAATATCCAACGCTTTCAGCAGGATCTGACCAACAGACATCTAAAATAAATATATGGTAAAAAGAGTTATTACAAACTATGTCAACAGCTGTTCAGAAACTGTTTGTTTACTAAACACTATTGTTATATTAATGATTATTATGTGGCAAATGTCTCACAAGGACTGGGAACTATACCCAATTCACGTATTTGATTGGCTAAAATCAGTATTGACTGCAGTCTGGATATTCCCCATCTACACCAGCACCAGTCCAGCCAGGGTGAGATAGTTATTCCATTATACTAGCCTGAAGCTCTGAGATGGTAGCCCGAAATTAATTTATTCAATTAAGACAAAAATTATTTACTGCGCAAAGTACATGCTAATTAATAATGTGGAGCATAGATCAACTAATTCTACAGTACTTATATAGAAACGTTTGATTTAACGAATGCTTGTTGCAGTTACAACAGACTTTGTATCAAAATTTGAACATGAACAAGAATTCGAAAGCTGAAAGGCCATAATAGTACAGCTGATAATATGAACTGTTTGCTCCACGCTCATTTCTGAAGTTTGCCATAAAAAAAATGCTTGCCCCCCCCCCCCCCCCCAGCTTGCCCATTGGGCAACCCGTGATCTAAAGACGCTAGCGTGGAGAATCATTCCACTAGCCCCGGGCTATCAGACAGCACTTTTGTCACACCCTGCCAGGTGATAAATTTGAGAAAGTAACACAAACTACAAACACTAAATGCCTTTAGACGTGGTGAGAAAAATGTACAGAGAACAAGTAAATTTAAGTTCAGCTCAGGCCTGCAGTCAAAACACCAGCCGAAAGTTTTTGCAAGGTCAGAAGCCAAAAAGGACTTAAGGTGGCTCCATATTTATTCCGGGCGCACTTGTCCATGACAAACTTTGCGTTATAACTTTTTAGGCTTTGACGCGATGGCGGTGAAACTTTGGGAAAATGTTCACCTATCATTCGGTAATAGTAATATGAAATTCGATTTAACTGGATAAAAATATTTTTTATATTACTGGCAATTAATTGGACCCCACTTTTAACAAAAAATCAAGTCTAGAAAAAAAATTTGCTGTTAGATTATGGCTAAACTTCTAAAACCAGCTTATATTGACTAAATACATATTATAGTCAAGTTTTAGAAAAATCGTTGGAACAGAATCGCTGAAATATTAAGGTCACCTAAATTCGACACTTAAATTCTATTGAAATGTTCTTTTCTTGGCGCCTGTTGTGAAAACAAGCTACGAACCAAAATTTCTGCAAGAAGCATCCCCAATGCTTGCTAAATCACGAATTCGCACCTTTTCAAGGGGGGTGTATTTGATATGCGCGCTCAGGAGGGGAGGGAAGATGTACGCTCAATGAAAGTAACAATGAGGTGTATTGTAATTTATTTCCCTGCACTATTCCGCACGGGCTTTTCTCAAATCAAACATTGAATGATCATGACTTAGAATCACATGAAAAAATTCAAGCCTTCCCTCACCTCCTGGGCTCGTTGAGTCGGCGCGCATATCACGCCCCCCCTTGAAAAGGTGCGAGTTCGTGCAATAAATAACGCACGTGCTCATTTCGTATTCACAACTACATAAACAAAACTGCTCGTCCGCATGGCCAGAGAACAGTTGCGGAGCCGCTTGAAATCCCACCATAAATTCTCCAATTTACAGCATCGTACAGCAGCAAAAATCGATGCAAAAACATTGCAGTATCCTGAAGTTTGTTTGGAAGGAAACTGTGGTGTAATTTTGAAAAATTTTTGACAAATGTAACTTTGTTGGTTTGAGAAGGTTTTCGATCATTTTGTAATGTTTACTAGGAAAGCAAATACTTTTTAACGGTTGTCACGATCGCCAATCGGTGAGGCACATTGATTTAGCAAGCATTGGGGATGCTTCTTGCAGAAATTTGGGTTTGTAGCTTGTTTTCACAACAGGTGCTAAGAAAAGAATATTTCAATAGAATTTAAGTGTTGAATTTAGGTAACCTTAATATTTCAGCAATTCTGTTCAGACAATTTTTCTGAAACTTGACTATAATATGTATTTAGTCAATATAAGCTGATTTCAGAAGTTTAGCCAAAATCTAACAGCAAAATGTTTTTTTCTAGACTCGATTTTTTGTAAAAAGTGGGGTCTAATTGATTGCCAGTAATATCAAAAATATTTTTATCCAGTTAACTCGAATTTCATATTGCTATTACCGACTGATAGGTGAACATTTTCCCAAAATTTCACCGCCATCGCGTCAAAGCCTAAAAAGTTATAACGCAAAGTTTGTCATGGACAAGTGCGCCCGGAATAAATATGGAGCCACCTTAACACGACTAAAAGTGACTCAAACGCCTGCAAGAATATTCTGTCAGTCAATAAAGGAGGTTAGAAAATTTAAAAACATGCCTGACAGTGAGCTTGACCTTCCTTTGTCCAAATTTTCCATTTCCATTCTCAAGCAAAAGTCAGTGAGTATCAACCAGCTACATTTAGCTGGCTTTACAACAGTTTTCAGTACTTAGATTTTGATGGGTCATTATACCGGTAACCACTCTTCATCAGTTGATGCTACAATCATGGTGTCAAACAAATGCCTAATGATTGGTGAACACAGTCATTGTTATCACTTTTATGACACAATAGGCTACCATAGCAACAATATAACCTGCTAAATACACCCTTAAATTTAGATTCAACTGCTAATTACTCAAAAACGAATTCGGTGACCCCTATTTTTTATTATTATATTTTGATCAGTAATGCAAGATGCAAAACTTTGGTAATGTTCAAAACAATTCTGTACATGGGTTTGCCAAAAGTTGCAATTCAATAGTAAAAAAATGGGGGTCACCAGACTTGTTTTTGAGTTATAGGCACTGAAAGCTAAAATTAAAGGTGTTTTTCACAACTAAAGTTGTTGCTATGGTAACTTGTAATGCCAAGAAAATAATCATAACTTGTTCACCAGAGATTGTGCATCTGTTTGAAACCATAATAATAATTGTTGTGTCAACTGAAAGAGAGTCATAATATTGATCCGTCAAAGCTGAGGAGCTGAAAATTCAGGAAATTGTTTTTAGCCACCTTACGTGGCTTGTAGTAGTTTAGTCAGAATTAGACATGCCAGTCTTGGTGTTCTATTGCAGCAATACCAATAATGTTTAGGAAAATCTTTTAGTACAAAACAGCTTGAACAAGTTTTACCAATAAACAAAATTGAGGTCATTGCAGGGCTGTAGCTAGCATGAGGCAAGACAATGCACTTAATTGAGAAAATAATTCAAGAGAAAAAATTGGAAAAATGCCATGGAAAATGCTTACAAGAGCATTTCCGAGAGTCTAGATTTGAAAATTTTCTCGGCGGACATGCCCCCAGACCCCCCAGTAGCTCATGCCCTTGTCTGGCTACAGCCCTGTATTGTGACATCAAAATTTGTTACCATAGCAACCTCATACAAGGTCAAAGATACGCTTTTGAGGCCAATAACTCAAAAACTATTGCTGAAAATACTGGAACCGGTATTGCGATCGGTAGAAGACATTTGTAATAAAATTTTGGGCCGATCTGGTTTTTGCTACTAAATTTTTGGTGACTCCTGTTCACCTTCATCAGAGCTAGAAATAAGAGTTTGTTGGTGCTTGCATGGGTTGGTAGCATGAGGACCAATGAACTCTTATTTCTAGCTCTGATGAAGGTGAACAAGAGTCACTGAAAGTTAAGTAACAAAAACAGATCAGCTTTTTATTACAATACAATACAGTACAATACTTTATAAACTCAAAAACTAATTGGTTGAAGTTCTTGTTTTTGATATTTTCATCTGACCGACACAAGGAACATTTTTGCCAGTTTTCAAAAAAATCTGTAGCTATTAATAGGAGCTACGTTATTTTTTTATAAATTTAAGGTGGCTCTGAACCTACCTACAGAATTGCTAGATTGTTTGTTTTGCAAATTAAACAAAAATACCACAAAAAAACAAAAACAAAAACTCTCACTGTCTAGTTTTTAGACTGTTAGCCTCAAATGGTAAAAAATAACATTTCTTTGACCTCATATGATGCTGCCATGGCAATGAATTTTGATGTCATGTTCATTACAATTTGTTCATTGGTAAAACCTTTACAAACTTGTACTAAAAGTTTAACCTCAACATTATTGGTGTAGCTGCGATAGAATGCCAAAGACAGGAATACCAAAACCATTTCAAGCCACCTTAAAGTGCATATGAAGTAAAACTTTTTAATGTATATTGCCAATGTTAGACATCACAAAGAAAATATCTTAAAAGTTTGAGATTGTGGGGAAACAAATGCCGATTGCTTCCGAAGACCTTGCGAATCAAAAGTTCGAAGCTTCGAATCTAATTATGCTGAATTATGATAATTCGCTATGTTCTAGCGCATGGGACACAAAGCTGAGAATAATAACGTGTAATTACTTATACAAAAAACTTAAAGAAAAATATTCTCATAAATATTTCGATTGTTGACGGCTTTAGTCCTAGCAGTTCGTGCATACTCTTTGAATAAATACATACATAATGATAGCAGGGGTCCTGCGCGACCTTAACTGAGCTTAGTCGGTCTGTAAGGGAGAATACATCCCTTACCCTGTACCAGGCTCTCAGTGGCTAGGAAAGAGTGAAAAAAGTTGTGAGTGAAGAAAAAGCGAGAGGAGACTAAGGCAAGCTTTGTCTTGCTTTTTCCTTGCTCGCCCACTTTTTTTCGCTCACTTCCAGCTACCGAGAGCCTGGAACAGGATATCTGTTTGCAAGCATGACCTCAGTCAAGTTTCTCCCATACAGACCTCCTGCTCAGTTAATAAGAATTGAAAAGTAATTGTTACATTTAGGAGGCCAATATGAAGGTAGGTTGAAAACACATCAACCAAAATAGATCTGGAACTAAGGTCATTACTATGGCATCATAATGGAATCATATTAGTACAATAAGTGTGCAAAGTTTGATGTGTTTTAACCATTTTCAGAAACATTCTCCATTTTTTGATTTGTCTCCGCGCTCTGTTATGGGTTTTAGGTCTTCTAGTTTGCATAATTCTTCTCACAAGCAATTAAGGTGTACTAGAACCTTTGATGTGTATATTAATTTACTGTGTGTTTGGCTAGTTATTGCTGTTGCTTATTAAATTAAATTCCACGAAGTTTTTATTGCAAAAAGGCAATAGACAAACTAGTTAAAAAAGATATTTTTGTTTACAATTTTTTAATGTAGTTTAAGAGTTCTCTATATTGTGTATAAAACATAAAAAGAAAGTCTTATTTGTCAGCTACTTACCCCTTGTTTTACGAAGATGAACACACTGTATGAGAATCCAGTCATGGCTGTTTCAAGTTAATACAAAGAGAAAGTTATTCATGCAAGAAATATATAAATATGTAACTTGCTGCCACCAACTTGATTAGTTCTTCCATTACTATTCAATTGAAACATGACACTTACTTTCAGCAGATATTCTCCACAAATTAAGGGCAACAGGCAAAAAGGCTTTTGCTGCAATTTTTTTTATTCCATTTAAGGAGGCTCGCAACGGTTTCCAGCACTTTCCAGCTCTTAAACTTTGATGGGTCAGTACTACAAATCTTTATCAGTTGCTGCTACAATAATGATATCAAACAAATTCCCAATCATTGCTGAACAAGTTGAGGTCATTTTCATGACGTCACTGGTTACTATAGCAACAGTTTTACCCGTTAAAAACACCCTTAATTTTCCCTTTAAATGCTTATAACTCAAAATTGAGTCTGGTGACCCCCATTTTTTATTATTGAATAAAAAATGGGGGTCACCGGACTCGTTTTTGAGTTATAAGCACTTAAAGGGAAAATTAAGGGTGTTTTTAACGGATAAAACTGTTGCTATAGTAACCAGTGATGTCATGAAAATGACCGCAACTTGTTCAGCAATGATTGGGAATTTGTTTGATATCATTATTATAGCAGCAACTGATAATGATTTGTAGTACTGACCCATCAAAGTTTAAGAGCTCAAAATTGCTGGAAACCATTGTGAGCCTCCTTAAATAAACACTGCATTGTGCTTGTAAGCAGGCACACAAACATTACTTTGGTTTTTTTTTCTAGAGGTATTCATCATTTCAGTCTGCCAAGAGAGGATGATCCCTTGACTCTATATTATGTCCACAGAAGCACTGAATATACTAAACACCTGCAGCCTTGTACTACTTCATCGACACTCATTGCCGTATGTAGACATTTTTGTGGTTTTGCATGTCCCAACTAGGATGTTTGAATGAGCCATTGTGCATTACCCATAAATAAAACTTTCCATACAAGCAAAATGAAAATAATTACACAAACAAGATATAAAATAAATAAAAAAAATAATTCATTAATTAACAAATTTGTACAGCTTGAATATTAGACCTTTTGGATTGAAATTTGGTGGAAAGCATTTAGGTATGGCTGGTAATAAATTTCAATTTCATCGATTCCATTCATTAAAGAAACAATTTGTCTCACAGGGGAATGAATTTGCCATTTGGGGGATGAATACCTGACTCAGTGGAAATGCAAAATGCATGAACACTTGCAGTTTGATGGTGACACTTGTAAAAAGGGGTTTTAATTTCGAGTGGAAGTGATTTGACGTTACATTGAACAGAACTACAGTTTGGCTAAGAGTTGAACTACGGTTTATAAAACAAGAAATGAAAATCAGGAGGTATTCATAACATAACATACTGTAGCAGCACATGTCACTCAACAAAATCATGTTTCCAGTGTCGGAAATGAATTTTTAACTCTTTACTAAACACTGCTGGTAATTGTTGACTGGAAAGAAACCTTTGTGTGCTCAGGGAAAATGACCAAAACGGTTTTACCCTTTCTGATGCCACGAACACCTCCTCAGAGCACAAAAGCATGAAATGTAACAATAAAGTTTAGAAAAATTTGATTCACCAGAACCCAGGCAACAAGCTGAAAGATTAACAAATCTTAAAAAGCTCCAATGATCTGTCACCATAAACCACAGAACAATCACAGTCCCCTTCGAGCCACCTCATGGTATCTCTTTTCCAACTGTAATCTAGTTGAAAACCGCAATAGAAATGCGGAGAGAAATGGGGGATTAATCACAGTCAAGCTTTTGAATCATGGACAAAGTTATTTTTTGTAGTAACAAGTCGGTGTATACGAAAACAGCAAAAGTCTGTCCTCAGTGTACCATACTCTGTTGGTGTTCATATAGTGTGGGGTGCAGCGTGTAGAAGAGTGGTGAAGATAGATTTCTTTTTACCTTTTGAACCGAGACAGTACTTTTTCCAGCCGATGATTTAAAATTATCAACGAAAAGCTGTGTTGGGTCAGTGCGTTATGTCACTTTGTTATTCTTAGAAGTATTTGGTCCAGAAAAAAATGGTTAAGTGAATTGAAGTTAGAAATATAAATGTGATTGAAACTGCTAAAATTTAGTTATTGTTAGATTCTTTATTATTAAACAGACCAATGTCACACTTTGAGTATGGTGCAACAAAAATGTACAATATTATCTATGAAAGTGATAAGAAATCCGCTTCCATCTGATGTTGACCTGTAGAACACTTGGAGGCATTATTTTTTTAAACTTTTTTTTAGTTTTGACCTTCATGTAGGAAAAATAGATATTTGTAGTTGATCGTTACTACACGAAGGTTGGGTTTGGGGGGGGGGGACTTCCATATACATGCTATATGCCGCTGTGCAGGGTCGGGTTTCATGCAATTTCTGCTCAATAAGACTAGGCTAGTACACTGTGATTGAAACTTTTTACTGAAAGAACCTTATGACAAAGAACAGTGTGACAATGATAATCTTTTAGTGACCACAGAAACGTCACTAATTTAATTTAATTCTGATAGTTGTCTTTAGGACAAAAACAACATTCACCTTATCAAATGCGATTTAAAACTAAATAATAGTTGAAATCTAGCTTGTGTTATAAAGGCCAAATTCATATATCGCAATGAGCTATGGTCAACACTTGAGATTAAATAATATTATCCAAAATCGTGAATATGTTAATTTTTATGCATTGTAGTCATTTAGTCGTGTTTAAATGGATGTAAACATTTCCCAACGATTGATCGTCATCGCTTTAAGACTTTGGTGCTCATTTCTCTGCAGTCGAGTATTCTTAAGCATGATCCCATTTCGTTTAAGAACTCCAATAACGTACTGTGTTTTGATATGATCACGACATGAACACAACAAAAACCATCTGTTTTTTTGAGCCAACAGCCACCTGGTCTCTCCATGTGCTTGGGTAAATTGGGCAAATTATTTTCTGCCTACATCTTGATGGCCTTGATGGATACATCGCCACTTTTAAGAATTTAAAACCCATTTGTTCATGTGAGCATTCTTGAGCACATTTTCTGATCATTTGTGAGGTCTTCAAAAGTGTATTTTGATCAAAGGTGTAGTGAAAGGAACAAAAATCTGCTTTTACAATGTGGTGCTAAGTTAAACCGCAGTTAATTAGATTAGGCTTTATAGCATCGCAGTGCTTTGTGTCAAATAATTCTTTATTCGTAATAAACCAAAAATACCTTTCTGTTTATTTTTATACCATCAGTGTTTGAACTGGTTATGTTATTGAGTGTAAAACAACTGCCATCGAACTCTCCCGGAACTTACAGTGGGCAAAAAAAAAAGATCAACAACACATTCTCATTGCAGAGCACTGGTAAATAACAGACAGTCGAGTGCGCTCGTAATTAAATATGCAAAAACTTGTACCAGGATTTCCTATCAACCATGAAACAAAATTTTCAGCTGTGTTGCACTTTGAAAACCCTTTCGAATGATACGTTTTTTGATTTAATCCATCTATTACTTTTCAAGAAACGACTTTCGTGACAGTTCAATTGAAACATCGTACATTGCGTTAAAACTCAGTCAAACGGAAATTGAAGTGAGAAACAAAAGTACCAGGTTACAGTGTTTTGCAGAAAAACAAAAGTTTCATTTTACAAACGAAAAGTTGTTTTACGGTACTAAAGATGAGTGTCAGTATCACGTCTGGCATTTTAACATATTACTGAAAGTGCAATAAGGTAAACACACAAAATACACAAAACACCACACTTTAAGTTAATCAGCCACTTGGCATTCTGCACTGTCCATTGAGTCTCTGAGTTTAACATGTCATGATTTTTTGTTTTGTTAAATGGTTCTTAAATGCTCATTACTGTCATGTATTGTCAGGGGTTGCTGAGACACACACAATATAAGGGGTGGACCTTGTTCGTTCAATGGGTCGCCATGTTGAGATGTATTTTGTGTACTGTGCTTGCATCCAGCGAACTCGAACCCTTTTGAAACCCATCTGAGGGTTTCTCGGTATTTAACACTGGTGAAGAGGATGGGATTGACTAACTTATTGCAAAGAATGGTGGCAGTTTACATCAAAATTCAAGGAGTATTTCTGTTTAATTGCAAAGGAAATTTGTCTGCATTGGGATCATGCTGGAAGAAATGGCTTCAATTGTTTCAATACTTTCTTGTGGCCAAAGGAGTGGTGAACGATGTACAAAAGAAGGCTTAGGCTTAGGAACCACGCACAGAAAATGTAATTTCACAAACCCAGATATGGATAAGTTATTGATAAGTGTCAATCATTAGAATTGAGATGAAAATTGCTGGCAAAGGAAAATCTTACTCTTCAGAAAGTGCAAGAAGTAGCTCGATCAATGGAAACAGTTAACCTTCAAGCCAAGGCAATGGGAGCACAGGATTCTACATCTTTAACAGAAGAATCACTGGGAGTGAATAAGGTAAGCCTTGACACCCCCTCCAAAGCCTCTCAAGCAATAAAAAGGGAAGAAGAGGCAAGGACGATGTTACTGGTGTGGTCAAGAGGGACATTTTAGCAAGGATACATGTTGTCCAGCCCGCCAAACCGTATGCACGAAGTGTAAGAAAGTTGGTCACTATGCAAGTCTATGCAAGACCAGTCCCAGCAGTGATAGAAAGAGAGAATTCAAAGAAACAAAATATGTAGAAGAAGTTGTCGAAGAGGACACAGATGATGATGAGGCTCTAGGCATTTTTACAGCAAAGGATCATGGAAAGGATGGACACACCCCGATCCATGTGTCAGTGATGTTAGATCAGAAGAGTTTCAAAAGATGGTTGGATACTGGAGCCACAGTCTCTATCTTACCTAAAGCCCTGTATGATCAGCAGTTTAGTCAGTGGCCTTTGTATAGTACCGGTTAGTTACAGGCTTAGAATGGTGTCCAAATTCCTGTCCATGGTGAAGTTCACTTGCCTGTGGTCTATGAACAACAGGAACTGGTGTTACATTTGATTGTCGTTGATGGAAATGGTGCCCCACTGCTAGGCAGAAATTGGTTGGAACAACTCAAGTTGAATTGGTACAGTATCTTTCATGTGGGCAAAGCTGATACTCTGGCTGATGTGTTAAATCAGCACAAAAATGTATTTGACAAGGGACTGGGAGCCATCAAAGGGTTTAAGGCGGATATCAAGTTGCAAGATGGTGCAAAACCAGTGTTCGGCAAAGCCATGCTAGTTCCCTATGCACTTTGCCAAAAAGTGGAAGAAGAATTAGATTGTTTGAAGAGTCTAAGAGGAGTCAAGAAGGTCGAACGTAGTGACTGGGCTTATCCAATCCGTACAGCCATTCGACCTCATCCGTTCGAAAATTTTCTGCATTTGTTCAGCCGTTGGCTTTATCCATTTTGAATGGCTTGCCTACCTGTTTCTCATCCATTCTCTTGCCATGCATTCAGCCGTTGGAACGGATACCGTTAGGCACATTTTCGCGTGAGAGGTCACATATTTCATTATTTATTTCCTTCTTCAATAAACAATTACAGATACCTGCTTCACAGCGAAATGATATGAACACTGTGCAAAATAGTCAAGGTCTCAAAGTGACCTTTGATTATCTTCTGAAGTACTCCTCATTTACTAGTGGTACCTATCGGTAGAAGTGCCAACGAGTACAACAAGAGAGAAGGGTTGTGAGGATAATAAATTTATTGTAAATGTTTGACTAAAAGTACACTTTATGATGTGGGTGTGATCAATGTACATTGCATGTATTCGTTGCGGAATGTTTATGGAATAAACTGATGCGATTTGGTGAAGGCCTAATGAAGGAGTTCTAAAATGATACTAAAGTAGTGAGAAACCTTGTAAAATCCATGTAATTTGAGGGTTGCAAGCCATTGCAGTTCTATGCCGCTATTTTGGAAAGGTGTGAGCTGTTTTTAAGTCTAATAGACCTTAAATCAAAGTGGCTGTGAGCAACTGAAACTCGGAAAATATATAGCCTTTGTTTACTTCATATATAGTAACACAAATAAAGGCTGCATTTTACCCAACCCCCTACCCGCTTCACAAGACTAATTGATTACTAAATTTAATATTAAAGACTCTCTGTCGACTGCGAGTGTTTGTTATTGTTTTGATTCTGGCGCTGAAGAAAGTCGTTCGAAAATCAAAAAGATTTAGGGCATTCGCGCCCTAAAATAAAATATACCGGTAGAAACAGGTATAAAATGTTTACTTTCGAGGTCATCCAGCTAAGAAATACTTTATTTTGAAATTATGACCTCGCGTCGTGGGGGCGCAAGCTACAATTACAATTACAAGCTCCTGTCGCCATACGCATCATTGGTCGTCATTTGAAACAACTCCATAAAATAAATTTCCTTTTTATTTGCTTTTAGAAGCACATATACAGAGTATATATATACAGTACTTAGTGCTCTTAAAATACAAGATGTAGAACTAGAGCAATGAACATTTCGTGGCGATTTCCATACCGGGGTTTGGAATTCCTGCGGAGATTGTTTCGATAAGCGGTCACGTACAGATTTTAAATGCTTTCAGTTCGATCTTTTTTCACTCCGAAAGATTGCCATTACTAGCGAGTAGGGGAATTATGAAGCAAAGAACGCACTTTTCATCGAAATAAAAATGTCAAATAATCTCAATAAAGCTTACTTGGTACTGGAAGAATCTACTGGCAATGCGAAGGGAAATAATTCTGCAGCGATTCAGTGTCACTCAGCTCAATACTGCAACAAACGTGAGCAGTTTTCACTTTGCCTGTATCCGAGGTCATTTCTTTGTTTCTCCGTTGATTCTGGGCAGATTTTCTTGAATAAATCTTTTCGGAAGAGCCTCTCGTTGGCTAAAAGCAGATCGCGTACCGGCCGTTCTTTAGGTTCTCACACATGTGAGTTTGCGGATCACGTATCGACGCCATGAATCATGCATCGTGCACGTGCTGAACAAATAAGTAGTGCGCTGATTGGCCAAAACTATGACAAATTGTGCACGTGCTAAACAGTTTCTGCTCAACAGATTGGCTAAAAACATCAGACATTGTGTCGTCACGATCTACCTTACATTACATTACTTACATTTCTACATTTTGGAGCGTTTGTGAGATTTTTTCCGCACATACAAATCTTCTCACGGCTCTATAATCTGCCGCCTCGTCAGGCCTTCTGGTCTTCCAGAAGGCCTGACTCGTTGGCAATTATCCAAATGCTCTAAAATAGTTCAAAGAAAAAGCACATGTGGCTCAAGCTCATGCTGAGAGCAGTTATAATAACATAAATGATTAGATCATTTGAATATGTGATACATGACTGTTGCCTTGTGGCATAATGGAGGTTTTGTGTTAAAATGGTCCATGTTTATAAAAGTTGGTATGGGAATAGTTTATAAATTTCAACGTGGCCAGTGCGATGCAGGCTTTGTTGGTTACACTCTAAACCACTTGCACCAATGTTATTCAATGGAATATAAATGCCAAAAAAGTGCATTCCCAGTCAAAGTCAAAGTCAAAAAAATTATGTTTGCAACTATCTTGTTTAAATAAACATGACAACTTGGTTGGCCAGCAAAACAATTTTTGCTTTGTTTTTAAATTTCAGCATAATTAATTGTAACAGCTCTTTGCATTATTAAGATGTCTGCTGCTAGAAAAACATATCATACAACGTCTCTTATAAGGGTTGTTTTTAATTTTGATGTAAAGCAAGTCAAAAAATATGAAGGAAATCATAAAGCTAAAAAGTAGAAATAAAAGCTTAATGAAAACTAAAAACAATAAAGAAACAAAAGATAAATGCTTAAATTACTGTTTACCGTCAAATTCTATCATTTTAAAAATTGACGAGTTTGCTCAACAACCCTTTGATTTTCATGAAGTGCAAAATAAACCCAGGTGGAATTTCCCACAACCATTTTCCAACTTGTGTTCTTTTGTAGCTTCATGCTCCATGGACTAGCAAAAAACAGAGGGGCTGCTTGCAATTTGTGGTCTACAAGTGACTCCAAATGATTACACTTTTGTAGCTTTTTCTAACACTGCAGAAAATGTACATGTGTAGCCAATCACATTGCAAGTATAACAGTTGTTGTGAAAATTACCAGTCTGATTTTAACTACTGCACATATAATTATATGAAATAACACACATGTAAATATAAAATAATTGTTAATGACACTTGGACAATAAGTGGTAAATATATATTACCCAGAATCACCATGAGAGCAATAAAACGCATGGAGTCTCTGAAGAACTTAAAGCCCACAGGTTTTGGATTGAGAATGGAACGAATTAAGCCACCCTTTGTTGTTGAAAATCCTGTAGAATAAAACAATTCACTCTTAGCAATTCGTGAAATAAGAACTGAATGCATGGTGAGCTGCAGGACGTTCTCTAATAAATATCATGACTAAAAGAGTGACTCATGTGAACTTGACCTAATGTGTCGTAAGAATTAATGGCATTTGATGAAAGCACTAACAAAAAGGTAATTGTGAAGAACAGCTCCCCAAATTAAACCGACTGTCGGCCAACTGTCAGCCGTTTCTCGACCGACAGTCAGCAGACAGACGGCCGACAGTCAGCCGTCTGTCGGCTGACAAACGGCCAACAGTCGGCCGACAGATTTTGGCTAATGTCCAGGCCATCTGTCGGCCGTTTGTCGGCCGACAGTTGGTGATGTGTCGGTAACATGTCGGTAATGTGTTGGTAAGTTGTCGGTGGTTTACCTTCAGGTTTTTTCTAGGTTTTCTTCAAATGCCGCTCCTGAGATGTATAATAAATTGAAAAGAAAGTTATATCCTCTTCAGTTAGGGTAGTCACTGCTTAAAGCTGGTGTCAATGTTGCCAAAAGCGACCAGAGTATTTACGCGAGTACATCATTTCATTTTCAGCCGCCATACTGGAAAATATTATTTATACTTACATGACATACCATAAGGGTTCGCATTGCATTGTAGGGCGATAATAGCGAGTGCGTGTCTCGAGAAGTTTATGCCTACGTTTTGGCAACTTTTGGCTCATCATCGGTGTAAGAACCTGTGAAACTCACCGGTGACGTAAAACAAAGAACAAACAATACAACAAAGAGCTGGCAAAACAAAGATAGAGAAGGAAAACAATAGCTCCAAAACAAAGAAAAATATCACAGGTTCTTACACCGAGGTAAACCCCAACTTTTGGATCAAATCATCTTCGAAAATGATTTCAGTGCTTGCCCGGTGGACTAAAAATTAAGCAGTTTATAAATTTATAACAAATTAAACTTCATATAAAAGAAAATCTCGGTGAGCGGTCGATTTTTTTGTATCAGTAAGTAGATTATGTATTACGATGAAATACAATGTTTCTTTAGTCTTTAATATTGCTTTCTATGTCGGTTAACTCTGGCTTTTTCTGTTCTATTTTACAGTAAAATGTCTGTTTTGGGAAACTGTCGGTCATCTGTCGGTTGCCTGTCGGTAGCCTATCGGCTGACAGACGGCCAACAGTCGGGCGAGGGGAGCTCTTCTTTACAATTACCAACAATAAAGGATGCTATAGTTACCTGTTCTAACAACCACTGCAAGCACTCTAGCATGGCCATAATAACGAGTTTGTATTACTTTTGTACCATTGAACAGAGTGTGTCTCTTGTGCTGTTTAGGATTGTATTGTTCTTCTCTTTGTTCCAAAGGATTATCTGATGACCTCTTAACATGGGGTAATGGCGTCTTTGTGACCGGTACACTTTCACCTGTGCGAAAACCACGTCAATGGGAAAACCAATATCATACAAATTATATAATATTATAGCATCCACAATAATATTCAAGAGGCACTTGGGTTAAAATATTCTCCAAGTATATACAGCACTGGCTTTCTGCCTGCACATTGATCATCACAGGTTATGTACATGTATGTACAACATGTCTCCTTGGGACCAAGTGAACAATCTGTAATATTGAGGCATCCACAAGGACAGGTTCCACTGCTCTTACTTATTCCCAATAGTATTTGGTAGTTTAAAAATACAAAAAATCAATCATGTAAGGTGATGCAAAGAACCATTTTCCACTAAAGACTGCGATAAGTGATAACTCCAAAAAGCTATTACAATATATAGGTACCGGTAGTTCCCTAAAATTGGACAAATAATATAAGTATGTGTAAACGTACAAAAGAACGTTCTTAAGAACCGTTCTCTGAGAAAGTGAAGCAAACTTGGAAATGAAAATTTTTAACCCCCCTTCATTTTTTGTGTGGAGGTAGGCTACCTGGGGGGATGAACAAAACCGACCATATTTTGATTGGCAGATGTATTGTTTCCATGGTAACCGCACTTGGTCACGCAAGCCTCAGGTTCATGTTTTGAGCTAAAATTTCACTCTCAAAAAGTAAAAATATACGAGGCTAGTTCTCGGGTAAATGTAAACCAAATTAAATGAAATTTCAGCAGAAAGTAGAGTCATTCTTCTAGTTTATAAAAATTATTGTAAAAGTATTTGAGGTTTATGAAAAAGGAAAAAATTGACACTGTGTAATAAAACCTGTCGGCCATTTGGACAAGCGGCAAAATCAAGCAAAACCAATTTCGCTATTTTTCCCAAAGTACTCACTTTCTTGAAACCAAATTAGCAGCAGAGCTAATATGGATAATGTAGTTTCGAAATATCATAACATCTTTTTGGAGAACGTTATATTTTGTCCATAGGCATTCAAGACATACAAGGCAAATTGCAACAAATTGCAAGATTGGCCATTTTGAGGGCCTCGCTATTTGGCCTAAAAAGGCTTAAGAGAGATGAATTCAGCTTGAAAATAATTTTATATCACCTGGTCTGTTACGTAAATGTGATTAATAACGTTTTGGTTGGCGAATTTCGTGAAATTTAAATTAATACAAAAGCCTACCTTGCAAGTTTTGGCAATTTCTTCAAGATGATTTGTTGTCTGAGACTCGCCTTCGCTCCCTCCAATTTCTTGACCAAATTAAGCACAGACACTAGCAGAAAGGCCAAATCTAACAGTTTCCCACATCAAAATCCATTTTCCTGCGTTTCAGACCACAAATGATGATACATTAATCTGCATACTTGATAAGCAACAGTTCGCCGCCATGTCAAAACATATCCGTAACTTTGTGATTTCTTCCGTTGAGTGCCAAACCTCTTCAGTACAATTCATCCGGAAAGGTAGATAAATGAACACTGCATTAAGCAAATGCATGCCTGTGAACATTACAGAGTAATGTCAGTGATGCATTTGGCAGAAATCGAGTCGCGCGTTCGAAAGTCAGAATGTTGAATAAATGAACACACCGGAAGTTCGGGAGACGGGACTGCTGACCGGATGTAACACAATACAAATGGTGTAGGTGTAAATTCTTTTAGGACATCTTATGGTTCTTTTGGTATTAAAGGTGGAAGGTTTTACAATGATAATGCAACATCAAAAATATAACTACTAGGTATATTCGTACCACAGAAGTTTAAGTTTCATTTTACCGGCGATGAGTGTTTTCTGCATCTTTCGCAGGCACAGCATAACATCGGTCAGAAACAGGCAGATTTCATATCACCGTAATTGTCCTCGTCAAATAAAGGCTACGCCGTTATATGTGGCTAAATCCCAAACAACAACAATAATAATATAAAAAAACTCGTCTGTGCAGGATAAAATACGCATCGCATTTAACCTTACCGATTTTCCATTACGGCTTCTCCTCATATCTAATAGAATGAGGGGGGAGGGGGGGGGGGGGGGTGGAATGAGTTAAATCGTGTTAACCCCAGGTGTGTACAACCACTGGGTGGGCACCCTTCAAATTATTAGCTTGGTGTTTTCCGCTGGCACACTGAGACGCGCTACGCATAGAAAGTCTGGAAAGTGAAGCTAGGTCGACAACCTCGAAGATTGTACACCGGAAATGCGAGTATAATCAAGACTGCTGACCGGATGCACTTTGAAAATGTAGTTTTTCCTTGGTTTTGCGGCTTTCGAGAAAGCAACTTATTTGACACCTTTTTTTTTCGCTGTATTTTGCAAAGTTTCAATCTGGTAATTTAACTTTTTTTACAATGATGAGTACAAAAGCAACATAATATTAGAAATGCACTTTGATGTTTTTTTTATTACACAACCTTATACAGACAACTCTCATTAGAGCGGGGTGTGAGAAAAAAAGTGTCGTTAACATATCTTGAAAAATATAGACTATGACAAAAGTGACCGTAATTCCGTAATAGCGATAATCCGTAAGCGGGAGTCATTCCATTCAAACTTCTATGACGTGTCCGAAAGGCGAGAGTTGACTGCAATTGTTCGTGGGTTTGTTTTGTTGCTTATACATTGTTTTTATTTTTCGATATAAATGGTACAGTGCATGTTCCGATCTCTCCAGCATATACATCAGAAATTACGAAGTAAGATTTCTATTCTCCAGGTTGATGATTTTTTTAAAGGAAATTGCACATCGCGAAGTGCAGGTAAATAGAGTGGTCAAGACGAAATGATCAGCATGGGAAGTTTTTCATTTTCAAATCACAAAGGGAAGGTTTCTGAGTGCACCCCGTCCCTCCCAGGTTATAGGCCCATCTACCTGGAAACAAAAAATACATCCGGTTATAAGCCCCCCCCACCCCCCCCCCCCCCCCCCCCCGGAAATAAGCCCCCTCTGTTAGATGACAGTACTCAAACAGGGCTAAATGTTGCTTTATTATGACTTTTTAACATAAAAATGTATTTCAATCAACACTGCAGTGGCTCGTTTTGAAACGTTTTTTTTATTCCGCCAATAAGTTTCCCCCCGGATATAAGCCCCTACGTTGATAAGCCCACCCAAAACCCCTTACGAAGTTGTTTAAGCCAGGGCTTATAACCGGGATTTTACGGTATACCAGGCACGTGCAAACATGATGAAGTCCGTGACGAGATGGATCTGATTCTTTTCCATGCTGGTTATTTATTAAATAAAGAAAAAATGGCGTTTTCCATTATTTAGCTATTCATTCTTATTTGCATTCTCACACTGGGTGTTGCGCTTTTTGTGAGCCTGTTAACGTCAAGGCACTGATGAACATCTGCGGAAACATTTTTACTAGGATTTTTTGATATTAATCCCAAAGAAGCACGTCTCAGAGTCCCAGCGGCAAACACCAAGCTAATAACCAAGGAAAAACTACATTTTCAAAGTGCATCCGGTCAGCAGTCTTGATTATACTCGCATTTCCGGTGTACAATCTTCGAGGTTGTCGACCTAGCTTCACTTTCCAGACTTTCTATGCGTAGCGCATCTCAGTGTGCCAGCGGAAAACACCAAGCTAATAATTTGAAGGGTGCCCACCCAGTGGTTGTACACACCTGGGGTTAACACGATTTAACTCATTCCACCCCCCCTCCCCCCTCATTCTATTAGATACGGGGAGAAGCCGTAATAGAAAATCGGTAAGGTTAAATGCAATGCGTATTCTATCCTGCACAGACGAGTTTTTTTTATATTATTATTGTTGTTGTTTGGGATTTAGCCACATATAACGGCGTAGCCTTTATTTGACGAGGACAATTACGGTGATGTGAAATCTGCCTGTTTCTGACCGATGCTATGCTGTGCCTGCAAAAGATGCAGAAAACACTCATCGCCGGTAAAATGAAACTTAAACTTCTGTGGTACGAATATACCTAGTAGTTATATTTTTGATGTTGCATTATCATCGTAAAACCTTCCACCTTTAATACCAAAAGAACCATGAGATGTCCTAAAAGAATTTACACCTACACCATTTGTATTGTGTTACATCCGGTCAGCAGTCCTGTCTCCCGAACTTCCGGTGTGTTCGTTTATTCAACATTCTGACTTTCGAACGCGCGACTCGATTTCTGCCAAATGCATCACTGACATTACTCTGTAATGTTCACAGGCATGCATTTGCTTAATGCAGTGTTCATTTATCTACCTTTCCGGATGAATTGTACTGAAGAGGTTTGGCACTCGACGGAAGAAATCACAAAGTTACGGATATGTTTGACATGGCGGCGAACTGTTGCTTATCAAGTATGCGGATTAATGTATCATCATTTGTGGTCTGAAACGCAGGAAAATGGATTTTGATGTGGGAAACTGTTAGATTTGGCCTTTCTGCTAGGGTCTGTGCTTAATTTGGTCAAGAAATTGGAGGAAGCGAAGGCGAGTCTCAAACAACAAATCGTCTTGAAGAAATTGCCAAAACTTGCAAGGCAGGCTTTTGTATTAATTTAAATTTCACGAAATTCGCCAACCAAAACGTTATTAATCACATTTACGTAACAGACCAGGTGATATAAAATTATTTTCAAGCTGAATTCATCTCTCTTAAGCCTTTTTAGGCCAAATAGCGAGGCCCTCAAAATGGCCAATCTTGCAATTTGTTGCAATTTGCCTTGTATGTCTTGAATGCCTATGGACAAAATATAACGTTCTCCAAAAAGATGTTATGATATTTCGAAACTACATTATCCATATTAGCTCTGCTGCTAATTTGGTTTCAAGAAAGTGAGTACTTTGGGAAAAATAGCGAAATTGGTTTTGCTTGATTTTGCCGCTTGTCCAAATGGCCGACAGGCTTTATTACACAGCGTCAATTTTTTCCTTTTTCATAAACCTCAAAATACTTTTACAATAATTTTTATAAACTAGAAGAATGACTCTACTTTCTGCTGAAATTTCATTTGATTTGGTTTACATTTACCCGAGAACTAGCCTCATATATTTTTACTTTTTGAGAGTGAAATTTTAGCTCAAAACATGAACCTGAGGCTTGCGTGACCAAGTGCGGTTACCATGGAAACAATACATCTGCCAATCAAAATATGGTCGTTTTTGTTCATCCCCCCAGGTGGCCTACCTCCAAACAAAAAATGAAGGGGGGTTAAAAATTTATTTCCAAGTTTGCTTCACTTTCTCAGAGAACAGTTCTTAAATTAATGTAGAATATTTACCTGTTAACATACTCTCATTCACGATACAGTTACCACTTATAAGAACAGCATCACAGTGAACTAGGCATCCTTTAGGAGGAATTATCAGGACATCACCAGGGACAAGATCTTCAGATGAAACATCCACTTGAACTGTGTCATAATCATGATTAAGATTGTTAGACATTATTTTTCACTCATGCTGTTGTGGTCAGTGTAAATAATTATATGGGCCAATCTTACACCATTTTATGCTGGCACTACTATACTAATAATTTGCATTACCAGTATTTCATTAATCCACAATACATTTTGTGGTAGCTGAAAGCAAAGTGTATCAAAGTAATACTTGAAAAAAAATTGATAGGTAGAAAGTGGAGCATAATTGGAACAATGTAATAGATAGTTTATGGAAAAAAACACAAATTCAAACAACATCGACTAAAAACATTCCTTGAGTTGTTGTTTTCAAGGAATTTGCATCCTCAAGTGATAGTTTTGTGCACACTTTTAGCTTCATGTATACACGTTTTCCCTTCCAAACAATGTCTTTTTAAATTATCAAAGATGATAATCTGTACACCAAAATTCTGCAATAAAAATAAAGTCCACCATGCTTGTTTACTAGAAAACGCAATTTATCTCTCTTGTGAGCCAAGCCATAATTATAGAAAAAGCCGCCATTTTGTTCATGTGCGCACGCTAATTACGCATAAATTTCCTGCACAGTAGGGATGCACAATGCAGTAACTAAGGAATCACCTTAAAGAACTGAGGAACTGGCAAGTGAAATATATAAATCAAAAGATGACAGGGCTTTCTAACAACCGGGGAAGACATAACAGTGATAAGGTGAACAATAGAGAGGAAGTAGTACATGTATATCGAGAACAAAATAATGGTTTTTAATCCATGCCACCAACAGTCAAATATAATGGACCATTTATTTTACCTGCATTATTACGCAGCACAGTGACTCTCTCTGACACTGCCACCATGTCCCTTAAGGTCACAAGGTGCTGAAAAAAAAGCTGCTGTTAAACCACATACATTTTACAAACAAAGCTTATCGACATGGAGTCAATGCATAAACTTTATTCATGCTCAAATTTGTTGAGCTATTTTTTTCTAAAAAAATACCTCTTAGCCGTTGCAATGGACTGTGTAGTCAGTCAGTCAGTCAGGCAGGCGGGCTTGTTTGTCACACCAAACAGGTTTGAGGTACTTTCAAGAACCAATCAAATTACAATTTATAAAGGGGTAGTAATCTGGCCCAGTTGTAGTGACAGATTTTGTTAGATTTGCAGGAGGCGAAATTGGTGAGTTGACAATTAATAATCCTGGATTTGAAACGTATTTTGCGTAACGATCTTCTGCTTACAATGCACATGCCACCAGTAAGAGGCCCAAAACCAAACTGTTATTGTAGCGTTCCTTTTGGATGGACTAGTTTTGCTGAACATAGTAAAAATTGCAGAAATTAGCATTTGTACAAAGCACATTTGAAGAATTATCTTGTTATTATGATGTTAATACCAGGGTGTCAAGTGACATAGTTGCTCAAAAAAATAGGAAAATATGAATTTTAGGATTGAAAAGATAGGAAAAAATAGGAAACTTTGTTTAAAAAATAGGAGAAAAATAGGAGAATCAATAGTACCTTGATGGATTAAGATTCTGCTATCCCAATCCACCACTTTAAAAGTTGAGACAAACCAAAGAGTTCAGCAACTTATCTCTACCAGGGGAATCACATAGATGAAATGACTAATAAACGGCTTTGTCAAACACGAAACACGCCTCGTATTCAAGAATTCTACAGCCTCACCAAGATACACAAACCGACCCCAGTTGGTAGACCAATAACATCAGGGTGTGATGGCCCGACAGAGAAACCATCATCACTTGTTGATAAGCTACTTCAGCCTATAGCACAACGACAGATTAGTCATATCTTAAAGACACCACTGACTTCATGTATTGCATAGAGAACATGAAAGTCCCAACAACCGCAATACTTCTTTCAATGAACTATGCAAAGCATATGTAACATCCTACACAATAATATAATCAGAGAAAACATAATGCGGTTCATTGAACAAGTAAACCATTACCACCCCACAATCAAATTTGCAGCTGAAACTTCCACCACAGAAATTACATTCATGGTACCAAATCTATAAGCCTACTCAGTTGTTCCAATGTACAAATTTTTAGTTCGTCTCATCCAGCCGGAGTTAAAAAAGGCAGCTTTAAGGTGGCTCGACTGGGTTTTTTAGGGGCAACACCGCTCAAGTTTGAGAACTAACCAGACTGTCATTAACAATGCCATCGAAAGACGATCACCACAGCTGAATTAGGTAAAGATGAAAATTTGTTATGACCAGTGTTATTTTGACATCGGGGTTGTCATAGCAACGTAATGACGTCATCACGTTTATCAATTTCGTTCGTATTGCTCGGCACCAGGAGGTTTTTTTGGAAATCGCTCAAGGGAGCATGTACCTCCTATACCTGCCTCAATGTTGGCAAAGTTTGAACAAATTCTGTGAGAGCGTTATCGAAATTTTTGGGGATGAAGTTTCGAGGGTCATAAATACAGTAAAAAACATACTATTGAGATAATAGGGTAATATCTGAAGAACACGACGCGCTTTGGGAATGCAGTTTCATCTCATAGTAGTTTGATGCCATTTAAAATTGTGTATACAAAATTATGGGGATCGCCACGACCGATTGCGAAAAAAACGGATTTGATGAGCGTGCATTCAGGTGCTCTTGTTGCCACTTTTGTAAATAATTTGGTCTACACCTACAAATGTGATAATTATTTGGAAACCGCTCGATGAATTTTTTTAAAAACTTGTCAATCTCGAGTTTTGTCATCAGTTTATATGGCCTGCAAGTTTCAAGGTCATTGAAAACATGTAAGACAATAAAATCGGGGCTCCAATGTACTTCTTTTTTCTCCCAGATTTTGTGTTTACAAGTGAGTGTCCTCATTATTCACGGGCATTGTATTCAACTTTCATTTTCACGTGCACAACTCAGCAAAAAATTCATTTGCATTAAACAGAACGCTCAATTGCTTTCTAAAAATGTTGCTGATATGACTTGAAAACTGTAATAATATTTGTTACACCATTAGACTGTAATACAGCAATGCCGAGGGTCTCTTTCTCCAGGAAACGAAAAGCTATTTTTGTGTAGAACAACAGATCAGGAAAAAAGTCTAAACTCACTGATAAAATGCAAATGAATTCTTTACCTAATTCAGCTGTGGTGATAGTTTTTCGATGGCATTGTTAACGACAGTCTGGTTAGTTCTCAAACTTGAGCGGTGTTGCCCCTAAAAAACCCAGTCGAGCCACCTTAAAGGAGAGGCTCTAAGAATGAACTCTTGCAAAGAAATATTAAAGAGAAAATTGAAAATTTCAAATCACATTTGCTAGAGAATGGACTATCTCTGAAGTGAAATTTGAGGACAGGAAGCTACAACCAGTTTCAAAATTGGTGAGACTGCACTCACCGTTAAATAGTATGCGTTTTTATAAAACATGCCCTCGCTCAAAAAATAAACAAGTATATCTTATTCTGAACCCCCCTCCCCATTTCAAAGTTGCTGCTTAAAGGTTTAAATATAATCCTGAAATTCGGACAACATTAATTTATCAAGGGGAAAGGGGGCGATGCAGGGTAACAATATGAAAATATCGTAAATGGCGTTCTTGATCAAGAGTGTCTCAACCCTTTTTGAGGCTGGTTGTAGCTCCCAACCAAAACAAAAGGAAAACAAACAAATCTTGCCTTTTGTCACGATACCAACCATGATCAAAAGAGGGAAATCATTCAAAGATATACTTGTAAGAGCCAAACTATGAAAAGACTACAGCATGCGCTAGGGAGTCAGGTAAGGCCTCTCAACCCCATTTTATACAGAAGCCCAACAAGCAATGGTTGCACCTGATATATTTTTGTTAATTTAGAGCATCCAAGTCATTCTGCTGCCAGCTTTGCCTTAAATCTATTTCTAAGGCATATAAAAGTATGATTCCATTTTTAATTTTGTAACACATTTTGGTTTTACGAGCTAAAATATAGGAAAAATAGGAGGTTTCATCTAAAAAACAGGAGAAAATAGGAACATGCTCAAAAAATAGGAAATGATAGGAAAAAATAGGAACTGGACACCCTGTAATACTGTGGGTATATTTACAAAGACTTGTAAAAATGGTAAGGAATCTCCTTCGGAGTGTTGTGGCCTCTTGTTATTTTTAAATTCAAGTGGTAATTTGACACTTTTGTTATTTATGTAGGAGTAGTTTCAATCCACGAGACGCAAAAAGATGGCGCCACACATTGCATTCAAATTTTGAAAAAATTGTTCTTTAGTTAACAAATTATTAGTTTAAATCCTATTTTCCATAAGAAGAAACAAAATAAAATGCACAAAAATAAATTTTGTGCATGTAGATTTGCTAGATATTTTTGTGGTCATTCATGCATGCAAATGACCCTTGATGATGGCCACCAACATCCTTCTTTATTAAAAGCGGATGGATGGGGATTTCATTGCATTTACTAAAGCAATTAATAGTCTTTGGAGCCAAAGGAGTGGCTACAATTGAAGGTTTTTCTTTGTGTGCGTGATCAAAACACGTTAATTAAGATTTGAGCCATCAGGAAATAGCCAAAATCAATGTTATCTTCTTACCAACATGATTCTGAAAAAATTAATTATTTGATTCTGACTTGTCGGATGTGTTCACTCGGTCACCTAGAATGTATTCTAATGTGTGATGTTAAATAATTATTCCCTGAGTTTTTTGACAACTGAGTAAATTTTCATGTAATTCAGCAAAGAAGTGGAGATGATTGACATTCATTGATGCTCAACGTTTCTTCTAGACTATTGTGCTCTCCTGAAGGTAACATGTGACTGATAATTGCTGTAATATTTATTATTCTCAAACTCATTAATAATTCAACAAGTTACAACAAAGAAAATCACAACCATGAACAAGGTTTGGACGTTTGGATACCCGGTCTTAATTACTCTTTTGTTTTTGTTTCGATTGAGGAGATATATCAAACACTCGAGACAGTGTTTCATCAGCAATCCAAACACCTCAAATTATGTCAAAAATACTCTGCGCATGCTGGTGCATTGTAATTTCAACTCTCTTTTCGGTGTTTGGATAAGAAACACTATGAATCACTATCTCTTGTGCTTGATATATAACTTAAAGGTCCATACCAAGTTTCAGTGTGTTTTGTTCAAACAGTGTGAAGAATTTAGGATGCAAAGTCAGGCTTTCAGTGCTTAATTCTTCACACTTGTATAAGTGAAACTTGCTATGGATCTTTGATATATCCTGTTCTTGCACTAGGTTGAAAAGAATGCAAAACAAATCAAGACAATTTTTGCTAGCTGAAGTTATATAATTTGTTTGATTTTTTCAATCATTTGGCATAAAATCATGAACTTAAGCTGCTTAGATTTTAAGTGATTCTCTGATCTCTATGAATTTAACACTAAGATATTAGCCTGATGCACTGGCATACTTTCATGGTGAACTTTCACAAAAAGCACTTACCTTTCTTGTTTGATTTACGGTGATGATAATTGAAACCAATGAAACAATTAAAATGGCCACTGCATAATAATAATACTCATCAAATGACCACAAGATGATGCTGCAAAACTGGAACACATAAAATGGATCTGCAACCTGAGGAACATTATATTGCAAGTTACATAAAGATACACAAAACAATTCAATAGTGTATTGAGCCATCAGTTGACACTGGGGACATGCACACTTACATGCAGTCCTGTACCATGTGCTTTGATTTGCAATAAACTGAATACATGACAATGGCAATGAGACAAAAGTCAAAGGAACGAACTTCAAAAGATATATGACTACTATTGGGAAAATAGAAAGTTTGGATGAAACACAAGAGAAATGGGAAACCTACGTGGAATGGTTGGAACAGTTTTTCTTAGCAAACAACATTGATGAGGAGATATGATGGAATTTCACAACAGTGCTGGAGGACCTTGACTTCACAGACCACATCACACACTACTGTCATCCAAGTTCAGCGACTTGCATGAAAAGACTGGGAAATCAGCAGAGGAAGCAGCCATCAAACTTAATGCAAGAAAGTGAAAGACACTGAGGAATTAGTTTGCTCATAGTCGGGAGAGCATTGTCGTGAATGGTTAAAAAGTGGAAGACATTGAGGAGTTTGCATTCCTAGGAGCTGTATTGTAGACAAAGAAGGCGGTGGCAGACATGAGTAAAGATATTATGAACCCACTGCAGAAGGCACATGGTGCATTCCAGAGACTGGGGAAAGTATGGTCAGCCAGAGGAATAGGAAGGAGAACCAAGACTGACTGATTCAAAACTTAAGTTTGACTGGTCCTGCTATATGGCTGTGAAACATGGAAGATCACTAAAGCCAGACCTGCCAACCCCCAAGAGTGAAAAAACTGGAGGTGGGCCAAAAAACCCTGGAGATTGAGCAAAAAACCAGGAGATTTTGCAAAAACATCATGTGACTAAATTATTTAATCTATATGACTACTACTACTATGGAAGCAAATAAGGAAAATGTTCTGAGCCCTTTTTTTTTGCAAAATGAAACAGTTTAAAAGCTAAATTTACTAATTAATATCAGCTCAGGTTTTTTCAGAAAAACCGGGAGATTACAGGTCTTCATTGGGAGACCGGGAGAAGTGGCAAAAAACTGGGAGGGTCGGCAGGTCTGCTAAAGCTGATGAATGAAAACTGAACAGTTTCCAATGCCGGTGCCTGAGACAGATAATGAGAATTCGATGGCAGCAAACAATTACAAACAAGAGGGTGGTTGAAATGGCAGAGATAAATGACATAAGCTGCAAGGTATGACAAAGAAGGTGGAACTGGACTCAGGAGAGAGGGTGTGAATGACTGCTTCACAGCATTGGGGTGAATGTCAGAAGGTTAAAGAGCAGGATTGAGGGAGACCAAAGACTACTTGGAGAAGGACGGATGAGAAAGGGAGAAACAAGGTGGGGGTAGACAAACTCGGAAGTATCCAAAGTGGTGGCACAGGACAGGGAGTGTTGGTCAGAAAGCCTGGCGGCCTTATGCACCTACTAGCGTGACGACATTGATGATGATGATTAAATGAATTATCAGCCTTTCCCTAAGGCCTATTTGCTTTTTGTTGTATCCCTAAGGGACAGCGAGAAGTGTTAATTAAAACCTTTTTAATTATTCATTTTGACTTACTTTACTCTGACATTAAGGCAACAGAATTTTTGCTGAAACTTAAGGTATCAGATGCCCTTTTTTCATGAAAGAAAAAATGATCTTTTATTTTTGTATAATTTGAAAGTTCATATGAATCTGCAACATAATCCATCATAAAAAATATGTTTTTACCATTTTGTATTGTTTTTTTTTTTTCACAAAAATATAGAACTGCATTGTTATCCATTTGTCATTGAGGTAATTGATGCATGTCATCAATCAACTGGAATATTGAACATGTCAGCCGAATCATTTTCGATCCAACAGGAACATGTTGTGGTAGATATTTTTTTTGCTTTAGGTTTTCTTATAATTATGTACATGTAAATTTAAGTGGTTGTATATGTTAATAGATGTCAGGAAAGGCGAAGTGTGTTAACAAAACCCTTCGCCCTTGTTCCGTCAAAAAGCAGAGGTTGAATACATGTATGTCTGTAAAAAACAATAAACATCTTCAAAGAATTACATTTTAAGAGCTGTTCTTGATTTCATATCATACATGTTCAGCAATTCTTACATAAAAATGTAGCATCTTTCCAAGAAGAATTAACACTAAGATAAAAGTATTTCATTTCTTCAAGAAGCAAGTCTCAAGGAGAAACCATGTTGTTGTTGTCCACATCATTTGTAACACTGGTGGTCGTTGCATACATGTATTTTCATGTATGTGCTTTCCAAGGACGCTCATTTTTCTAAAAATAGAGGAGAAACTGAACATCAACTCAAAACATTGATGCTTTCAGGTTTCCTTGAAAGTTACCAATAAATAAAAACTACTCACCACTTTATTATCCGCACTTGTTGTTCCAACTTTTAGAGAGGACCTAAAGCCAGTACGTGTTGTATTGAATTTTGCTGCTTCCAGTGGACTTGCACAACAAATATGAAAGATGACAGTTTCGCTGACAGATTTTCTTAATTAAGCTACAACCTACATGTAGGTGAAGGAAGCCCAAAAACTTTAGCAGCAGTTTTCTCTGCAATAAAAATTTTCAATTTATGGCATATTCTCGAAGCTCCAAGTCACTGTTTCAAGATTTCCACCTTGGCTAAAATAAGGTGTGTGGGAATTTTATTTTTCGGCTTTGTTTTGGAGATGTTCAGGATAACCTCCCAACAAACGATAACCAAACTTTGAAATACAATATTTTGAAAGCAAGGAAACCAATTGATAATCGCAGACACCTTTTAAAGGACAACATCTGCGGTTCACAAAAATGTCAATAAGTTTAAATTCCATCAAATTCTTGGGGAGTTGGAATTCGTGATATGATCACGCATGGGCGATTTTTTGTACCGAATTCCACCGCTTCCAGTGGACTTGCACAACAGATATGAAAAGATGACAGTTTTGCTGACACATTTGCCTACATGTACAGTAATTATAAGCTACAACCTTTTTTTTTATTATTGCTCAATGTTAACAGCACTACATACAGACATTATTTACATTAATTACAGTGTTCTTACAAAACATTACAAACTACAATACTCTACTTACTATTAACTTATTATGCATACAGCACAAAACTACGAAACACTTACAGAATCAAAGGGGTCTATGAGCCACTCGTGAATGCATTAGATATATTTGAATCATTCCTTTGAACAGCATAGTATCGATGGGAAATATTCATTATAGGGATAGCGAGACAACTTAAGAAGCAGTGATATTGGAGAGAGGTATTGATGGTTTCGATATGCTTGCTGTAGTGCGTTTTGGTAGGGGAGTGCTCTTTATAATTTTGATATTGAGTAGGGTGTGTGTAACAATTAACAATGAATGATAAATCTTGTCCATAAATTGTAATATTGGACTTGTTTGACTTGATGTCTATAAGTGCCTTGGCATATGCATGCACCTGGAAAGAAACTAATCAATAATCAATGATCGAAATTTCTTCTTGCTTTACTCTGGAATGTTTATCGAGTCATTCTATAAGCCTCCGCCTCTCCCTGTCTGGGGGTTTAGTAAAGGTTCTACGAATAGGGTTTGTGCTAATGGTTTTTTCACATACTTGTTTAGTGTTAATTAACGTGTTGTCTTGTTTGAGCATAATATTTTTTAATATAGATTATACCTAGGTACCATAATCTCGTTTTGCAGGCTTGGCTGTCAATTTCTTTTCAGTTGCAAGTGTGATATGAATTCTAAAATAACAAATTAATTGGCACTGTGTGTTTTTAAGGAAATAACTCAGCTATAAAGGTTTTTATGTAACAAATACGGTTACAGTTCTCGTTACAGTTCTTCTCTTTTTACAGATCTTTGGTACAAAACGTGGACCCCCCAATCTGGACCCCCTAGTAGACCCCCTTATGGACCCCTATCTGGACCCCATCTGGATTCCCATATGGACCCCCTTCTGGACCCCCTTTTTCCTTTTCTTTTTTTGAACGACAGTTTAAGTCAGCCATGATGAGCTGTATGTACTTTCGAATGATTCAAGTCGTGATTAAATGCTTCAGACGATCAGCATTCAAGAGAATTGGGGAGAATTCGAACGACGTGTGACATTGATAATGGCTGGGAAAATTAAGAATGAACAAAAATGAGAGAAATGAAAACGAGAACTATTATTTGCCTTGGTGATCGGACAATGAGACAAAAAGATGTCAAAAACTTGGTCGGGTGGCTACGGTTCGAGGCGTTTGACTGTAATCCGTAGGTTAAGTTAAAGTTAAAGCCCACTGGTATTGTTAAAAAATAGTGCAAAACGTAACGGTAAGAGAATGCACGAGGAGATGTAACACTGTTGAAAACATTCATGAAGTTATCGGTACTATCTTTATAATTGTCTCGGTCTCTCGCACCGCTCTTGTCCGATCACCAATGCAAATAATAGGAGAGGTTTCCATTTTTCGGACGGAATATCAAGCTCTTTTGTTTCAATTTCATGAGTCTTTTTCAGAAGGCGCAAAAAGTGTGAAAGACAAGGCATTTCGTTTTTCAATTTACAGGCCCAGATGCAATACCTGCTCATCAGACATGAGAAATTGATTTGCAGCTTTGCATTTGAGGTGTCCGGCTTGAGGCCTAAGGCGGTGGTCATATCAAGACTTTTTCCCTTCTGCATTAATGGGCATGATTGAAGCCATTTAAAAATGCTTTCCCAAAAGAGAGCGATCAGATTGCAATTCCAGAAAACGTGGAGCAAAGTTTCTGTTTCTTTTCCGCAAAAGGTGCAGCGATCATTATCTTTAACTGTAATTTTATGTAAACATGAATTTGTTGGAAGTCGTCGATGGAGAAACTTAAATTGAAAAATTGTAAGTCTGCTACCTTTTGTGCATTGTCTTGTCAACTGAAAAACGTTTTTCCAATTAATTTCCAGTCGTTTTTCCAAGGCGCAATCTTCGTGCCATTTCTCCTGAGAACTTTTCGGTTTTTCACTCTTAATTGCAACAAGAGTTCTATACGTTAAGTTGCTGGGTTTTTTGGTTTCTAAGAAGGTTTTAATGAAAGGTTTGAACTCTTCTTTTTCAGGACTATCTATGTTGTCCTTGAATCATTTTCTTAATTTCTTCAGTGTTGCGGTAATTCCGCTGAATGCGAGGGGGCAGGCTTTGAAACTGTGTTTATTTTGAAACTCTTCTTAAGACAGAAACAAGGTCGCGTCTTTCATAAAAGACTCAACTGTCGAAATTCCATTTGCAAGCCATTCTCAAAGATAGACGGGTTTGCGATCTATTCTGATTAAAGAGTTATTCCAGAGGCGCCGTGTTTTGTAGTGTTGTAGGGAGGAAATGTTGTTGTTATAATTACACTCAGCCCAAATCATCAGTATTTCACTTATGAACATATCGGAAGTTTGAAAATAACGTTTAATATCTGTTTTGTCTAAAATTGCCATGAAATACAGCATCTCCACCATATCTGCCAAGAGCTCCCGGTTAAAGAAAAGTTCCCTGACTTTCCTAAGTTTGTTTTATCCAGGTATTTTTTAATCCAAATAGTTTTCAAAGACTTATTAAAAGAGAAAAGGTCAATCATTTTAAGCCCTCCTTCGCCGTAATCATTAATTATAACATTTCTTTTGATTTTATCGGGTTTCCTGTCCCATAGGAAATGATAGAAAGCTTCATTCAGTTCTTTCATAGCTTGGTGGCTTGTTTGAAGAGGGGAAAGAACATGAACAAGCTGAGAAGCAATAAGGCTTTTTAATATAGTGATTTTTCCGAGAAGGCTTAATCTTCGATACTGCCAGTTCCTAAGTAAATTCCGGACTTTTTCCTTTTTTTCATCATAATTCAATTTCACAGTTAAATCAGGTTCTATTGAGAGCCAAACGCCTAAAGCTTTGATTTTTAGCCTCTGCCATTTAAAACCTTTCTCTGGACACATAATCTCTGGACTTCTCGCTTTTGAACCTATCCATAATGCTTCGGATTTTTTAGTATTGAGCTTGAGACCAGATATCTTGCTGAACTTTTCTACGTTTCTAGCACCACTTTTGAGCCATCAAGAATTAGTGTCGTGTCGTCAGCATACTGGCTTAATTTGATTTCCTTTTGATTAACTGAAATACCCTTAATATCATTGTCGCTTCGGATTGCGCTAGCTAGTACTTCGACAAAAAGAACAAATAAATATGGGGAAAGAGGACAGCCTTGCCTCACACCTCTTTCAATGTTAAACCAGTCACTCTTCCACCATTTTCATTACGCAACTTCCGATATCGCAGTAAAGAATTTTAATCCATTTTTGAATGGAAGGGCCAAAGCCAAAGTGTTGCAATGTTTTTTTAATGAAACACCACTCACGTGTGTCAAAGGCTTTTTCAAAGTCTAAAAGCAGAATCAAGCCAGGGATATTTTGATTCTTGTTGTTTGTGTGATTTATTTGAGCGATGGAATAGTTCCAACGCTGTGGGATGCCATTTTTGATATTAAAACCAAGCAGTTACGGAACTCTCTAGGTTTTAATATTTCGGTTTTCATAGTTTATGTAAGCAACGGGTGAAGACTGCATCAACAACGATCCGAATGAACGGCCGAGTGAACAGCCCAGCATGTGCACAAGCTCATGAAGCTCTGAACAAACAGACCGAGCAGACGAAGGCAGAGAATGCAGAAAGTCATCCACACGACTGACTGACGAGAGAGTTTAATTGAGAAGTAACGAAGTCCACATTTATTTATGTTTGTATGAATAACAGACGCAATCTGCACCTACGGCAAACTAAATGAACGGAAGAATGAACAGCCAGACAGGTGCATAAGCACCTGAATGCCTGAGCAGACAAACCGGACAAACAAGAGAGCCGAAAATACAGAAAGTCATTTATGCAAATGACTAACTATGGTGTTTTAGTTAGTAGTAATCTGTTGACCCTATGACATTTTGTTTTGACATTTTAAATAAGGAATATAGTGAGCTCACTAATAAGTTTTCTTGAATCGAAGTAGATTGATAGAAAATATTTTTTTGCCTGCTCAGAAAGTCTGCCATTCTCATCAGGGGCACAGTGACAGACCTGTTAGAGAGATGATTTTTAGCGAGAAGCACGCGAGTAGTCAGGGTAAGCGCGCGCGGGAAGACGTTACATTGATCTTTGTCCGTACTGTAACGTATTTCTTAAAAGCCAAGTTAGGGTGAATCTCTCTAAACGCACGTTTCAAACTGTGGTACCACAGCTGGCCCAACGTGCCTGAGCTTGCTGCTATCAATCTATAACGATTAAGCATTTAAAATGGTTTATGAAACGATAAAAGTATAATGCTAAAAGTTAAAGTTCGTTGATCGTGCTTTGACATTTAGTGGTGAGAAAACGTTTAAGCAAAATTTGTCGCAATCCAAACAAGTTTTTGCAGCTGTTTCTTAACCAATGTTTTCAGCATGAAGTTAGCTTATTTAAAACTTTAGTAAAAGGCAAAATGCTGAACTTACCATCGGAAAAATGAGCGCCTGACACGGAGTAAAATTATTTGGTCGTTTTTTACTTGATGGCTCGCGACGACTATATGCACGCGCGTACTTTTATTTAAACGGGTGCACGCGTTAAGCGCGCGCAACCTGGGTACTAAAAAAGTTTTCATTTGCATAGTTTAGCTAGCGGTTAAAAAGCTAAAAGTTAAGGCTTTTTTGGTTCGTTAAGGCGAACCGTTTAAAATAGTTGAAACAAGACGTTTAACTGTTTACAAGTTTAACTGTTTCAGAACACTGTTTGCAGGTTTAACTGTTTCGGAATACTTTTTTGTTTATGTAAGTAACGGATGCACACTGCACCAACAACGATCCGAATGAACGGCCGAATGAACAGCCCAAAATGTGCACAAGCACATGAGGGTCTGCAAAAACTGACCGAGCAGACGAAGGCTGAGAGGACAGAGAGCCACCTACACGACTGATTGACTAAAGGGTTTAACAAAAGTGGTAAGGTATAGTCTATACGTACAATTATGTTTGTGTAAAAATACAGACGCAATCCGCACCATCGGCAAACTGAATAAACGGAAAGGTGAACAGCCAGACAGGTGCATAAGCACCTGAGTGCCTGAGCAAACAAACCGAACAAACAAGAGAGCCGAAGACACAGAAAGTCATCTATGCAAATGAAAGACTATATGGTTTATGTGGCAGTAACCTGTTGTTCTTTTTTAAAATTCTTTAGTTATTTTTCTAAAGGAATGTTTATATTTAAAAATAAGGAAACTCCCTAATTAAATGACAAAACCCACAAAAGTTTACGGGCCATGGGCTCGCCTTCCCGGATACATCCATCCGTCTTTACAGAGAGCCGGAATGCCTTTGGCAGTACCCTCTCTCTGTGGGTACAAGTGCAATGTCGTTCTACAGACATACTCGTCTATCACAAGGGCGAGAAGAGGTCTGACACAACAGACCCACGGTGGACTGGATCGTGGGTTGGACATGGTCCGCCATATGGTGGGATGAAATCCGGCATATGGTATAAAGCAAATTGTTTGTGTGATTTATTTGAGCGATGGAATAGTTCCAACGCTGTGGGATGCCATTTTTGATATTAAAACCAAGCAGTTACGGAACTCTCTAGGTTTTAATATTTCGGTTTTCATAGTTTATGTAAGCAACGGGTGAAGACTGCATCAACAACGATCCGAATGAACGGCCGAGTGAACAGCCCAGCATGTGCACAAGCTCATGAAGCTCTGAACAAACAGACCGAGCAGACGAAGGCAGAGAATGCAGAAAGTCATCCACACGACTGACTGACGAGAGAGTTTAATTGAGAAGTAACGAAGTCCACATTTATTTATGTTTGTATGAATAACAGACGCAATCTGCACCTACGGCAAACTAAATGAACGGAAGAATGAACAGCCAGACAGGTGCATAAGCACCTGAATGCCTGAGCAGACAAACCGGACAAACAAGAGAGCCGAAAATACAGAAAGTCATTTATGCAAATGACTAACTATGGTGTTTTAGTTAGTAGTAATCTGTTGACCCTATGACATTTTGTTTTGACATTTTAAATAAGGAATATAGTGAGCTCACTAATAAGTTTTCTTGAATCGAAGTAGATTGATAGAAAATATTTTTTTGCCTGCTCAGAAAGTCTGCCATTCTCATCAGGGGCACAGTGACAGACCTGTTAGAGAGATGATTTTTAGCGAGAAGCACGCGAGTAGTCAGGGTAAGCGCGCGCGGGAAGACGTTACATTGATCTTTGTCCGTACTGTAACGTATTTCTTAAAAGCCAAGTTAGGGTGAATCTCTCTAAACGCACGTTTCAAACTGTGGTACCACAGCTGGCCCAACGTGCCTGAGCTTGCTGCTATCAATCTATAACGATTAAGCATTTAAAATGGTTTATGAAACGATAAAAGTATAATGCTAAAAGTTAAAGTTCGTTGATCGTGCTTTGACATTTAGTGGTGAGAAAACGTTTAAGCAAAATTTGTCGCAATCCAAACAAGTTTTTGCAGCTGTTTCTTAACCAATGTTTTCAGCATGAAGTTAGCTTATTTAAAACTTTAGTAAAAGGCAAAATGCTGAACTTACCATCGGAAAAATGAGCGCCTGACACGGAGTAAAATTATTTGGTCGTTTTTTACTTGATGGCTCGCGACGACTATATGCACGCGCGTACTTTTATTTAAACGGGTGCACGCGTTAAGCGCGCGCAACCTGGGTACTAAAAAAGTTTTCATTTGCATAGTTTAGCTAGCGGTTAAAAAGCTAAAAGTTAAGGCTTTTTTGGTTCGTTAAGGCGAACCGTTTAAAATAGTTGAAACAAGACGTTTAACTGTTTACAAGTTTAACTGTTTCAGAACACTGTTTGCAGGTTTAACTGTTTCGGAATACTTTTTTGTTTATGTAAGTAACGGATGCACACTGCACCAACAACGATCCGAATGAACGGCCGAATGAACAGCCCAAAATGTGCACAAGCACATGAGGGTCTGCAAAAACTGACCGAGCAGACGAAGGCTGAGAGGACAGAGAGCCACCTACACGACTGATTGACTAAAGGGTTTAACAAAAGTGGTAAGGTATAGTCTATACGTACAATTATGTTTGTGTAAAAATACAGACGCAATCCGCACCATCGGCAAACTGAATAAACGGAAAGGTGAACAGCCAGACAGGTGCATAAGCACCTGAGTGCCTGAGCAAACAAACCGAACAAACAAGAGAGCCGAAGACACAGAAAGTCATCTATGCAAATGAAAGACTATATGGTTTATGTGGCAGTAACCTGTTGTTCTTTTTTAAAATTCTTTAGTTATTTTTCTAAAGGAATGTTTATATTTAAAAATAAGGAAACTCCCTAATTAAATGACAAAACCCACAAAAGTTTACGGGCCATGGGCTCGCCTTCCCGGATACATCCATCCGTCTTTACAGAGAGCCGGAATGCCTTTGGCAGTACCCTCTCTCTGTGGGTACAAGTGCAATGTCGTTCTACAGACATACTCGTCTATCACAAGGGCGAGAAGAGGTCTGACACAACAGACCCACGGTGGACTGGATCGTGGGTTGGACATGGTCCGCCATATGGTGGGATGAAATCCGGCATATGGTATAAAGCAAATTGTTTGTGTGATTTATTTGAGCGATGGAATAGTTCCAACGCTGTGGGATGCCATTTTTGATATTAAAACCAAGCAGTTACGGAACTCTCTAGGTTTTAATATTTCGGTTTTCATAGTTTATGTAAGCAACGGGTGAAGACTGCATCAACAACGATCCGAATGAACGGCCGAGTGAACAGCCCAGCATGTGCACAAGCTCATGAAGCTCTGAACAAACAGACCGAGCAGACGAAGGCAGAGAATGCAGAAAGTCATCCACACGACTGACTGACGAGAGAGTTTAATTGAGAAGTAACGAAGTCCACATTTATTTATGTTTGTATGAATAACAGACGCAATCTGCACCTACGGCAAACTAAATGAACGGAAGAATGAACAGCCAGACAGGTGCATAAGCACCTGAATGCCTGAGCAGACAAACCGGACAAACAAGAGAGCCGAAAATACAGAAAGTCATTTATGCAAATGACTAACTATGGTGTTTTAGTTAGTAGTAATCTGTTGACCCTATGACATTTTGTTTTGACATTTTAAATAAGGAATATAGTGAGCTCACTAATAAGTTTTCTTGAATCGAAGTAGATTGATAGAAAATATTTTTTTGCCTGCTCAGAAAGTCTGCCATTCTCATCAGGGGCACAGTGACAGACCTGTTAGAGAGATGATTTTTAGCGAGAAGCACGCGAGTAGTCAGGGTAAGCGCGCGCGGGAAGACGTTACATTGATCTTTGTCCGTACTGTAACGTATTTCTTAAAAGCCAAGTTAGGGTGAATCTCTCTAAACGCACGTTTCAAACTGTGGTACCACAGCTGGCCCAACGTGCCTGAGCTTGCTGCTATCAATCTATAACGATTAAGCATTTAAAATGGTTTATGAAACGATAAAAGTATAATGCTAAAAGTTAAAGTTCGTTGATCGTGCTTTGACATTTAGTGGTGAGAAAACGTTTAAGCAAAATTTGTCGCAATCCAAACAAGTTTTTGCAGCTGTTTCTTAACCAATGTTTTCAGCATGAAGTTAGCTTATTTAAAACTTTAGTAAAAGGCAAAATGCTGAACTTACCATCGGAAAAATGAGCGCCTGACACGGAGTAAAATTATTTGGTCGTTTTTTACTTGATGGCTCGCGACGACTATATGCACGCGCGTACTTTTATTTAAACGGGTGCACGCGTTAAGCGCGCGCAACCTGGGTACTAAAAAAGTTTTCATTTGCATAGTTTAGCTAGCGGTTAAAAAGCTAAAAGTTAAGGCTTTTTTGGTTCGTTAAGGCGAACCGTTTAAAATAGTTGAAACAAGACGTTTAACTGTTTACAAGTTTAACTGTTTCAGAACACTGTTTGCAGGTTTAACTGTTTCGGAATACTTTTTTGTTTATGTAAGTAACGGATGCACACTGCACCAACAACGATCCGAATGAACGGCCGAATGAACAGCCCAAAATGTGCACAAGCACATGAGGGTCTGCAAAAACTGACCGAGCAGACGAAGGCTGAGAGGACAGAGAGCCACCTACACGACTGATTGACTAAAGGGTTTAACAAAAGTGGTAAGGTATAGTCTATACGTACAATTATGTTTGTGTAAAAATACAGACGCAATCCGCACCATCGGCAAACTGAATAAACGGAAAGGTGAACAGCCAGACAGGTGCATAAGCACCTGAGTGCCTGAGCAAACAAACCGAACAAACAAGAGAGCCGAAGACACAGAAAGTCATCTATGCAAATGAAAGACTATATGGTTTATGTGGCAGTAACCTGTTGTTCTTTTTTAAAATTCTTTAGTTATTTTTCTAAAGGAATGTTTATATTTAAAAATAAGGAAACTCCCTAATTAAATGACAAAACCCACAAAAGTTTACGGGCCATGGGCTCGCCTTCCCGGATACATCCATCCGTCTTTACAGAGAGCCGGAATGCCTTTGGCAGTACCCTCTCTCTGTGGGTACAAGTGCAATGTCGTTCTACAGACATACTCGTCTATCACAAGGGCGAGAAGAGGTCTGACACAACAGACCCACGGTGGACTGGATCGTGGGTTGGACATGGTCCGCCATATGGTGGGATGAAATCCGGCATATGGTATAAAGCAAATTGTTTGTGTGATTTATTTGAGCGATGGAATAGTTCCAACGCTGTGGGATGCCATTTTTGATATTAAAACCAAGCAGTTACGGAACTCTCTAGGTTTTAATATTTCGGTTTTCATAGTTTATGTAAGCAACGGGTGAAGACTGCATCAACAACGATCCGAATGAACGGCCGAGTGAACAGCCCAGCATGTGCACAAGCTCATGAAGCTCTGAACAAACAGACCGAGCAGACGAAGGCAGAGAATGCAGAAAGTCATCCACACGACTGACTGACGAGAGAGTTTAATTGAGAAGTAACGAAGTCCACATTTATTTATGTTTGTATGAATAACAGACGCAATCTGCACCTACGGCAAACTAAATGAACGGAAGAATGAACAGCCAGACAGGTGCATAAGCACCTGAATGCCTGAGCAGACAAACCGGACAAACAAGAGAGCCGAAAATACAGAAAGTCATTTATGCAAATGACTAACTATGGTGTTTTAGTTAGTAGTAATCTGTTGACCCTATGACATTTTGTTTTGACATTTTAAATAAGGAATATAGTGAGCTCACTAATAAGTTTTCTTGAATCGAAGTAGATTGATAGAAAATATTTTTTTGCCTGCTCAGAAAGTCTGCCATTCTCATCAGGGGCACAGTGACAGACCTGTTAGAGAGATGATTTTTAGCGAGAAGCACGCGAGTAGTCAGGGTAAGCGCGCGCGGGAAGACGTTACATTGATCTTTGTCCGTACTGTAACGTATTTCTTAAAAGCCAAGTTAGGGTGAATCTCTCTAAACGCACGTTTCAAACTGTGGTACCACAGCTGGCCCAACGTGCCTGAGCTTGCTGCTATCAATCTATAACGATTAAGCATTTAAAATGGTTTATGAAACGATAAAAGTATAATGCTAAAAGTTAAAGTTCGTTGATCGTGCTTTGACATTTAGTGGTGAGAAAACGTTTAAGCAAAATTTGTCGCAATCCAAACAAGTTTTTGCAGCTGTTTCTTAACCAATGTTTTCAGCATGAAGTTAGCTTATTTAAAACTTTAGTAAAAGGCAAAATGCTGAACTTACCATCGGAAAAATGAGCGCCTGACACGGAGTAAAATTATTTGGTCGTTTTTTACTTGATGGCTCGCGACGACTATATGCACGCGCGTACTTTTATTTAAATAATGCTATCGATCAGTCTTATATTTTCACCAATAAACCTGCCTTTAATAAATCCTGTCTGATCGTTATTTATCAGTTTTGGCAGAGTAGATTGGATTCTATTTGCGATTGACTTGCGGCTTTTTTATAGTCGCAATTTAACAGAGATAAAGGTCGCCAGTTTTTAAGAACTTTGAGGTCTGCTTCTTTTTTAGAAATAAGTTTTATTACTCCTCGTCTCTGTGTAATTGCCAGTTGACCGTTCTCGTTTGCAAAATTGAGGCCGGCGATAAGGGCGTCTGAAATATCATCCCAAATATTTTGTAGAACTCTGTGGGTAGTCCGTCAGTTCCAGGAGTTTTACCGTCGGCCATTTGCTTTAAGGATGAAAGACATTCATTCTCCATGAGTAGGCCTTCACAGGAATTATGTTCTTCCTGTGAGAGGTGTACACTGTTTTCTTTCGGAAAAAAGTGGTTGATAATGGATGGATCCTGTTCATTAGTTAGTTTTGTTGTGTATAAATCTTTATAAAAAGAAAGGCACTCCTCCAATATTTCTTTACCTGTTGTGATAAAGTTATCGTTGTCTGTTTTTTGCTGGATTATTGTACCTTGCTTGTAATGTCTTTTTTCCAGATTAAGAAAATATTTTGTATTTTTCTCGCCTTCATCGTACCATCGACACTGTGATTGCAAAATAGCACCTTTTGTTCGGTATTCTATTGTCTTTTCGTGTTGTTCTTTTTTGCTTTTTAGCACATCTAAAAGTTCTTCTCGTTGTTGTTTCCTGATATTTTTGTCTTCCAGTTTTATTTCAGTGGCGGCTATAGCCTTTTCTATTTCGTCTTCTTGATGAGCACATTCTTTATTTCCTTTGTTTAGCATAATACAGCGATGTTTCTCTTACTTTTAGTTTTATCATTTCCCATCTATGGAGAGTGGGAGAGACAGACGAATCATTTGAATATTCGATTTTTGTTTGTTGGATCGTGTCTTTTATTTTGGTGATGTAATTATTGTCTGATAGAAAGGATGTGTTTAATTTCCAGAAACCCGGTCCCCTGGGATTAAAGTTTGTTGTGATTTCAATGGTAATCATTGAATGGTCCGTTTTGTAACCAGGAACGATGTCTGCGGTGTTGATATTGCCTATTAAACTCTGGCTAGCCAGGAAGAAATCAAGTCTACATTGAATGTGTGGTTTCTTCTGTCGCCAAGTGTATCTTTCTTCCCCTGGGTTTAGTAATCTCCATAATTTATATCTACAACATCCCAGGTCTCGCAAATTTCTTTAACCTCTTCAACTGAATTTTTATGTGTGCTAGCACGGCCCCCTCTCTTATCTTTTTTAATATCCATTACTAAATTGAAATCTCCCCCTATAATGACCTCGTCACATTGAAAATCTTGTAAATAGAATGATATATCTTTGAAAAAATCAGGTTTGTCTTCGTTTGGTGCATAATTATATGTTGCAAAGAGTGATGTTTTCACCATTTGCGTTAATATCACAGATGATGAATTAGCGACCGTTAGGATCTGAGCATGTTTTGGTGATCTGCAGATTAAAATTATTATTAAACAGGATGCATGTGCCTGCCTTATTACTTATGCAACAACTTAAGAGAGCTTTATATCCCCATTCGGCTATCCACGGATGAATGTTGTTTTCCGTGCAATGTGCTTCTTGCAGCATGCATATGGAGAACTTTTTCTTTCTCAACCAATTAAAGATTTCCTTCCGTTTAGAGACCTCTCCAAGACCCCTTACATCTAAAGAACTAATTTTCAAGTCTCCCATTCAATATATATATCTTATTAGACGTTTTGTTGTGTAGTATCGCCGAGTATTTTTACGAGTTGTGTCGTATTTTGACGAGCCCGTAGGGCGAGTCAAAATACAAACAACGAGTAAAAATTCTCGGCGATACTACACAACAAAACGTCTAATAAGAGATTTATTATCCAACAAGCCAAAATGTTATGTCAAACTAGTCAAAGCGGGCCAATTTCGTGGATATTTATTTGCGGCGAATGCGTGACAGAAGTATGCGAAGTGGAACGGAATTGGCGCAGGATATCCAGCTAACTGATTGGTCAAGAGCACGAGAACACGTCAAAAACCTGTCTAACCAGTTCTCTGGAGTACAAATATCGTGTGATATTTGTACTCGTTTTGGGCGTTATTTGCACTCTACGAAGCAGTGTTGGATAATAAATTGTGATACAGTCCATTTCAAAAATACACGACCCGTTTATGAGACCCTTATTATAAATTGGTTCACACTTTTGTATGCAAAATAACATGTGAGATAATATTATTATAGTTACACAAGCTATAAGCTACAACCTAGCTCCAGGGAGCCCACAAACTTTAGCAGCAGTTTTCTTGACAATGAAAATTTGCAATTTACTATCAAAGCTGCAAGTCAGACGGGTTTTAATAGATTGACTTAAAACTTTGCGTGTCGCAAGATTTACACCTTGGCTAAAATATGTTGTCTGGGAATTTTATTTTTTGGCTTTGCCTCAGAGATGTTCACATTTTCCCAGGGATAACCTCCTGACAACCGATAACCAAACGTTGAAATACAATATTTTGAAAACAAGGAAACCAATCAATAATCGCAGACAGCTTTTAAAGGACAACATCTGCAGTTCACAAAAATTTAAATTTTAAATTCCATCAAATTCTCATGGAGTTGGAACTTGTGATATGATCATGGGTGATTTTTAGAATCACACATAAAATTTACAAAAATTGACTCCAAATCAGAAATACACATTTGTTAAGTTACGAAGGTACGAAATTTGAGAGAATAAATTTGAATTAGGAAGCAGTCTGAAAGGGCACCTGATACCTTAAGTTTATTTTTTATCTTTTGTAGGTCAGATACAACCATTTTTATGCTAAATTAAATTTAATTCATTGTAATAATTCTTTTGTATCCAATGTTAACTTATCTATGGGTGCCTTCCTACATAAAAAGTTAATAAATCCCTGACAATGTTAGTAGCTTTTTAATTTAGAAACAAAAATTCAAAAATTCGATAGACCAAACTGGAAAATCTTACCTCATCAAGAAAAAGCCTTCCATATGACTTGACTGTAACATCAATCACATTTGTGCCATATATTTTCTGTCTTTAAAAAAGACGTAACAGGACTTTAAATAATGAAGTGGACACATGGATCTGGATGACTTTTAAGGAAAATTGACTTGTGTAACACATGTACATACAAGGAGCATAATAATGGCCATAAAAGAATTCAACAAGCGTTTTAAGTAAACTTGAATGCCAACAAAACCTGGGTGGTTTTAAATTAGAAAAGAAATGCTAACAATAAGATGCAAGATACACAAGATATCATGTAGATTTGAGGGGCTATGCAGTTATCAGTCAGTGGAGGAGTTCTAAGATGCGTGCAAGATAGTGATAACAAAGCCAAAATTGAACTTCTTTGTCCAGAAATCGAGGTAAAGAATCAAATGAAGTGACATCAGATGCAGGGTTTATTCTAGAGTGTAGCAATGCAGCACCTCCACAAATTGAAAACTATTTACACAAAAAACAATGTGCAGCAAAATTTATGAAAGGATTCCTTTATAAGTTGCTAGTCTAAATAAAAATTTGAAAACATCACTCACTATATACTGTGGGATTACAGGCTTTGTCTTTCTTTTATTCATTTGTTTATTCTCTCTCTATCTAAATCTTTACTGAAATGCTTCAGAGTTATTACTTCCCCTCATGAGGTAATTAAACCTACTTAAATAATATTGAGGGAAATCTTATGAGACAGCCAAGGAAAGTAATGAGATGCACATCTGCAAATTCAACAGCCTGTATGCAATGTCAACATCCATGTCAGAAGGAACTAATATTTTTTTTCTAGATTTAGTGCACAGGTCAACTAGTTCAGATCTCTTTTGTTGCAGAATGGCCTACGAAAAGTGCAGAGTTTTTAATGCTAACCTTCCACAATTTATTCAGTTTAGCGTAAGAATCAATGCATTAAGTTTATTTATTTTTATTCAGAACTTACAGAAGACATGGAAAACAGGAATAGGAAATTAATTTGGTTCGTGCCCGGGCCAGCACAGAAAAGCTGTTATGCACAGAACATGTGCTTAGGAACAACTGGAGGCACAGTACTTAAAACTAACTAACTAACTATAACTTCACACAGCTCAAAGTTTAAATGTATGCCACAACAACATCCTACCTTGGTTGAACCAAGGTAGGATGTGCACCTTTATTTTACAGTAAATATACACAGCAGCAATTTTCCATTTTAGAAATTAATTGACTCCATACCTCTTTTGAATTTCATCTTGTGACAGTCCAGATGAATACTGGTAAAACTGTCCTGGGTAAGTATCAACATCAAGGCCCCTATAAACAAATGATCATTATAAAAAGTCAGAATGTTCAATAAATGTAGGTTTTCAGAGCCACCGTCTGTAAATAATGAGTATTGAGTGGCAGACAAAAATAATAATTTCTCTGACTTTTTGAAAGCAGTCAAATCAGCTTATGTTGAAAAATAGTGGCATTTGCAGTAAGGTTTTTTTCTTGATTCCAAAGTGGTTTGTGTCCTTATTTCAACTTCATTAATAATAATAATAATAATAATAATAATAATAATAATAATAATAATAATAATAATAATTATAATAATGATAATAATAATAGTTATAATAATTATAAAAACAATATATAATTATAATAAGAACCTTAGCTTCCCAGAATCCTTTGCAACTGAAAAATCGTAAATGCCAAATAACTTGGTCAGTTTGAAGCCAGCTGGAGTACTATGTCGTCTAGAAATAACTCTTACCATAAACTACTTTTTATATGAGACATAATGTGATGACGTCATTAGTCACGTGACTTTGCTCAAAAGTTTGTTTTTGCTAACTGTGACGAAAATAGTGTGCTACTGTAAAAGCAGTCATTGCAGCTTGAAGCACATTGGCGTGAGGCATTTCGGACTGCCCAGGAACCGAACAAAATATAAATATTAAGGGAGCTATGTACAATTTTCAAAAAGTGGGAGTCTGGGTACAAGTGCATATCTGGCGTTGCATTACATGTGAAGAAACAACAAAGTACCTGTTGGTAGATTCTTCCATGTTAAATACATTTTTATCACTTTCATTGTTACAAAGATCCATATTCGTTTTTTCTCCAGGTCGTCAGCCGGGCAAGTATGCAAGATGACATACTTGCCCTGGCAAAATTCAACTTTCCCGTTCAAAAGTGAAGAATGACGACTGTACAACAAGTAAATGGAAAGTTTACCTTTTTATTGTTTTCACGTGTACATAACAGTAATGAAATCTACAATTCACGAGTATTTGCTGATTAAACTTTCTACTTGTCTTTCCTCAACGTCGCTGTCGAAATCGAAGGGAGCTGCATCCATCCACAAAAACATTTCGATTGTTTTGTTTATTTTGGCCGCCGATTTGCAGGTTTCACAAAACATCGCGCCCCCAGTTTGTAATGTGGAGTCAGCGGCCACAGACGATTTTTGCACAAATGTCAGCCACGGTCTATTCAGCTTCCACGAAGGAATAAACGAGCGCTTTCTCTCCTCTTGTTCATAATTTGTTCATTTCTCTGAATTATCACTTTTCTTTTTCTTCGCCGGTGGCGGCGCCACACCGTCAAGATAACGCCACATTTTGCGCTTTCAAGAGCAAAACAGCTGAGGCGATCGCCACGTGTTTTTGTGGATGCAGATGCAGTACAAAATATCAGCGGTTGACAACTTGAAAATTGAGCCTGCAATGATTTCATTCATAATACCGCATGTTTCAAGATGGCGGCCAAAATTATGAATTTATCGCGATAGAAAGTCGCAAATTATTCTCTATTTTCTAGAAGTTACGAATGGACGACAACTTGTAAGAACGCAGGTAACTCATAAGAAAATTTAAATAATATTTTTTTTTAGTTAAGTCAAACTTAAGTCATCCAGCGGACAAGTTTTCGTAATGTTTTGGTCGTCCGTACGATTTTTTAGTCGTCTCGGACGACCGGACGACCGTGAATATGGATCCCTGTTGTTATGACGTCATCTGTCACGTGACCAGAAAGGACCACAATTTTAAATTCGCTTGAAAACTTTACTACAATCTTTCTCAAAGGATCTTTTTAAGCGAAGTTGAAGTGTTTTAAATAGTGATTTTAAAAATGGCCATGATTACTTTTTCCTAAAAATGTACGGTAGTGAAAAATACAATTGAAAAGTTTGTTGGCTTCCTACTCAGCGACAGTTTGCAGTAGAAATAAAAGAAAATTTTGTCAAAGGTGTGAGTGTATACTCTTTATGATGGCATTGTCAATTTCTTCTCATTTTAATTGCTTTCGGTGAGGATGGATTTTATTTCTTTCATACGAAAGGAGTGTAGCCTGGGGAGAAGTTTAGCAGCAGCCCCACTCCCCGCTCCTAGGGGATTTCCGGTAGTCCGTATTGCGGGCTCACAACAAGAACATGTTCAAAATGGCGACCATGGCGACGAGAAACGGGATTTTGAGTTATATAGGATGGTTTTGCGGACAATGTTCTTCCTTCTTTCCAAACACAGGGTATTCTTCTTCTATTCGTATTCCGTATATCTCGACGTTTATCATGTGTGAATATTTATAAAAGTGCTAACAATAGAATCGTGCTAACTGGAATTAAAGCCGAGCTGGGAGGAAAAAAAAAGATTTTGAGTGTCAGCCAGTTCATCGAGGCATGTAATTGTATTTATGCTTGTCATCTGAATTTTAAACTACTTCAAATTAATAAAAATCGCATCCTTTCATTATTTAGACGTTAGGAAATGTTTGTCAGAATATTGACCGAGTGGCCATTTCAGGCCTCATAGAAAAATTACATTGTATGTTCCCATGACTGGTTGACATAGATTTACATTTCTTTAGCAGACAATGCTGAAGTACCACCTAAGGAGGCAATGCTGAAGTACCATCTGAGCAGACAATGCTGAAGTACCATCTTGGTCAGACAATGCTGAAGTACCATCTGAGCAGACAATCCTGAAGTACCATCTGAGCAGACAATGCTGAAGTACCATCTGAGCAGACAATGCTGGAGTACCATCTGAGCAGACAATGCTGAAGTACCATCTGAGCAGACAATGCTGAAGTACCATCTTGGTCAGACAATGCTGAAGTACCATCTGAGCAGACAATCCTGAAGTACCATCTGAGCAGACAATCCTGAAGTACCATCTGAGCAGACAATGCTGGAGTACCATCTGAGCAGACAATGCTGAAGTACCATCTGAGCAGACAATGCTGAAGTACCATCTGAGCAGACAATGCTGAAGTACCATCTGAGCAGACAATGCTGAAGTACCATCTGAGCAGACAATGCTGGAGTACCATCTCAGCAGACAATGCTGAAGTACTATCTGAGCAGACAATGCTGGAGTACCATCTGAGCAGACAATGCTGAAGTACCATCTGAGCAGACAATGCTGAAGTACTATCTCACAGACAATGCTGAAGTAACATCTCAGCAGACAATGCTGAAGTGCCATCTCGGCAGACAATGCTGTTCAAAGTACTATCTCACAGACAATGCTGAAGTTACATCTCAGGAGACAATGCTGAAGTACCATCTGAGCAGACAATGCTGAAGTACCATCTGAGCAGACAATGCTGAAGTACTATCTCACAGACAATGCTGAAGTAACATCTCAGCAGACAATGCTGAAGTACCATCTCAGGAGACAATGCTGAAGTACCATCTCAGCAGACAATGCTGAAGTAACATCTCAGCAGACAATGCTGCAGTACCATCTGAGCAGACAATGCTGAAGTACCATCTCAGCAGACAATGCTGGAGTACTATCTCAGCAGACAATGCTGCAGTACCATCTCAGGAGACAATGCTGAAGTACCATCTGAGCAGACAATGCTGGAGTATCATCTCAGCAGACAATGCTGAAGTACTATATCAGCAGACAATGCTGAAGTACCATCTGAGCAGACAATGCTGAGGTACCATCTGAGCAGACAATGCTGAAGTAACATCTCAGCAGACAATGCTGAAGTAACATCTCAGCAGACAATGCTGAAGTACTATCTCAGCAGACAATGCTGAAGTACCATCTGAGCAGGCAATGCTGAGGTACCATCTGAGCAGACAATGCTGAAGTAACATCTCAGCAGACAATGCTGCAGTACTATCTCAGCAGACAATGCTGAAGTACCATCTCAGCAGACAATGCTGAAGTAACATCTCAGCAGACAATGCTGAAGTGCCATCTCAGCAGACAATGCTGAAGTACTATCTCACAGACAATGTTGAAGTACCATCTCAGGAGACAATGCTGAAGTGCCATCACCGCAGAAAATGCTGGAGTAATATCTCTGCAGACAATGCAGGAGCACCATCTTAGGAGACAATGCTGAAGTACCATTTCAGAAGTCAATACTGTAGTACTTTCTCACGAGACAATGCTGTCATGTCAGGAGAAAATGCTGGAATACCATCTCAGTACACAATACTACTTACGTCCAGGATTGAATACAAGTATTGATGAATAAGTACTTCTAGTTTGGCTAGGTTATTTGACATTTCCATATTACTTCATGTTGGACAGGATTAGGTGTGTTTTGGTGAACTTTTATCAATGAAGACACTTTGTGATGCCTTTAATAAACATGCATCTCATAAGCGTTCAATCCTGGATATATCTGCTCAGGAGACAAGGCTGGTATACCATCGCATGCTGGATTCCCAGCCTAACTAAAGCATAGCATAACCATTGTTTTTCAAACTCTCATTTAATCACTGTTCCTGGAAACCCTTATCAGGGAGTAGCAATAAAGTATTGTATACTGGGAACCGTGCAGATGGATGGACAGATGGATGGAAGGAGAGACAGACAGTATGGATGGTAGATTGCTGGATGGACAGATGATCTAAAATTTTTAATTATCTTTGTGGCAACTGAGTGTGTTTGCAACTTCGTATTATTTGAACAATTTAGTAAAATTAGGTTCCACCTTTAATAAGAAGTTCACTTATTTGTTCAGTCTAAATGCATGGAAATAATTTTGTAATGTTTGTTTCATCATATGACAGACTGGCGTTTATGAGCCAGAAGTATATGATTGAACATACCATTAAAAGCTGCTTAATAAAGGGAATGCAGCACTGAAAACCTTATATTAACAAATTTAAAATATCATCCAAAATTGCAGCAGATGGAAACTATGATTTCAGTCTTAATTACCTAGAGTTAAAAAAACATTCCAGGTTTTTACAAAGAAATTCTGTTAACTTGGCAAGAAATCCACTCAAATGACCCAGTTAATTCCACAGATTTTAAAGAAGAGATCTTATGGAACAATCGTTTCATAAGGATTTGCGGTAAATCAATTTATTTCAAATCGTGGCATAAAAATGGAATCGTAAAGGTTCGTGACCTTCTAACCGAGCAAGGAAACTTTCAATCTCTCGAACATTTTGAGGCCAATTTCCGTGTTCGTACAACTTTTTTGGACTATGCAGGCATGGTCAGCACATTCCCAAAAGCCTGGAAAACTGCAATCCTTGATACCCCTTCAGATAGTCAAAGAACACAAAATGCCTTGATGGTAGACAATGCTTCTGCCAAAAAAGCTAGCTCTCTGCTCGTTGAGAAGTCCTTTTGCCCACCCACTGTAGAACACCAACTACAGAATCAAAATGTTACGGACTTGGAAGCCATCTATGAACTACCTTTCAAAATCACAATAGAAAATAAACTAAGAAGCTTCCAGTACAAATTAATCCATAACATTCTCCCTACAAACCAAAGACTATATAAAATGAACATAAAATCCTCGCCAGTATGCGAGTTCTGTAATCATGTAAATGAGACACTAGAGCACATGTTTTGCAAGTGTCTTAACGTGAAAGAAATTTGGATTATATTTCATTTTGTATTATTACAAGTATTGTAAAAAATAAAAGAGTCCCGCTATTGTGTATTAGTACTGTAAGTATTAGTGTATTAGTATTGTAAGTAGTGCGCTAGCTGTTATTGTTACTGTAAGTAAGGCGTGTTTTCAATTATATAAAATATAATATTATAATAAGGCCCGGGTCGCACTGAGGACAAAATCGAGACAAAACTAAAACTTGTCTACGGAGACAAATCGTCAAAGGAGCCGTCGTCCTGCTTCGGAGCAGGACTTTTTACGAACAACAAACATCAAATGTTTTTCTTGTGATAAAGTTGTCAGTCAATCTCAAAGAAGCCTTGAAATCGCTTCTCATTTCATTTTTCAGTGCGAGTTATATTGTCGGTCACACGTGTCTTGTCGTGAATTCAGGTTTTCGATCAAATTTTGCTGGTTTGGGAAAGCAGCTCAGAAAATTCTTATGATGATAATTCATGGCCGCAACGTCTTCTCCACCGTTGTAGTATCAAAACTTGCACCTGACGTGCTCGTATTTGTATGATGCAAGAAAGGAAAATGAATCTTTGCGCATCACTAGCTGCACCCACGTTCAAAAGGTAGAAAAAGAAAGCCAGAATCAAAGCAACTTTGCGTTAATTCTGCACTTAATTTTGCATAAAAGAGCGGAAAATTAATTTAAAATTATGTGAGGAATACTGTGACGGATGAAGTTACGCTGATGTCACAGGTGATTGTGTCTTTAAGAGCGACCCTAAACCACAACCTTTCAATTGTCTCGGACAAATTCTGAGACAAAGATTGTCGGCAACATCTTGAGACATTTCAGAAATTTGTCTTTAGTGCGACCCGGGCCTAATAATATATAAAAAAAGAAACTATGATACGTGCACAGTTGCAAGTGTTTCTGAGCAGGAGGCCCTCTTAGCAGCCAACTTTCAAAATTCTTATTTTCATACAAACCTTAAAAATTGAAATATCTCTTGGTCTTCATTCCACATATATCTTAGATGTCTGTGGCAAAAGTACTTTCTTTGTGAAGTCTGTGTATTGAAAAAATAAATATTTTATATTCAAGTTATTATAATTATATCAGCAGGTCCCATTCTGTCTCAAACTAGCTTATCTCAAACTCTCTGTAAATCTTGCAAAAAGGCATTTTCCTTGGATTTGGTTGTGTTCTTTCAGCCATTTACTGAGTGTATATTAACTCTATCTACAAAGGCAAGTAGAACTTTGTTGGTCTTTGCATGGAATTTCTATAGTTTCTCAAAGAACTTCACGCTGGAAGGGTCAAAATTTTTATTTGTAACTCACTGGAAAGTAAAAAAGGTATTTGCAGGTGATATTTTTGCATGACAAAGTATGATACTTACCATTATTTTAAGTTTACACATGTATGCACATTAGGAAATAAAGCAGTTGCAGAAAGAGGTTCTCTCTGAATTCTCCCCAAGCAAAAACAAGAAGGAAATCTCTGTCTCACACGGTAAATCAGTCACATCACACCATGCCACTTCCTTCTCAAACTAATTAAGATGGATTCCGCTGAATGTTCAAGCAATAAGTGCAAAAATTAATTACCAAAAATCTACTCAAAGCATGACAACATTTTGTATTCTATTTGAATCATCTCACTGTAATTCATTTTTACAAGTGACTCTGTGGTTAAATTCTAAAGCATTCTTGAGAACGGTTATGTGAAACTTAAAAAAAAAAATGCTTAAAACTCATGTGACATGTCAGTTTTAATTAAAATATGAATAACTTCAAATTCACTTTTCTCTTGTGGGGTCAGCTTGAAAGCTAGTTTCAATAAGTTCTTAACTGTATTCAAACTGTTACCATGCTATCAGTTATTTTTGGTGTCTTTATTTTTGCCTTTATTGCTTGTTTGTTCAGCAGAAACCTTCTTAATACAGTATATTAAATCAAGGATGCACTGACAAATGAAGTCTTGAAAGTTCTACTCACTCACCCAACAATGTGAATCATTAACACTGAGCAGCCTCTGAAAAAAAAATCATTCTATATTGCAAAAAATAATTTTGTACACCTAAAAATAAACTGTGCACATAACAAGTGACAAGCAACTAAGTCATTAGAATTAATCTTGAGAAAAAAAACATCTAAAAAACTGACAATTACTTTTGTCTTTTGTTCAAGAAAATATTAAGTCATTCCACCAAAATAGAACTGAACACAGATCTTCAACCAAACTTTGCCTACTGGTTGTTTACCTTTAAGGGAACTTAAATTTTGAAATAAATCAAAGATCTCTTCGAGACTCAACTATTTTGCATGGAGACTATGCATTGGGGAAATGTTAGTATTGAAAGCGATTTGCGATGCATTAACCCCGGCGTATCTAATCAAACAGTTCGGTACTCGAACACCTATCATTCGATTGCCGAACTCAATCGAACATAATCGAACTCACAATAAAATTTTGCCAATTGAAAACAATCGAAGGCTCGATTACCGAACGATCAGTAATCGAACTCAATCGAACGTTCGATTACCGTACCCTTGTTCGATAGGACAATATTCACATCGCATGATAGGCACGTGGTCTGTAGAAATTCAGTCTTAAGGTCAAATCACTGCTAGCTTTCCCCTTCCCTTTTCACCCGGCTTTCAGTAAAAATGTCAAAAACGTCAGGAAGCTACATCCAAGGAGACCCGGGAGGACACCGCACGTATCAAGATTTCGTGTAGTGTTGAAGGCTTCCAAGAATGTTGGTTCAGTGAAGATGTGGGAGAAGAGTTTCTCATCTATAAAAAGATTGGCTCCAATCTTTCTGTCCGTCTTTCTGTCTGTTTACAATCACATCGAAGATAATCATATAAGCCATTTCCTATCAACACTCACAGTACATCCGGGAGTACACGAGTATCAATCGTTGACACTGACTTTGTTCTGTCCTTTTTCAACAATTATATTCAGTATGAAGTTGTTTTCCTTTATTCCCATTAAATAAAGGCTGATAGTGACTATACCCTACGCGTTTTACTAGTTTCTGGTGTCAAGAGATACCGTCCGAACAAAATTGCATTGGATTAGTTCGATTTTGTTCGATTGGTTCGAAAATCGAACTCACAGCAAAATAGATGTTCGATTTTGTTCGATTGCCGAACCCAATCGAACACCAATCGTTCGATTGAGTTCGATTGGATTTTTGTTCGATTTTGTTCGATTAGATACGCCAGGATTAACCCATTGACTCACAGTCCAAAAGGCCCATTTAACACAAACGTGCGAGTGGGAAAAATATACCATATGCGTACTAAATTCAGACAAATAATTCCTTTCTGAAGTAAACTTTTATTGCAACTACATTGTAGACACGCTGAAAGACCAATTATTCATGATTTGAAATGTTAATTATCAACCTTGATAAATTGATCCCAAACCAAACTTGAAGACGGTGAAAAAAATTTCTTCACCTCCGCGCATCATTTTAACAACTCGCAAAAACACGAACTCTTTCTACAAAGTATAACACTTAAGTTCAAAGCACGCTAGTGAAAGGTAGGTTTTCTTTCTGTACAACTGTCACTGACATTTATTTTACCACCAGTGGTATTATCTTGGTGCAGAAAAGCGGTAATTGGGGATAATAATTTGCGAATCACGGTGCCGTGAGATAGCGGAAAACTACTGAATTCCTTCCACAAAATTAACACTCAGATTGCTTTTTATGCTATCCATCACTATAACTAATAACAAATATTTATTTCCATTTTCCGAAGTACTGTAGTAAATCTTTGCATGTAAAAGGTCGTAAACTGAACACAATTATTATATAAACAACAACGCGATGGTAAGTCGGCCGCACGCTGCATATCAGATGTCACCATGTGCTTTTCAAATCAACATGCTTCAGAAGCCTAGAATTCCAAACGTAAACTGGGCAAATGAAAGAGACTTGAAGGAAGTTTTGTTTTAGATTAATTCTCATTTCAAGATGTAGCTACTAATGTATCAAAGCTTCGTAATTCTGCATATTTTTGAAGCCGTGAGATCCTGCATTATTCACGCTAAAGCACAAGTTAAATTTTAGCCTGAAAGGCTTTTTGCAGTCAATTTTTCACTAAGTGGCTTTACCGATCCTTCTAAAAATTCCATTTAAGTTCGAAGCAATATTGTACATTACCATTTTCCTGTCTTAAGTCTTGAGAAGCTGAATTAAGTCGTGATCAAGTCCGTGAATTGTGGTCAAAACAAAAGATTGCGTGACGAGCTAAAAACACTTCTTTCAATGAAGACGACAAACAATAGACTTGTAACAATAGAAAATAGCATTGGCCAATATCCTCTGACAATGAAGATTCGATGAATAGCACAGATCTTTGAAAAATACCCACCTGTAGGTAGAAGTAGAATTCCTATCCAATGACATTTTTATTGCCCACAGCGAAAAGTATTCCCGTGACAAATTAAAACAGTCCCTTGACTATACAAAAATGTGGGTCAGAGAGTGCCAATCCAATGCCCCCAATTCTTACCATTTTTCTTGTACCAAGCAAAATAGTCGAAAAAAGGGGGTCACCATATTCGTTCAGGAGCAGTAAGACCTTGAATATACTGCATAATTCCTTTGGAAGTAATGGCAAAGTACACCTTTCTGGTGATAATCTATTTTTCAAACAAAGAAATTGATCTGTATTCGTTTTATAGAAGGAATTTGATTGCTTCACCCAAAATAGCAGGGTTTTCAAAATGGAAAAAAGTATGAGGAGGAAATTGGAAAATAGCCGGAGCACCAATGCGCTGCGCTAGCGGCGCTGGGCGAGGGTGCAGGAGGGGGTTTCCCCCTCCTGCAGGGGGGGGTATGGGGGCCTCCCCCAGAAAAAAATTGAAAATCTGCATGCTCTGAGGTGCATTCTGGTACATTTTCAGGACCAAAGAGTTATTTTTTAGGTCGTTGTTCACTTTATTACAACCTAGAGTTTTTTTGAAAATTATGTTTACTCATACATATTACAATGCTTTTCCCATGTTACATATTACATCCGAATAAAAATTAACCTCTTTCCCTCATCAGTACTTCATTGACCTGTTATAACATGAATCAACTTTTGAAATTTATTTTTGCAGTCAGAGTTTTCCTACTTATTGAAAATAAAGATGAACAGTTTCATGACCAACGCATTAAAGAAACCAAGCATAGTTATTTCGGCCTCACGTAATGACCTCGCAAATACAAAATTTGAGTGAAAGGCGGAGATTTAATTTTATTTTTTAGCGCTACATACAAGCTCCGTAAATAATGCATTGTTAGCTAAATTTCAATCGATTCGATAAATCAATTTTATTCTGCGGGCACAACTGTTTTAACTGTTGTTTAGTTATCAAGGTAACAATGCTCTGCTAAACAAACAATTTCAGTAAAACTCCATGAAAACAAAAGGTTAAAAAATTTTATGTTAAGCGAGCCGTAACATGCGGTGCGACATAGTCGCGACAAGTCTGGCTGTGTCGGCTCCGTATAAAATTAATTTTCCATAAAGAACTGTAAAACATTCAGTTTCATACGGTTTACTAATGATGAAGACTTGAAATTAAACTTTAAGTCTCACAAAAATCTTAAAAATGCCTTGGCTTATATCAAAAGTTAAATTTGAACAAATTTGTGTCGGGCATAAAATTTATTTAATCGCTAGAGTCTGCCACTGTTCACATTCACGAAACGGCGCCTCACAAAACCAAACGTTGAATAAATAAAAAGCATCCCTTACAAATTGCCTTGTTGACAATAAATAATTCAACCTAAGCGATACAATATTGTTTTCAAGCAATGTTTCATTCATAACAAGCACCAAAACTTATTTTCTGATCAACTGGGGGATTGTAAACAGAAACCCGGCGAACACTAAACAATTTGCATTTTAAAAAGTGTTTCATACCAACAATCTCCTTTCTTTGATGTTTGAACCCAAACTGGGTTAAAAGCGGCTGTGATTTCTGCCTTTTCATCCGGTGACTGGGACCATTTTCTTAAAGAAAGCACCAGGTACAAAGCTTCCACGAATTCACATTCGCTTATGCAAGAAGAAACTAGTCACGAAAGGATCAAATGTCAGTCTTTCGCGGGAAAACGCAAATGATTCCCGGTCCACGTTGAATGCTGTTGAATAAAAGAGCTACGATTTCTGATGCTGGAACGCGATCAATGGGCAGGAACAAAATATGTTATCTTTAACTTAACCCATAGGAATCGCAATTTTTTATTACTATTATTTTTTTAATTTTGACTTCCAAAAGTACCCGGCGCTAACGCCCGAAGTAGCCGGTGACTTGCGTCGGGCGCCGGTTACTTTTGAAAACCCTGAATAGGAAGAACAATTGATAGGTCACCATACTCATTTACAAGAAAGCAAGGATTTCTTTCCCTCATGGCCAGCTTTGTCGCATAGAAAAAAGCCACCATTTTGTTTTTGTGCATACACCAATTGTGCATAAAATCCTGCGCATTAAGGACACACAATGCAATACAGGGCAATGACCTTAAAGGGGCACTGTCACGAGCATACCTTCAAAAATTCAACAGCCCAAAAACATGTTTACACCAAAGTTTAATGTCACCTGAGATTGAGGCTTCTGTCACATGAAAAGCCTTTTCCGACATTGTTCAAGTGTTGCTTTCGAGAACGTTTGCTGAGATATAGATGTCATTTCAGAAGTAATGTCACAATCTTTTTGACTTATTGCTCTGAACATAAGGTGACTTAAGTTATTAAGTTATATGCACAGTTTTCTCGGCAGTTAATTATTCTTGTAGAGCCAAATCAGTTCAATATTTCAAGGGGCATCCCTGCTGTTTTGATCTTTGAAGCTCTTTGTGCGTGGCTTGACCTATCACTTGGAAGATCAAAGGATGTTTTGGTGAAGTTGTTGAGGAGATTTTCAGGATTTGCTGTGACTTCCAGCGTTGTCTGACAACTTTTCATGATCTATTTAAATTCATCTAAAATTAGTCAACTCTCATCCCAGTACCTTCCCTTAAGTGCATCTAGGCCCACACTTTCTAACCTGTGGTTACCACTAGTAATATATAGATTTAGGCAGGCCTAAAAGTGGAGCTCCCATTTAATAAGTTTTTTTTGCTTGAGTTAATTACAGTGTTATCAAATAAGTAGCCACACTATATTTCTAACCTTATATGGTGGCCCATATAGGTACAAAAACAATTTTAATCGCTCATAGTTCAACGTAATATCTTATAAACCTCTCATATATGGTCTTCTTGACGAAAGCGATGTCAATATATTTTGTGGTCAACCTGCCTGAATTTTCTTACTGAGTGCATGTTATTGGATTCCTCAACTACGCACGTAAGCGCAAAACAAAACATTTCCTGTACACTAATTAATACACCTCCAGGACCTCTTTGAGTTATTCAATGTAAAAAGAACCTTGACCTTGTTTTGATTTACTACAAAACTGTCAGGGCACGAAAATCAGCTCAAGGCAAAACAAAATACAGAAAAACAAAGTGAACTTGCTGCTAAACACAGTAAACAAAATGAACTCACACCACGGCAAACTGAGAAAGTCACGGCAGCAAAACAATTAACCCTGCAAATTGATGGTGCCGATTATGAAAGTCATTTTAAAGCAGTTTTTGTGTAAGAATTGTGGCAGTTTGTGATTTGGGAAGTACTGCACGCTAACTTAGAATAAGCTTACAATGTTGTTTTGGCTGTTTTGAACCGTCTTCTTATCCTTGAATGAACTATCTTAATTTCTGGTAAGTAAATGTGTGGTAGGTAAAGTCTGAACTTACTCAGCCAAGCATAGGAAACTCGCAATAGGTAAAAGGTGAAGTCTGCATACGAGCCTAGGGGCCCATCAGGCTGGAGCTTATCCCGGTAATGAAGCGACTAGGAGTATTGCTACTCCCCCTTGGATGGGATGCTAGTCCATCGCAGGGTTATCCCCAGCAGTAAATTCACCTGTACCCATTAATACACCTGGGTGGAGCAGATATGTCCAGGATTGAACGCTAATGAGATGCACGCTCCTCATGATAGGCATCACAAAGTGTCCTCCTTAATAAAATTTCACCAAAACACACCGAATTCCGTCAAATATGAAGTAATATGGAAATGTCAAATAACCAAGTCAAACATGAAGTACTTATTAAACAATACTTGCGTTCAATCCTGGACATAAGTGGGGTGGAGAGAGGCAGTATGAGAGTAAAGTATCTTGCCAAGAACACAATGCAGTGCCCTCGCCAGGGCTCGACCCCGGACCAACCAATCCAGAGTCCAGCGCACTAACCATTAGGCCACTGTGCCTCCCACAGGAAACTCGCAATGAAACCGGCAAAATATTCGTTTACGCATCTAAGATATTTCAACACACTCACTGATAAGCAGTGATAAGAGAAACAAAACAAATGCAAGTGAGCCAAAAGCGCTAAATACTGTTTTCAAAATCCAATAATGAACATCACTGTCAGAGCTTGGCTACTGGAGCTTTAGAGTTTGATATTTTGTGTTGATCATAACATTTAAAAACAAATTCATAAAAATTTCTTCTAGTCTTGTACCCAGCAGCCAGGCAGGCAAAAATACTGTTTTCCCCAGCCAGGCAGGTTGAAATATTCTTTCTCCCTGCAAGGCGGGTTAATACACTGTCTTTCCCAGCCAGGAGGGTTGAAAATGTGTTTCTCTCAGCCAGCTGAGAAGTGCATGAAGAACACCTTTTCTGTGGAACAGCTCCGTTTTGTCCTCCTGACTTCATGCAAAAGGTGAGGTTTTAACTTGTTCAATAAAAAACCTGACGTTGTCTTGTACACCAAAAATAACACAAAATGTAAGCTTATGTCACAATGTCAGTAGTTGAAGAAATCCATTTCCAGATCTTTGAGCGAGTTGATCACAAGGCAACGTTTTTCTATTACATTGCAGACCACATGCAAAAACTTGAGAACTTTTGGAGGGAAAAAGTTTTCACCCAAAAAAGTCACTTAATATAGTTTTGCACCAAGCCATTCAATTATAAATTTTTGTCTCTTTTAGATCAGGTGAACTGTCCATTAAAGAGACGTGTCCTTAAAGAGAGGTTTGACTGAAACTGTTCCCTGCACTACCAATAAAAAAAATACCTAACTACTGTACTTCTGGTACAACATGCACAGCCCTGAAGTGGTCAAGGCTATCTACATAAGGTAACACTTATATTTGTTTGTGTATATATATGTACTGACCTCAGTTTCAACACAGCAATCATCAGGTTCATCAAATTCAACAAATAGGGGTGAATTCAAATGTGATCTACAGTAAGAAAAAAGAAAAGGGACAAAATCTCTTTCCAGACTTGTTGTTGTTAATAATGAGTCTTGCCCTGGAACATGGCACAACTATTTCATGAGGAAATATGGGGCAGAGTAAATGAAATTATGTTATTTTTATGCAAACATATAATTATTATTATCCCTTCGCACACAGATTGGAAGTGCAACTTAGGACCAGGGAAAAACCTTCTGCCCTTTCCACATCAATTTACTTTAATTTTATTTCCAAGAAGGTTCTGTTAATGAAGATTTCCTGTACAGATGTCAAAGTGCAAGCACTGTAAATAGAAACAACCAGACTGAAATGAAAAAAAAAAAAAACAGACTTCACCATCTTAGACCACACATGTGTGCAACAGTGTATGAAGTAGTGAAAAGATTGTTGTATGGTTGTTGTTTGTCCAAAAATAATAGAAAATTCTAATTGGAAAAATCAGTGTTCACTGGGGTTCTTGGGCAGGTAACAATTTTGGTCAGAGTCAGAGTTGTAGTCTTTGAAAAATTTACGAGTACTTATTTATTCCAAATTGCACGAGAAAAATCATGTCATTATTCGTTAATAATATACAAGCAACCATTTCTGTCACGCTTTGGTCATGTGACCTGGCTGTAAATTTGACTCTCTGCAAGTACTGCATGAAAAGGTTTTACTTCAGAATAGTCTTCTCGCCGTTAAATTTGAAGAACTTGAATAGCAAAGCAAGGGGAAATTTTCCTAAGCAGCTAAGGTTCTGCTTCCGTTCTTTTCGGCAGGTTTAAGAAACTCCGTCCGTACCTTCAGCACATGATGTTCTTACAGAATAGATCTGGAATCCACCGAACGAATCTTCTCAGTGCAGGAGAGCATTCAGCTACAACTCTGTGTTGCTGGTAGCCTGCATCGCAGACATAATCTAACCCCAGCTAGTAACGTCTGCGAAGCAGTGCCGAGATCTGTGTTCTGGACCCCCGACGGACTCAACAAATTACCAGAAGTACGTTTCGAATTTCTTTTCAACTTGACATTACCATTGCCGAATCCTGCTGTGTGTCCATTGTATGGTTACAAGACTTTGTAACAACATTTGTGACATTTGTTGTCTTTCGACCTGTTCGCTTATCACTTGTTTCTGAAGGGCACTATATGCTGTATTATTGTGAGACAATGCAAGTTAAAAAGAGCCGAAAAACGGTGGTCTTATCTACTCTAGTAAGTGTCTAGAGGTACAGTAATAGGTTCTACAGGGTTTCGAGTTTGACACCTCAAGCTCTGTAATAATTTGCCACATGTTTCCTTAGTGTAGCTTGTTTTGGCTCCTTATATTTGCAAGATATGCTTTAAGCTCTCGCAGTATTTAGGTCTGAAATATTCCACGAAAATTTTGTTGTGATGCCGAGTCCAGCAAGATGCGTTGCTTGGTTTAACGGATGACATATTACCATATTATTAATCTTTTCCACCAAATGGTTTAGTTCAGGCAAGACCATTGTTTTGATCATCCATATAACTGCTTGAAAGGCTTATTTTCTTTTCTTTGCTAACTGCGGCCATTGTCACGATTTTCACGTTCGCTTTCTGCTCGCTTTCTCCCCTTTCTGTTTGCTTCTGGTGCAAATAAACTCCAGGGAAATGCCTATCGGAGCCAAATAAGGCTCATCGAACAATGGCTTTTTTTAACAAGCCAATCATGGCGCTTACTCAAATCATGGTACACAGTTGGGGGCTCAGAACAAGAATTTTGGCGCTGATTCACAGACGGACTTAACCAAGGGTTTAGTTTCGTCTGCGGCGCAGGCTATGTTGCTGGCTGATTTCAATGGACATTTTACAGGTTAGATTTGACAATACCACTTTTGGCGCCTTATGTTATTGAGCAAACTTTAACAACAGCTGCAAAAATTTAGCTAAGCTTACCTTATTTCTAAGCTTTCTTTCTTGAAAAAATAGAATGCTTACTTCTCTTGTCTTCAAAACTAAGAAGTTGTCTGTACCTAGGTAGTCTGGTTCTTTGCGTTTCTCTTCAGAGAAGTGAAGTATTCAGAGTATATGTTTCAGCAAGGATTGTGCCGCTATTGGCGTAATTGGCCATTGGCCTGAGTTTAATTTCAAGTTTATGTTTTGTCCTCATTGCTTTTGTGATTGTTCCTCGCCTTTCACACCTCTGGACAATTGGTAAATTTTGTTTTGCTCTTTTACTTTGCGTTATTTTCAAGCTTTTTATTAAAATTGCGTTATAAAGATCAAACAATCTTGTCTCACTTTTGTCTGCCATTTTGTTTGTCCGAGATGGATTTTGCTTGAAGCTGCCATAAATGTCAATCATTTTCAATTTCACCATTTTGCACTGCTAATTTCATGTTTTGCACAGCCAATTTCACTTTCTGCACTGGTTGGAATTAATTGACGTCTTCTTAGCCAATCAGAATGAAGAAATTGTTGCTTGTATATTATTATGAAAGTTCAAATTAACAAAATTTCATGCTTTTTAGCAAACACAAAAGTTGCAAAATTAATATAACCGAGTTGATATTAAGAAACAATGAAAATAACAGATACAACAAGCTGCATTCATACCAATATGTTGTAGCTGTTAGCATAAATTATTTTTGAAAAGTTTTACAAAATTATTTTTGTCTCCAAACTCATTCCCAGGTCCTCTGCACCTGGATGCCATCTTGAAAGCGAAGAAGACCTAGCTGAGAACAAGGCTGTTTTATCTCTGCATGAACATGTAAATTCAAACAAAGATGGATTATTTTCACATTTTATTCAAAATGCTTTTTGTTATTTTAACATTACATGGATCAACTCGCATATGGTTGCTACCAGAAAGTAGCAACCCCCTGAAAGCTGTGACTTCCAAACAGTATCTCTCATACTCTTCGTCACATCCTGTCCCATGTAAGAACTCCGTTCCTTTCAGCCAGCTTCTTCGCCTCTAGTGAATATGCAGTTATGAGAACAACTACAAAACCACCCATACCAACCCAGCATCACAGATTAACACCCCTGGTGGACCACTCACAATACGTCAGAGGTTCTTGAGCAGGACAAGTAGCCTCATCTACATTGTCACTTGCTGTGCACGTACTGTGTTGTATATTGGTGAAACAGGAAGAAGGCTTGGGGACAGGTTATGTGAAAATTTGAGATCTGTGGAAAGCAAAGCTGACCTACCCATCGCAAAACATTTCTCCTCTCCTGGTCACACAACAGATGACATGGTGGTGTCTGCTGTGCGATCAGGCCTTACCAACATCAAAGAACGACGCAGCGCGGAGGGTCACCTAATTTTCAAATGCCAAACACTGCAGCCATATGGCATTAATGTTGACTTCAGTTTTATTTAAATTGACTGTGTCGGCACGCACTCCACATGTTGCCACTATTGAATAAAATGATGCATTCTGACTCCAATGGCTATTCCACTGATGAAGGGACAGCAGCCCCGAAATGTCTGGAAATGATTTGAACATTTTAGCACCAGATTACAAAAAAAAAAAACAATTTTACACAGAAAGTACCTAAAGGCGCTACACAGTTTTAACCATATTTATTTGTGATCTCATCAATAGGAGAAAGCTGCCAAATCCCAATGTAACTACAGTAGGGTACATGTGTATCTTAAAGGTCACTTTCTACTCCAATGCACACTGACACCTGTAAGTGTTTATATTTACACCAAGAGATTGCCATACATGTAGCTTTAGGCAGCCCATTAAACTTAAGCATAGCTTTTCTTCAAACCTACACAAAAATGTAGCATAATACCCCTTTTTGATGATAAAGTGATTTTCATACCCTAACCACTTAGAATGTGCAGTGCACGCTCTCTACTGTCCATATTTTGACTGAGGTTTAACCATGTACTGAATTTACCTTCCTCTGTCCACACTGACAATTTCTACATCTTCCACAAACCAGTCTCCATAAGAAGTCTGCAGAGAAGTCAAGTTACAATAAGTGACTACAGAAAGTGTTATCAAGGCTAAAGGGATACAGTTTAGATAAATTCAGTTCTTCACTTAAAGATTTACATGTAATTACTTAGTACTATAATAGGAGTGCTGGTTGCCATTACAAATCTCAGTTGCTTATTAAATAATTTTAATTATTGCTGCCATTAGTATAGGCAGCCTTCATATTCTTGAAAGCATTCAAGAAGTTTGGTACACGTGTTCAATGGTTCAGACAACATACGGGATATTCAAAAAGTAGCCAATCAACGACATTTTCTACAAGCAAAAAATGTTATCCAATCAGCAGCTAGCTTTTATGAAACCTTGAAGGAAAGTTTAATGGCATCTCAAATGGTGATGATGTTTATCTCCTCTTGCAAATAAGAACGCCAAAGAACACTCAACTGCCTTAAAGTAGGACATCAACTGAAGGTCTTTTAAGACCTAAACAGCGATGAAGCAGAACAGTTCTCTTTGCATTTGGTTGGAAGCCTTCAATTCTCAGGACACAACAAAAATTAAGCAAGGTTTCAACAATGCAGCTCGTACAAAGTCAACTTCAAATGGATGGTAATGTCTTCAAATGTTGATTTGCTTTAAAATCACTTAGCTGATCTCTTGAAATTAGATTCAATAATTTGGAAATTTATGCTGTGTTGCTTTCTGTGACCATCTGGAAAAATATATTGCATGCGTGTGTTCTCCCATGCAACAGTGGCGCAAGGAATTCGAAAGTCATTTGCTTCGAAAAGCAAATGTACAGTGCTTTAATATTTAAACAAAATTTGGCCAACCTTTCAGCATTATTTTGTATTTGTACTTCATACATGTAGTTTGCATTATGGATTGAAATTTGATAAAAACTCAATACAAGTTGTTTTCATTGAGATGCGTAGGTATACCGGTATACACATGTACTTCATCTGCAACTTTTGTTTACCTTCCCATCAGAAAATACTTATATTCATTTAAAATGAAGTACATTCATATATTCTTGTGGTGTTTTGGCAGCTCTTCGCTTCTCATTGAGAATTTCTAGTTTTAAAATTAATTGTGCCTATAACAAAATTCTTTATCAACCCCTAATTGCACCATTTGTCAAGTGAGTTGAGAAACTACCAATCATATTCTCTTTGAATGCTCTTTCTCAAAGTCTTTTTGGAATACAGTGACCGTTAACTTATTGAATAGGCTTGGTAGTCGTGGATGTCCCTCCTTAGGTGATGTTATTATCGGAATCCTGAAGGAGGGAATGGATCTGGTTAACTACATAATAATTTTAGGAAAAATGTACCTTTGGACCTGTAGGCAAAAAGGAATAAACCCTAACTTTGAACACTTTCAAAAAATTTTAGAACTCAAATATGAAACAGAAAAATACATTGCTTTTTAAAAGACACATAAGATCAGTTGGTTCAACAAGAAATGGAAAGTATTTGAGGACATTATCTAAAATAAACAATTTAAAGTATTATTTAAGACAAAATAATGCACAAATCATCTATAGAATCTACTTAATCAATTATTCAATACTTCTTTTGTTTTCTTCATGTTTACTGTACATGTATGTACTTCTCTTTTTCTTATGCGATTTTAATTCTAGTGTTGAAAATAATTTTGTAATTGTATACAGTGAAAAAAAAGAAAAAAACATGTAAATATAAAGAGGAACTTAACAAACTATCTGGTAGGTCGTAATGGTTCATCCTTCTATTTTTGTGAAGTAGTGTGTTGCTTATCAATTAAAAAAAAGAAAACAAAGCAAAAACAAAGAGAATATACCAAATTCTTGAATTTGATTACATGTACAGGGTGTAGTTCAGTGCATGCCTATCTGTCAGGTGATAGGTGTGCAATCACATTGGTATCCAATTATAGGTATCCAATATTGAACAAATTCAAATTGGTTACCTGTAATTGGACAACTTTGCCACCAGTCACATATACTTGGACAGGTCCTTTCTTGCAGTTTTTTTACTGTATGTTTTGTTTGTTTAACTGTACACTATGTTTTCTTAATCAGGACATATTATATTACTAGCCTTCAAGAGCACTTGTGTGGCCTTGTTCAAAGAGCAAGGAGAACATTTGATCCTGAGAGCCCAGTCTGGACGCCAGTAGGAGACTAGAAAAACAAATCCTCCAGTGCAACAAGCTAGTAAGTAATAAATGATGGTCTAGAAGAGAGAAAACATCATAAGTTAAGATAACGACAGGTTAATCTAGACATTAATTTATACCCACAAGTATACCATACACCTGCATCAACAGTTGACCAGCAAATTTTTGAGCAAGTACATTGATTTGTACAAAATGGTACCAAGAAAGTCAACTAGGTACCATAAATACATAAAGCAGCAGTGAAATCATACATGTACATGGTAACTGAGGGAGGGTGCTACTTTTCAGTAACAACATCAACATTTTTTACATGTCGATAAATAATGATGGTAAAATTGGTAGTGAAAGTTACGCCAGTTACATGTACTAGGTAAATGTCCTTACTTACTGTGAGTCTCACAGCTGCTCGGTAAAGTTTAGAATGAAAACATAGATGCATAAAAGTATAAAGTTAAGCATGATAATGTGGACCTGTACTAGCCTTCATTTAGGAATGAAAATGTGTAGACGCATAGAAGCATACAGTTTAGGAATAAAGTGTACAGACCTAGAAGCATAGAGTTTATAGTGAAAATGTAGAGTTACAGAAGCGTGCAATTTAGAAAGAAAATGTAGAGCTGTAGAAGTCTAGAGTTTACAACAACTAAGGTAGACCCATGAAAGCATCAAGTTTAGCCTGAAGACATACTTAGAGTCATAGACTGAAGCATACAGTTTTAAATAAAAACGTTGCTAAAACAAAGTTAGGGGTGGAAGGGTGGAGAAGGGAGAAGGGTGAACAATGGCCTAAAACAAAGAAAGATGAAGATGCGCTTTCAGAAAATGGGAAGAAAAAGTACCAGGTGACTGTGGATGAATCTCTTTTCAGGATTCTTAATAAACATTTTTGTGTACAAAATTCAAATATTATCATTTTCCAGACTCAAGCTGAAATAATTATCTCAACTGATTTAAAAACAAAGTAGAATGCAGATTATGATACCGTAAATGATCGATTAAGCACGGCTACTCAAAGGAAACCGTGACTTCAGCAAATTTTCAAACATTTTTTAAAAAAATTGTTAGGAACTTTTTAATATTTTTAAACTCGCAAAATATATTCTGAGTTTCCTGGCAGCAGTGGGAAAATTCACTCCTTCTACCGAGCCCTCCATCACTTCCTGTTAGACTTTTTGTTAATCTGCTGACTAGTGCATAGCACTTGCGCAACATTATCATCAGTAATCGAGAAGCTGTATAAAATCGAGGGCGAAACACATCTTTCTTTTCATTATTAATTTCCTTCTCGATAAACAATTACATACGCCTGCTCCACAGTGGAATGATATGCTATAAAACAACAATATCCAAGAATCAATCGAAGATCAGCCACAGGAAGCCGTATGGTAAGCCCTTTCTCCTACAGCATAATTTGAGTTCGGAAATCGAAATACCCAGCCCCGAGAAAGAAAGACAATGTCTATTTAAACAATTTGAATTCTCGCATTATTACAACCTTTACAAAAGTCATGATTTTTACAATTAAATATACACTTCATTTCGGCAAATAATTTCTTAAATGCTCAGTACGGTATTTTATAATAATTCATGTTTATAGCAGAATGTTATAAATACTTGCGAAAAAAAAAAAAAAAACGAAAAGGAAAAAAAAGGAATTGAGTTCCCATACTAGTCCTGACTCAAACTCACGACCTTTTACAACTGCTGTTGCATTATGAAGCACAATACCTCATCCGTTGTGCCACATTATAACAAGGTTATCTGCATACCCAGATAATTCTTTATCAATGTTACCAAAGAGTGGAAGGTTAAGTTGTAAGTATCCGATGGCATACAAAGGTAATTTGACGGATAGGGAGTTGAACTTTCGGGTTCATATCTTTATTTGTCGAAGTTTTCACTTTTATAAGTAGATTTTCCAAGTTTCAGTGGCTCATAGCCACTTTGATTTCCAAAACTAGTTCACTCAAAGAAATGTTTAAGTGAAAAAAAAAAAATCAATTTTTGGAGAATGATTTTCAATTCTTGATCCTTGTGGACATCGCCTCTTAAGGCCTTAGCAGGTCAGTGGATGACGGCCCACACAACCATCAAAAAAGTGCACTCAGCACTAAAAATCAGTTTCCACTGTTTATTAATTTACGTTCTAAAGTTTCAGTAATGCAAGCAAAACACATTAGCATGGCATGCAGCAGGTAATTTGGTCCTCTAAATCATAAGTATAAAGAAGCATATTTTTCAGCAGTCTTTGGTTTCTTCTGCCATTGCTTGATACAAAGAATTACATTAATTTGTAAATCTTTAGTGCTTCAAATTTCTAGCCAGCGTCAAAACCACCGATATAGTCCGTCTGTGCAATGGCTCCCAAAAGCTTGTTCTGGCATCCTCAGGTTTGTGGTTGGACAAATTACTGTGGAAGGTCTATTTTGATCGAGAATACAAAAGGAGTTGACCTGCAGCCTAGCACAACTTCTGTCAGTAGTTTCAAATCTTTTGGCGTGACATCTGCTGAATTACTATTCTCTGAAAATTAATACTGGTCTTCCAACTAATTTTCCTGCACACTTTTATCTTAAGGGCAATATACAGAGTCGTTTAAGGTAGTTGCACCGGCAAAATTTCGTATTTTTGTTTTCCCCAATTTTCTTATGCTCCTATTTTATAGATATATCGATTTTGGGACAAAATACGCACGAGGAGGCGAGAACGGTGAAGTTAAAATTTGGCAATTTACCGGAAGTCAATAGTATTTCCGAGTGAGGAACTGGGTCGGTTGTTAGGCTCTTTGTCCATTTCTTGGCTTTTCTCGACGATATTTCCTATCCGATAGCTGCTTTCGGACGTTGTTTTGATTGTTCAAGCACCATTTGCTTTCCATACGCCATATTGGATTTGAAACTTGTCCCTAGTCCTCAAAAGTCAATGTTCGAGAAACCGGAAGTCTGGGACGAGTGCCGCACCTAGCAACGGATAAACAAGCAAAGGTTTTGAGGTCTGCAGACCTTTTAAACAGCGGAAATTCCATCCAAAATGGCGGCATTGAACACGAAGCGCTTCGAACTCTTCAATAACATAGATTTTGCCGGATTTTTCGCGGAATCTTCGCCACAATGGAATTTAATTTGACTTTCTTGCTAAGCAGGGTTTCACAAAATCACATTTTATTCTGGAATGATCAAACATTTTCGAATGAAATTTGGCATGTAGTTCGTACTAGTGAAAGACTACAATCCTGTGCTTGGCACACGAGCAAGCATCAAAACTGTCCGTATAGTGGCCGCAGATGTTTAAGGTAAAAACAATTGCTGATATCTTTTTGACAAATTTTAATATCCGATTTTGCAAGCACAGATTTTTGTGTTATTTGATGAGGAATCGAAATAAACTTTAATGATTGCCAAATATTAACTAAATGGCTGCAGGAAAAACTTTAAAATGTTAAGATACGCTGTTGTTAATAAAGTTAATTATTAACATGAAAAGGTGTCATTGTGTCAAAAAAAAATGTTGACAACTCATTCACCAGATAACAATGACTGTGTGTGGCAGGTTTGAAGAATTTTGGATGAAAATATCCATGTTTCTAGTATGGTCAAAAATGCACTAAATTTGCCAGTGCAACTACCTTAAGAGAGACATGAATAATTATTTATTAGAAGGAAGTAAACTAGCCAATCAGAAATGAATACACAAATCCTTGCAAACCTGTGGGATATCAGAACAAGCTTTTGGGATCCATTGCACAGACGGACTATACGGAGGATTTTTTGTCAAGTCCAGCTGCACCACAGGCTACAATTAAATTAATTTCTTGTGTAGATCCATGAAACTACCGAAAATGTTATTCTTGTGTTTCTCGAAAATAATTATGCACCAAAAAATTTCATGGGTGCTCAAAATTGGGTGGGGGTGGGGCAAGAGTGGTTGGGAAGTGGCATGCCCATGGTGGCGGTAACCAGAAGAAACTGAGAAAATTTTTCCAACATTTTATTTCAAAATGAAAAGGGGACAGAGGAGGGAACCACTACAGTATGGGGCAAGAAGGGGGAGTAAAAAGTATAGGAATATGGAGTATGGAAAGTAGGAGAAGAAGATAAGGAAACGGTAGGTTCAGGGTAGGTTCAGGCTCCCCTGTCCGACCCAAATAAAGCATTCTTGGGATTTTTTTGTTCAATAGAATGGTGTTAGGTGGGGCACTTCTTGTGCAAAACAAAAAGGACAACTATAGAAGAAGATATATATGTGAGAGTATGATCTACTGGTGCAAACAAATTTCAAAACAGGCACAACACAGAGAACTCTCCACTTTAAAATGCAGAAACAAAGTGGTTCAAAGCTAACTGAATTCCAACTTTTCCTACCATAAATTGCCTGCAGAAACTACTGATGTATCTACAGTACATCAAGTTCTCCAAATTAAAGCACTGAGTGATAAAGAAAGGAAGTCTTAAATGTAAATTAACTTTATTCAACCAAATTTCAAGACTCAAAAAAAAATACTGTTTAATATTATTTGCAAAATACAAGCCACAAAAAAATAAACTTACAGTGCGTTTCACAAAACTTTTGACAAACAGTTTCCAAAGCTTGCTTGAAATTTCAAAAGTTCGCTACAAACTTGGGAATTTCATTAAGTAGCAGCGATAAATATTTGAAACACTCTCAGTAAACCAATTTACAAGTGGACTTCAGCTAAAACCTCTTAGTTCGGATCAATTCAATATGATGTTTTCAAAGAACTAAGCCTACATTTAGATGCAAAAAGTTTGCTGCTGTATCAAGTTGATTTGTTCAAGGAATAGTCGCTGCTGCTAATTCAAGGAAAGAGAGCAGAGCAAAGAACTCAAGTGAAACTTTAACCGGCAGAGAAATGCAGTCAAAGAAGGAACACGCCGGGTAAGTTTGCAAGTGTGTTCGCCAGAAGTTTGCAATTGAGTTGTTGACAATTGAATTAACTTCCCTTCTAGTGTGCCATTTCAACAGAAAATATACAGGAGACCTAAAAATTTCAGCGCTCAAGAAACTAGAAGGCAAGCAGAAGCAACTCAAACTAACTTCTAAACTTGTGAACCTCACAACTTGCCAACTTCGCTGCACAAGAAATTCAAAACTTTGTTTTGAAGTGATTGACAACTACGTAACAAAAATTATTCCCAAGTTCCAGGGCTCGAAAAATCCGCTAGCCCGACTCCCGGGGCTTGCGAAAATTTTCTTTTGGCTAGTGAATAAAGTACTTTCCTCGCCCAGTGGGCTAGCAAGCCACTTAAAAGCCCAGTTGTTGAATTGACTGGCAAGATCTGCATTGAAATACACGCTGGAAAAAAAAGGAAATGGTGTTGCTGGAGATCAGCGTAAGCAGAATGCCAATGGGCCAGCTGCTGCAGATGAGATTCAGACCAAAAACAAGAAGCATGATACGCAGCGAAAATGTTTGTTTCTTCCACAGTGGAAAACAAAATGGCCATGGGTGCCGTGATGAGGAAAAGGGTATAATGTTTAACCAGACTTGTCGCGAATTTCCATCTTTAGCGGACAAATCCAGCCTTTTGCTTAGTGGTACATCAAATTTTCGCGTTGATCCATTGAAGAGTCATCAGCGTTTGCGGGAGCACAAAGCTTGCGGAATGCAAATGCAACTCGAATCAAAAGAAAGCAACAACTGAACTGAAAGAGGGCTAGAGCTCTCAGGCTCTGGGCTAGTAAAGTAGCAATACCAGCTAGCCCATGGCCATAAGGACTTCAGAAAAATTTTCGAGCCCTGAGTTCATAGCCAACTTCGGAAATTTCAAATGAACTTCGGAAACAGTTTGTCAAAAGTTTTGTGAAATTCACTTTAAAGTGCCTATCAAGTAAAAATTAATTGTTGCTTATTTGAAAAGATTTTAGAAATAAAGAAGAATGGCATAGTCTGTTTTGAAAGATCTTATTTTCTTCCAGAGATATTTATGTTTTTGTGTTAAGCAAATGAGGAAAGTAATGATGTCATAAGTGGTTTCATTAAAAGATAGGTCACAAAATCAAGGATATCTCTGAAAATATAACAGTGATCTTTTTGAAACTTAATGGCATCAGTAGTGACCTTTCTCAAAGATGCAAGATTGCTCCTATTTTGATGTCACCGTCGCAACACTATTGGGACCAGTCTCTTTCTGTCATAAACCAAATATCTCTATTTGCAGGCCTTCAAAGTGGGAGAGAGAGTCCGGCTTGGGACACACATGGTGCCCATATTAAGCTGACTCTCCTTATTAGCTTGTTGGGAGTTGATGATCTTTAGTTGAGTGAAAACTGGGAATGTCAGTATTAATTAACATAGGTGGGTGTCATTTTGTGTCTTTTATATTGTACATTTCTGGTGCCAAAATTGAAGAACACCGCTCTAATATTTCTAGAGATTTCCATGATTCAGTGCTTTATCCTTTTTTGGAACAATTAAAAGACGTCATTACTTTCCTCATTTGCATAATACAAAAACCTAAATATCTCTAAAACAAAAAATGAAAAACCCAAAAAGCCATTCCTCCTTATTTTGAAAAGCCTTTCAAATAAGCAGCAATTATTTTTTTACTTCATAGGCACTTTAAACACTTACAGTACATACACCGTATAGCTCTTTACATTTGATAACCCGTAGAGGTGAATCAGTGTACGGTAAACATTGCTGGAACTGTGCAACTAGTAATTAAGGAATAAAAGTTTGCCAGGGATTTATCGAAAAAGAGTATTGAATTATGAATGATGTGTCAGGGTTGTCACTAAGGGCCGGCTGCCGGCTAATTTCACCGGCTGAAAGAGAACTTAAATCCGGCTGAAATTTCACACGAAAACAAAGACTTAGGTAAACTTTTAGGGCTGTGAAGGCCAGAAAAGCCAGGTGGGCTTGTTCATGAGCCGGCTTAGCGTTTTCTTAGCTACATCCCTGATGTGTGTGTGTGGAACGTACACACCAATCACTGGTTGGAAAATGTCACAAAATATCCCCGGCATATTAAAACTTTTACAGTGCAACTACTCAAAGTCGGGGAGGGGGGGGGGGGAATACTTAAAAAATGCTGCACCAAATTTTCATCAGATGACCCCTTCCATAATTATGATTATCACAGGGTAAAACTCAATTGAAAATGCAAAAACATAATTATTATAAATGTATTGCTCAACCAACACAGGATCCAAATAAAACTAGAACACAAATTAACTGTGCAATGTAACACATTCACACTTGAATAGCAGTGCTTGCATTATACAGTAAAGCATTTTAGCCAAGGTACATGTAGTTTACATGAAATTGAGCTACCTTACAAAGATTTCACCCAGTAGTTAAGTACTTAAAATATTGAATAAATAAATAAATAAAATAAATAAATATCGAATACTTTAAATAGCATATAACAACAAACTCGCTTTCATTACTGATAAAGCCTTAAGTATTAGCCGAAACGTCTAACAAAAAACGAAAAAGAGTCAGTGGCAAAACTGTGTAGCCAATAGTTAAGTACTTGGCGCACCTTGCATTTTTTTAAGACTATATTACTTTATTCAAGAAAGGTGTTAACTGCTTAGGTTAGGGTGCCTTATCCAGGCTGTGTAGAAGAATAGTATTCAAAGACAAAAACTCTAGGATCATCAGACTTTTAGTTAATTGATCTTACTTAGCTTAGTTTAATATGTCATTGGTTGTTAGCAGTCATACATCATACTGGGAAATGAATTCTGTACCATCAAAATTGTGATCATCATCACATGTAAAATCTCACAAGGCCAGTGGCCACATAAGTCATATTAATCTACCATCAATAATTCAAAACTTTTACAATGCAAATTTGCGAACTAGGCCGCTTGGAACCGGCATATCTAATTCACGGAACCCAAGGAAACACCTCTAAAACAGAAAACACATACCTGAATATGGTTCAAAACCTTCAGAGGGTATCGATTTCTTCGCAAACCAATCGAAGAAAAAAATTCTCGCAAGAATGGCTCGCATGGCTCGCAGACCCTGCAAAAGTTCTTCTGTGGGTAGTCGGGTAGACGACGGGTAGACAAGTAGACTAGTGTCCATACTCCTTGCAGTATTCTCCAAAATGGTGGCGGTTTTGAACCAGTAAGAGTCACTGTGTTAAAATAATTTGGTGTTTTGTGAAGAAATCGATACCCTCTGAAAGTTTTAAACCATATTCAGGTATGTGTTGTCTGTTTTAGAGGTGGTTCCGTGGATTTCGTGAATTAGACATGCCGACCTGGAACAAAGTTAACCAATCAGAACATTAATTGAGAACAATGGATAACTGCCACCTTTTTTAACAACAGACCAATGAGGTTCTAGAATACAAACAATAGATTTACAACAAAATTTAAACTATTGACAACGTTGCAAATGGTTCCGGACCTCTCAGGAAACTTGCCTTCATTTGATTGGTTAGTTTCGATCCTGAGTTTGAAGTGAAATGAAGAGGACTGCAGTGCTTGTTTATTTTAGTTATATTTAACCAAGATCAAGGTCACATTCACAGACTGGAAATTTCTTCAAAAGAAATTTTCTAATAACATTACCAGTATATATTGCTCTTCTTTGCTGATAGCACTGTAAAGAATGATTTTATTAACGACAAACGAAGACGTGTAAATGGGATGGAATGTCTCGAATGTCTATCCCGCCCCATGTTGTGAGCAGGCTATAATTTCACATTTCATGTGGGTCACTGGTGGACAGTTATACGGCATTCACTGACATTAAGTAAATCGCAGGATGTGACTCGCATCAGTTTTATGGTGACTGACAGACAGAGCGAAATAATTACACCATGATTTTGATTTCACGGTCTTCATTGTGATGCAGACATTACGCTCTGTCTGTCAGTCAGTCAAGAACAAGGCAGGCCCACAACCGTTTGCAACGCTGTTGACACTTAAATTTTTTTGAAATCTTATGTTTGCATTCTAGGGATCATTGGTCTGTTGCTAAGAAAGCTTACAATCTATTGTTCTAAATAAACATTCTGATTGGTTACCTTTGTTCCAAGTGGCCCAGTTCAAGTACATGTAGTCGCATTGTAATGTATACATGTGCATTCACCAATTAACTAACTTCTTTTACCTTGCAAGGGTTACAGTGATATCCAAAACAGACCTATAAAGGAAAAATATTTATTTCATAATATTAAAACAAATAAAATATAGAAAACAAGGAGATCTAGTAATAAAATAAATTAAGACGTGATGAAATTACATTTTAACAGTTTAATAATTTTATGTGTACTTTAACAAGCTGCCTTTTTAAAGACCCTATACCTAAAGGTGAGTCACATTATACAAAAAAGATTTAAAGAATATATAATGATGCTACAATACACACTGTGTGTAAGTAGCCTAATTACTAAAAAGCCAATTTTAGGAAGTTTAAATTAATATAGAATACTTCATGAAAAGTGTGTGCGTACAGTGTTTATACACGAGCTGGTGAAGTATCAGAAATCGAACGAGTGAGGGCACGGACGTTTCCTGAAAACTCATGTGCATGTTCCAGTGTAATAAATAATACAAACAGTTATAAGTTTTCAGACACAGGAGTGCAAAACAAATATAAAAAAACGGGCGATTCAGAGGGTGATATAAAAACAAACTCCCCTAACAGCTCGTGCATACGTATACGGCGCTCGGAGCTCAGCGCTCACATCATTTCATCGAAGTGAAACTTTTATATATCACTGACTTTTTTGGTCGGTTTGGGTTCGACATGTAAACGTCACTTATTCCACTGTTTAACAGTAACTTAACCTAACTTACCAGTTTTTCCCCGTCCTCGTCCTCGATGTGACAATATTTCAAACTATAATTGATCTGTTTCATTTTTGATGATTTACACATACTCGTCAGGCAACATGTCTCCCAACCAGGCAGGCACTGGGCATTTCCTGCTTCTTATCGCTATCCTGACACAAACGTCTCAAGCCCTGACATAATATTACCACGACAATTTAAGTGACTCCTGCAGTAAATGGCATCTCTGAAACGGGAGTTTTAAAGGTTTTAGTTCATTGTAATCCCTACGGACTCCCACGGCTGCACAGCGGCATAGATCGGCGGGACCGGCGGGACCGGCGGCATATAATTTCATTCTCGTTCCTAGAGCCCGCAATCATTCTTGGTCTGCGGCTCCTATATCAGAGAGCGTAGTCGGTCGTCACTGTGGGTGGGAGAGACAGAGAGGGAGAGGATTTTGGATGTGTTGAAATTATCATTGTACTTGTTTTCTTATTAGCTGCTTGGGTAATGTGGTAACGGTACTACAGAGACATATAAAGGTATGAGAACGTTTGTGGACAAAAATAATGGTGATGTGTTGTTAGTCTATGATCAGAGATCATGACAGTGTGCCAGGGGGGATAAGCTTGTCTAACTTGTTTTTATTACGCATCCATTTTATAATTTCCGCCATCCAAAATGTAGACGGCACACTTCCGAGTCTATTTCTTTTGTAAAATAAATAAACAAAATGCAGTGATATCTCATAACCGTTTTTACATAACCAATCGATGAAATCAATGATCAGTGAAAATCGATTACAGCATAGTTAGTCGAGGGGATTATGATAATCATAATTTTACAGTCGATGCTCAAGGTTTTCCTGATTATTGGTTTTCATCAACAATTATCAATTTTTATCGATTTATCAATACAACGCGATCAATTAAGCAACATCAAGCATCATCAACTTTCATAAATTGGTTATCAATGTTGGGAGGTTCTATTTTTGGTCAAGATTTCCAAGGTACAGCCTCTTGATGCATTTTACAGTCAAGCGCCTTGAACCGTAAGCCACCCGACTAAGTTTTTGACATCTTTTGACAAGTTTTTGACTAGTTTGGTGGCTTCTGGTTGCATGATGGTTCATACAAATGATCTGTGAAACGTTCAGTTTCAACCAGTTTAACAAACCCAGAAGACTTGAAATTGAGAGTTAGGTCTCATAAAAACCAAATTTTTGCTGGCATAAAATATGTTATCGCCAGTTGAACTTGGCATAATCGCTTGTGCAAAATGTTGTTTAAACCCCCTTCAAACTCTGACATTTGATGACGAATCACACAACGGTTGATACCTTGCCTTCCATTTTTCAAGGCATCTCATTGGTAGTTTGAAGCAACCAGAAGCCATAAAACTCATCAAAGTTGTCAAAAACTTGACTGTTTTGAGGTACTTGACTGTAAATTATGGTGAAAACAATAAGTTAAGAACACACAGTTTAATTACAGAGGCAATGTTTGATGCAAATGTTGTTGTGCTTTCTGTTGCGATTTTTTGTCATTTTTGTCGCGCTTACACTACAACCACCTGTTTTCAGGTTAAATCTGTTTCCAACCTAATTTAATCTGTTTCAACCTGAAATAACAATTTATTGGACTTCCTTTTAATGAATTCAAGTTACTTTATGTCATTGTAAAAAGTGTTATTTTCAGGTTGAAGCAGATTAATCTGTGTTGGAAACAGATTTAAATGTAACCTGAGAACCAATTTAACCTACAGCATATCTGAGGGTATTACTGTATACAAGGGTGATACAACTTCAAATACTCCAGTAAATGGTTTGAACCCAGGAGTATCTGATTCAGTAGTTTGTATAGTGTGATCATCCAGGTGAAAGAAGTTCTGAAAAGAACTGTTGTTGGTGACTGACGTTTTGATAATCTGTGGCGAAGTCATCTTCAGTGTTGAGTGAAAATTTGTTGTCAGTTGATGATGTTATAACTCTGGCCCATTGAAGCTGATTGGTCAATTTAGCCGTGATGTTATTGGCAGTAAGACTTGTGTTAAGTTTGACAACAGTAATTGGTCCATTTCAAGCTGTCTATTGTTAGTCAAATTAAGTCGTTCTGTTTTTGTTCTTTTTGTCCGTTTTGTTTGTGTCGCGAATAAGTTGTTTGTAAGGTGCCGGTAGTTGTTAACAGCTGTTGAAAGGTGTTAGTTCTAAGTTTGTTAAACATTCAGCAGAGTCCCAGTCAATTTTGTGTAAGTCGGTGGTGCTCTAAGTGATTGATGACATCACCATTTCTAGTTGCTCGTTTGTGCAGGATGATGGTACCTGCAATTTTGTGTCCAAGTTTTCGCTGCATAATAAAGAAAATTTCAGGAGTTTACTTGCAAGGAACATAAACTTGGTGTACTTTTATGCCGTGTCAGAAGCAAATTTAAAAATTCCTGTTCAAAAATGAAAAAAAAGTTTCAAAGTGTAGATTTACTCTCTTAGAAGCCAATAACTTCTAGCAATTTTTGAATTTGAGAATTTCCTTCCATCATGGCACAATTGAAGACTGAGGTTATGATGTATCACTAGATTTTATAATCATTTAATTTGGTATGCTATTCTAGCTGGAAACTTGGACACAAAATCATGTTATCTGCAGTTTAAGATGAATTAAAAGCTTTACAAAAGGTTCTAAACATGATAATAATAGGAAAATTGGAATGGATTTTTTTCTCAGAGTCATCTGATGGCCACTGATCAATGTCGTCAAGGAGTAATCAACTGAAGGATGATGTTCTTAATCAAATTGCGGAGCAGATAAAGGGAGTAAGTTAATATGCAATACTCTTGATAATATTTGATATTCATGTACATGTACTCATCAAATTAATTTTGAATTCCTACATAGTTACTTACTTCCTTTACATGTACTTTCTTCTAGTTTATAAATTATTGGTACATAGAATAGTATATTGCAGCACTTGAGCACATAGAAATTATTGTGTAAAATGTGATTTTATAATTTGTACCACTTAGCCCATTTTTGTGCTTCTTAAAAATCAACCTAAAATTTGTTGATCATAAATATTGTATGCATGTTGTAGTTGGTTGACAATTAACTTCATGGTAACGTCCAAAACAATGAATAACTTCAAACATCCCAAGCTTTAATACTTATTTGCGCTTCGATTATGATGGTATTACAAAAGATCTCGACACGATGTGAGTTTTCTAAAACCTAGTGTTCAAAGTACATAATGTCTCAAATGACAGGTAATTGACATTCAGCGGATAATGCGTAACACAAACATGCTTCAGCTATAGTCCGGTATAAACTAAAAATCTCTTCAACGCACATACAAGTAGTGCAAATGGCCCTAACAAAAACTGTTCACGTACTGATATTTATTAAACTTGTCCAAAAATTAAGTTCCAAAAATTACAAATAACAACATGAAAACTATGGAATATAAATGCATTTAAGAAAGTGTACAGTTTACAAGACGGAAACATAAAACTAAAGATTTACAAATAACGGTAAACAATGTCGTGTACAACTTTCTTCTTGTCTTGAATCTTACCGTTAAATTACAAAATGTAAACGATAAAACTGAAACTAAGACAAAAACAAATAAAGCGATAAAGTAAATAAATAAACCAAAGTGGCGTCAAAATATTTACCTTGGTGCTGCCTAAATCACCAGAGAAAGATTGAGCTGCCATACATGTACATAACTTCTTGTATTTTGTATCTCATATCAACTGAACTCAAAGCAGAAAACTAAACATTTATACAACTTATTGGATGTCGCGGCACGCAAATGAACTTAAGAAACATTAAACAAAGGGTAACAATATTCTTAAACTACAAACTCTAAACAATCTGTTTAAATTGACTTAATAACAATGAAGCACTAAGACTTGAAATAATGGAACTGTTTGCACCATGTAAGCGCATGCAATTTTGTTGTAGTCGCCCACGCTACCTTAGCTCTCTTGTTTCACACACAACTGTAGCTACATAGAAGTGGCCAAATTAGACGGCAAGCAGTTGGTTTTTGTTCCCGAAATCAAACATGTGACTAGAAAAGTTAAAAATATACAAATGAGGGGAAGAAAGGAGGGGAGAATAAGGTGAGACAGGAAAATTCCCATTTCATAGAAACAGAAAATTACTGATTGGACATTTACCTGTCACTGGATGTCAGCCTGTCAACAAATTCTTCCCAGTCATGCCTGAATAATTATTACTGTTAAGTATTCTCTGTGGGAAACCGTCTGAACCGTTGCAATTCAGTTGCCTATAAAAGCCATTGAGCTAAGTTTTCAGGATGATTTATTAAAAATACTAGTGAAGGCAGCATGGTGGTTGTCAAAATGTCAGTGGAGAATGTCTTGCATGAAAAAAAATTTAAGAACGATCTCTGGCTAAAAATATTTAAAAGTACGAGCTTTCGACTGCTAGAGCTACAGTCTTGACGGGTAAAAGTGAATAACGAAATATGAATATAAATGTGTAAGTTAGAATAAAAAGAATGGACTATGTAAATTAATTATGAATGTGTGTAAAAAGAATGTTGCATTGCCCAGGGAGTGGACAGGTATTGTTATAATATGCATTTGGAGTCACCATGGAATGACACATTCATAATTAATTAATTAATTAATTCCTTTTATTCTTACACATTTATATTCATATTTCGTTATTATTTGCTGAAAAAGCCTGAAAATCACTCTCAGATAGGAAAGTAAGTTTGTCCTGTAGTGAATCACAGAAAAAGATTTAGGAAAAAAAAAATTCCACTCACAATTTCACTCACAAAAAAATAAAGGGAAGATTTACTCGCGACCCCAAACTCGCTGGGCCGCTCTTAGGTGGACAGCCACTTAATGTACATTTTCCCGTTCATGGTCACAAATACTAAGTTAATTCACAACTACGAGCACAATAGAGCAGTTTTCAAAAGAGTGTTGCAAAACCAATACCAAAGTAATCACTCTGGCCAATTACAAAGTTCACAGACAATCCAGTGAACCAATCAAAACTCGAAGCAAATAGTATTACATGTACCCAGCATGAAGTGTGAGAAAACATGTGCAAGCAAGTCACATTGGTATTGGTTTTACTTCTGACTGGTTGAGAAAATGGTGCAAGTTTTTAAACCAATCACTAAGCGTAATAAAGGGGATGTTATGCGGGACAACTTGCAACAACGATTTTTTGCACAACACTGTTGCACGAAAAATCGAACACCGTGTAACATGACATACTGGGGACAATTTTCGTGCAACTTTTGACTCTGCAACACATTGCGAGTTTTTTAATCCAAGTCAAAATGTGTTGCCAACATTGTTGTGCAAAAAATCATTGTTGCAAGTTGTCCCATATGCATGTAACACAACGTTAATGTGAAACCAAAGCAAATGCATATTACTTTCTACACTCTAGTGAAAACTGCTCAAAGGGTTTAAATTATACTTGAAGGGGTCTATTGTTGTTCATCCAAACTTTGTGCAATTATGGCCTGTGTTATTTCTGTAGCACTTCATTTACATATGGTACGTTTGTGTGTCAGTTACAGCTAAGTCAACAAACAGCTCTAGATGAAGGTTTAACTAACTTTAAAGTCACTGCAAACAACATTCATTTACAATGCTTGCTGGACCTGCTAGACCACATTCTGCTTCATGGGTAAGGAAAGTTATACTGGTTTTGTATTGTGTTGTTCCAGAAAAGATCCATACTCCTACCTCCCACAGATCTCATTGTCTTTGTAAGTTTCTAATAAAATGATGTGCAGATCGCTACAGGTGATCATTATTATTATCATTTATAATTTATTATAATATATAATATATTATAAATGAGTATTTAAACAGAATGTGTTTCAATTATTACAGTATTATTGTATTTTAGAGATTATTATTGTATTTTATTTAAAGGAGAAGTTCACTCCAGAATGGCCATTTATTTTCTTTACGCCAATAAAACGTTTATACAAAAATATGTTATTCACCAAAATTTCAGCATCCAACGAGCGCTAAATCCCTACGAAATCTTTCTCTAAAGTAGCCCAAAATTCGACAACTGAACGCCGCCATCTTGGAGCCAGTAATGTATGCGTGACGTCAAAGAGTTCAGCCTGAAGTTTAGCGGGAAAATTTAAATACTCGAAACTCCTTGTTTCTTTGAAGTGGCTTTTGTTTGTCAAAATGCCTGTCTGAAAGGAAAGAAAAGGTGAAAGGTTTTTTTGTATCTCTTGGAGATCTGTTTGAGAAACATGGAGCTGCACAAACAGGCATTTTGACAAACAAAAGCCACTACAAAGAAACAAGGAGTTTCAAGTATTTAAATTTTCCCGCTAAACTTCAGGCTGAACTCTTTGACGTCACGCATACATTACTAGCTTCAAGATGGCGGCGTTCAGTTGTCGAATTTTGGGCTACTTTAGAGAAAGATTTCGTAGGGATTTAGCGCTCGTTGGATGCTGAAATTTTGGTGAATAACATATTTTTGTATAAACGTTTTATTGGCGTAAAGAAAATAAATGGCCATTCTGGAGTGAACTTCTCCTTTAATTTATTATTATTATTACTGTTATTATTGTTAAGTGTGTAATGAATTAGTACCGAAATCTGATGTTATCGATGCAAGCGGCTTGTTGCAGGTGTGCGCAGGCCACAAAAGCGGGAGTGAAGCTGCCATTCATGCCATGCGTGATGTATTTCACGCCGATGAAACAGATGCTGTTCTGCTTATCGATGCCTCTTACGCTTTTAATGCCCTGAACAGAACTGTCGCGCTGCACAATATACGAGTGCTGTGTCCAACCATAGCAGCGTATGCGATTAATAGCTACAGGCGTGCTACGCGACTATTCGTTACAGGCGGGAAGGAACTGAGATCAGAAGAGGGTACCACGCAGGGAGATCCTCTCGCTATGAGCCTTTACGCCATCAGTCTCCAGCCTTTGATAACCCGACTGCAAGTCTCAAGCGAAGCTAAACAGTGTTGGTTTGCTGACGATGCAACCGGAGGTGGCTCTTTTGAAGATCTTAGGAAATGGTGGGATGAACTGCTCGATAGTGGGCCAGCACTAGGATACTTCCCCAATGCGAAAAAGTGCTGGTTGATAACTAAGCCAGAGCGAGAAGAGGCTGCAAAAGAAGTATTTGGCGAGACAATGATCAACATCACTACTGAGGGACAGAAACACCTAGGAGCAGCTCTCGGGTCAAGATCTTACCTGGAGGAATATGTCGGTGAGAAAGTGGAAGACTGGGTAAACCAGGTCACCAACCTTGCAATGTTCACCTCATCTCAACCACAAGCAAGCTATGCAGCCTTTACTTTTGGTCTGCGGCATCGATGGACGTATTTTTTTAGAACACTACCTGATATTGAGTGTCTCCTGGGACCTCTAGAGCGTGCAATAGCCGATTCCCTTATACCGGCACTTACAGGTCATACATGTATGGATACTGAACGGCACCTGTTGGCCCTACCAGTGTGCATGGGAGGACTGGGTCTAGTCAACCCTATGGAACTTGCATCTCCAGAGTACACAGCCTCAACAAAGGTGACTGCTCTGCTAGTAGAACAAATTGTATCACAAGCACATGCGTCGCCTGATGACAACACAGTAAGGTCACTGCAACAAGAAGCTCGTAAGGAAAAGGAACAATGCTCGAGTGGCAATTTCGAGGAAGTTAAGAGTGATCTTCCTTATAGATCTAAGAGAGCTGTTGAGCTTGCAACAGAAAAAGGGGCCTCAAGTTGGCTGATGGTCCTTCCTCTAAAGGATATGGATTTTACCTTGAATAAGAGGGAATTTAAGCTATCCACCTGAGGTATGACTGGGATATAAATGACACTCCATCGGTTTGCCTCTGCGGCGAAGTCTTTAACACCGACCATGCTATGATCTGCAGGCGTGGTGGCTTCATCATACAATGGCATAATGAAGTCCGCGATCTGGAAGCTGAAATGCTTAACATGGTCTGCTATGACGTTGATGTGGAACCAGTCCTACAAGAAATCACTGGAGAGATGCTGCCCAGAGGTGTCAATAAAGCCCCTGACGCTCGCCTGGATATTCATGCACGCAGTTTTTGGGATCGACAAAGTTCTGCCTTTTTCGACGTGAGGGTTTGTCACCCCAACGCAGAATCATATAAAGGTCTCAGCCCAGAGCAAATATATCGCCAGCACGAAAATGGTAAAAAGCACTCATATGCAAAGAGAGTTATGGGAATCGAGCAAGGGACATTCACTCCGCTTGTATTCTCAACTACAGGAGGAATGGCAGAAGAATGCAGATGATACCACTGCAGACTAGCACAACTTTTGGCGATGAAGAAAGGGGAACACTACTCCATGACTGTCGCTTGGGTCAGGACAAAAGTCTCCTTTGCAATTTTAAGATCAGCGATTCTGTGCCTCAGAGGTTCATGAACTATCAGAAGAAGGAACAATCTTAACATTAATGACATTGACATGGAAATAGATAAAGGTCAAGCACGGATGCAATAGTTATAGCGAGAATAATACATATAGAATTTTTACAGCTTTTCTTTCCTTTTATATTCACTATTTGTAAAATTTTGGTTTTGTAATATTTATTAAAGATGTAAATGAAAATCAGATTTTTTACAAACAGAAATATGTAAATAAGTTTATATTTTGCAAATAGTTCACCTCAGTTTGTAGTACATAGAAGCTTAGAGCGTGTACAGTAAAAGTTTTCAGAGTGTTATTATGTAGGTAGGCTATTGAAATTTTTACTGACATTATTTCATGGGAAGAACTTAAGGAAAACAAAATTTGTATATATATATTTTTAACCACATACACCTAACTAAAGATTCAAGTTATTATTGTTATTATTATTACTATTATTATTATTATCATTATTATTATTATTAAAGGTATATTATCACTGTCTCATGAGATGTGAAGTTTTCTTGAGACAAGTCTAGTTTCACTGTTACTAAAAAATGATTTAAAACTGATCTAAAAGTCTAAAAGTTCTAAAACTTATAAGACATGAGCTGCCATGTGAAGGCATGCCCTGGTGTGCTGAGTGGGGTACAGTCTAGACATGTTGTTCATTGACAAGTGAAGTCAAGTGGAATCATAAGGTGGTCTTTGGAGAAGATAAATCCATCCATTGTGTACATTGTGTTTGTGGAACTTATGATACTCACAGACCCATGGCACCCCATGGCAAAACTAAAGGAAGCTTGACTCAATGATGGAACAAGCTGGGCTGCCGTTTTGTTACTTGTTATTTTCATTTTTACCCTATCCCACATGACTGCTGAAGTGCCCAGTGCTGATGATGCCAGCAGGTTGTCATTGGTGATTGAGCATGATGATAGTGGAGACTTTTTGCAGTGGATGCCAGCTAGGAATGAGTGCCAAAAGAGATCTAGTGTGAGTGGAATTAAAGAATCACTCATAGTTGGTACATTTCATCTGGTAGTTGACATAGTAAATAAGTGTGTTGGTTTGGAATTATCAAAGATGTGTAGTCCCTACTCATGTCATCAAAAAAAAGTTGAGCTCATCATCCCCTCATGTTCCAGCAGACTTGAGTAACTGGCAAAACACAACATGTACTGTCACAGTAGCTGGTTGATAAGTCCAAATCAGTAGCGCACCTCTGTTGTGTTAGCAGGTCTCATAAAGTTTCATCCAGGTACTTCATGCATGGCCACACCCTGGAAGGGCTATCTCAAATCTCAACCTTAACCAAGCACGAATTTGTCTTGTCAAGGATGATGCCAGGGTGTCCACAGCCAGTTATGAGCCTCAATGAAGCTTGGTGAGATTGTCTGCCTGGAGTAGCATGCCATTGATGCAATTTATCTAGTTAGGGATGTGGAAGACAATCTTGTTAAACCATCGTAAGTAATATTCACTTAATTTGAAATAACCCTGGGGTGCAGTTTTGCACTGATATTGGCACCATGGAGTTATGAATGTGGTGAAGTGGCAGTCATCTGGGTGGAGGGGAACGCTGTGATATCCATTCCTGCCATCAAAAAGGGTCATTTTACCACTGTGTATAGAGCATGCTTGATAAAATAGGCTCTAGATCTGCATGTGTTGGGTTTCTCAGTTTGTTTGGAGGTCAAGTGCTTGGAACTCCACTGTGTGGAAAGGCATGCCATTCTTCTTGAGCAGGGACTGTGGAGGGGGAGGGGCTGGTAGGGCTATAGCCCTACCACTTTTTTGCTTGGGTTCATTTTTAAGGGCTCCAGACAACATGGATATTTTATGAATTTTACCACTTGAAAGCAACAAAACGCGTCTATTCTTGCATATGCAAGAATTTAAAGGGACGGCAAAGCTGCGCGGTGGCAGTTATTTTCGCAGGCATTCACACCGTACCTGTATCACGAGGCCCTTGATCTTATTGTCAGTGTTATCGACAAGCGCTTTAACCAGGAAAGCTTCAGCTCCTACGCAAAGATAGAGACTCTCTTGGTTAAAGCTGCTAATGGTGACGACTATGAGTCAGAGTTCAAGTTTCTTGAAGCATTGTACTGCCAAGATGTTGATATTGGGATGCTAGCAGTGCAGCTAAGTGTTTTGGAAGCTATGTTGAAGATATCGTGTCTCGACGACATCCTGTCGGTGGTGACGAAGGTTCCAGAACCAGAGAAGGAGCTAGTTTAGGAAGTCCAAACTATCTGCTGGCTACTTGCTGTAAATCCTGCCACCAACAACAATTGCAGGCATTTCCCGTTAGCCTTGGTTGCTGGAAAGGGTGGTTGAGTGGGTTTTAGTGGTGGTGTCTGGTGGCATGGGCAGTTGCAAGGTGTACTGCTCCCTCAGGTGTACCAGATGTGTTACCCAGCTCCATCAGTGTACTCACTTTGAGGGCTTCCCTAACAGTGGGTAAAATAATTTTCAGATGTCATTCCTAGTGCTCTGCAGGTCTCAGGAACAGTTTGTTAGAGTCACTTGTTACAGTACATAAATAATCTGGTGAATTTCAGGGGTCTGACCAGATTGGGATCTGCCGGAGAATCTCAAGTTAGCACTGACTGCATTTGTTGTTTGCAGCCTGCATGCACATTGTAATTGGAAGTAGATCATCTTTACATACATGGCTGTAGGCCAAGATGTCAGATCACTTTATACCACTTGTAACCAGTTTCAAAAAGAGTTGCTCAGGACACTTTTGGTTAAGAATGTATATTTTCATTCATACCGGTAGTTCACAAATAAGCGTGTGGGTTCCCTATGGTCTAATATCTCCCGCCACACATCGTTTTTATGTTTCCGATACTTGTTGATTGAAGTCGATCAAAGTCGATAATCACAAGAAATTCTGTAATCGACTTTTATCGATTTCAGATAATTATTTGTCAATTGATTAGTATCGAATTTGATCGACAACGATCGACTTTTATTGACTATCTAAATTATCGGCATGTTACATCCTGCAATATTCAAGTCCTAGTAAACTGTTAAAAGTCTTGTTGCAGCACCTGTCTCTGTAATTAAGGTGTCATATTTTCACTGCAGAGAAATACTTTGTAAAACTCTATTGTCTTGTTGTTTTTGATAGACTAGAGAAAGTAGAATTTGGTTACTGGCCATTTGTAAAAGAGCTTACTCACTCAGAAACAGTAAAGCATATTGTTAGTCACCCTCAAGTAACAACTGATTTAGACAAAGGTACGTACATTTAGACAAAAGTAGTTTGCATCTTTAACCTGTTAGATACCTCTTCTGTGACTAGTGTCACATACATGTAAGGCCTTGTGTACACATAGTTTATAATTTACACCTACTCGGATATCATATTTTCATAGCTGTTGTACAGCAAGGAGTGCACAAGTGTGAATTCTTTGTGTAGATTATCCAATCAGAAGGGGAAGATAGCTTCTGCCAAACCAACACAAACCACAAGCATTGTGGGAAGAAGATGAAGTTGACTTTTATGGCTGCCTGGTTTTGCACCTTTACATGTAAACTTTTTAGTTTTTAATTTGGCTTTGAGGTCCGATACTAGACCAAATTCCCAACTCTGAAATGCCAAGTATTGTGCATTTTTTTACTGTCAGGCTTTCAGGTATAATTATTTTGTTTGCTAAGACAGGGGGCGATGTGGACAAAACATGGGGTAGGCCATATGGTCTACCCTATGGCCTACCAGTGGACAGATGTAATTATCTATTCTTAAGTAGAACTATCAAGCCAAAGAGAACCTTCATTTCATGGTTGTAAGCATCTCTTTGTTTATTCCTGATGCGTTTCGTCTCCAGTGACACTTCTCTAGTGAATCAATGTTACATATATTGAACAGCATGTTATTGCCCACTAAGTAAAATTGCAAGAGAGTTTCTGTAATGCTAGTCTTATCAGAGAGCTGAAAATGCTCAAAACTGTTCTTAAAACAGTCATGCCCAATATTTTGGCTAGACAGACAGACTACTGTAGTTATATGATTAGCCCTAATCATGTGGCCCCCAAAATATAACAGTACAACATGCAGTAACATGTTAAGGCATTTTTCATAATGTTTGGTTACAGTAATAGTATTACTTACTTCCATGGGAGCATTTTAACTTAGCCACTTCCACAGGAAGTGTAAATTAAGCACACATTTAACTTCTGTTCAATAGTTGTAACATTTATTCCTTGAAGTGAAAAAGTCTTGTGTCGAAAATAAAGGAAGAAAAATTTACAGCTATGAAGGGTCTCCTTTGTGCTGCTCACTAGTCTTAGTAAAAAAAAAGTTAAAAAATATAAAAAAATTAGATAAAATCATGGGGTAGGCCATGGTCTGCACCATGGCCTAGTCCATATGGCCTACCCCATGTTTTGTCCACACCTGCTAAGACATCAGTCCCAGCTTTAATTTAGTGCATATTTTGAAGTATGACTGATTATGACTGAATGCCACAACATATTTGTTGCTCGGTTTTCTTCGCAAAATAAATCCATTTCTGAAAATAATTGTCTCCTGAGCAAACTATTAAGTTTTCTCTTATGAAACTGGGTAGTTATAGGAGAATTGAGGTATGCATACATGTATCATACCTCAGTTTATGGGCTCAAAGACAGGCTTGGAACATTTTATGATAATCAAGATAAGAACTCTTGATATGATTGGTCAAAAATGTGTGGGTCATTGTACTTAAGGACTCAGTGGACATTCCTATTAGAATTGGTGGTTTTCACTGTCACGCAATAAAAAAATACTGAAAATCGAAACCATTCAACGACAGAAGCTATGGATTTCAGATATTATAGATAAATAGATAAACCATTTGTCCAAATCTCAGGTCTGTGCGGTGCACCGTTTGCGAGTTATTTGCCAAAACTTTCCACACAAATTTATAAAGCTCAGTATGGAGACGCCATATTTGTGTCCTTCCGAGGGACACAAACATGGCCGCCGTGACGTCACAGAGAACATCTGGAACTTAATTTTGCTATTAATAGCGACTACTTTTGGCTCATGATCTATTATACTTTTACATAAACAGCACTTAGTACATTGGGAATGTTCAATCTGCAAAAATGGAAAGGAAAGGTAGCTAAAGGTCTTTTTTGAATCAAAACAACTTTGTCGCGGTACTCAGCTTGATATCACATACAGCGGAGAACTTGAATATTCAAAATGCTCTGTTTTTAAAACGAAGGGCACAACCAAGCTGAAAATTTGCAAAAAGATATATTTTTAATTTATCTTCAATACCTAGTGACAACGAAAGTTTAGCAGGCCTATTGAATTTTGATTTCAAAATTTTATGACGTAACATAGAAACCAAGAATTGAACAAGGGAAATCAATTTGTGCTTTCTTTTAAGGCAGGGGAGTGCTAAAAGATGTAAAATTTCACTGCTTTCTTGTTCCAAAAATATTTTGTTATCCTTTAGCCAGTCGCCACACAAGTGACCCTGACTCTCATAACCAATCCCCAGGGTCAATGTCCTGACAAGCCACGAAAATTGCATTCATTTCAAAACATCTGTTGAAAACTTAAGCTAGCAAGTGTAATTGAAGGATTTAAACTTACACAGGCATCTTCTTTGAAATAGAAATTCTGTTTTGGTGGTCAGTGCTTGCTCCAGCCCAATGTACATGTTAATATTATCATTTTATAATCATGAAAATTTGCAGCCTTCCAACCCTCCCTTTTTGTAGCAAATGTTCAAATTAAGGGGGGGGGGGGGGGAGGGGAGGGACTCTTAACTACCAATTTGTTTCAAAGGCAGGTTTCTAATTGCCATATTTTGGAAAATATCAGACCTCGCACAGATAAGCTTTTTGCATGAGTCTGTTCTATTGAAGATTCCTCCAAGAGTTTCAAGTCACAGGCGGAATTAGATTTTAAAATTTAAATGAGCGTCAATAGATAAAGAATGCCCATGTGTGTAACGTGACGTATCGTTTTTGTGAAATTCGCATTATTACCGGTATAAGAGTTATCACATCATTAACACTCATACTTACAGACTTTCATCAGTAGCATTTCCTTTTTTCGTGTAAACGGTAAAAGCAAACGTCAGATTATAAAGACGGCGACGTTATCTCTGATTTGTAAAAGAAATCGGAACTTTACCTTGTTTCCTTGACGTTTTAGGGAGTTAAAATTTTTAATGCGCGGTTTGGGACAGGCACTAGCTATAGTTTCGCATGCGCAATGATATATTTTTCAAAGCAGGTGTACCCCCAAATAAAATTCACCATTTAGCATTACCAAAAGCTTCAAAATCGCTTGCTTTGAAATACAGTCTTCAGCAATTCCTTAGCAACTTCTCTGGATCTGTAGTTAAGAGTCTCCCCCCTTAACTGCTGAGCAACATCTGTCATCATCTAAATGCAGTGGCTGATGAAAGACGACCTGTACTGAGTGAATCAGAAAATGTGACCTTGAAAGCCTTCCTTAGGGAAAAAAAACACCAAAGCACCAGTGGCATAGGCCTCTCAAATAAATTCTGGCCTTAGAAATTATTTACAGTACTGTTACAGCATAAAATTGGCCAGCCAATTGACTGAGAATTGCTGTTGATATTCACTGCAGAAAAGCTTCATTACCAATTTTACCTGATATGTCTCGACAATATTTTTGGAGTTGTGAATTTAGTTTTCTCAAAGACAAAACTAATTAAAAAGGTAACATGTAAAAGTCACAAAAACCTGCCATAAAAAAAAGATCAACTTCATCTTCTCTTCACAATCGCTTGCAGTTTGAGTTGATTCACCAGAAGTTTTCCTTGTCTTCCAATTGGATAATCTACATGAAAGAATGTGAATTAATTAAAAGTGGTCACACTTTTGGGCTCCTTGCTGTAAGTAGCAGCTAAACATTCCTTTACAGGCCTGTAGCCAGACTTTTCTGATAACAGGAGGTAAAAGCACCTGGCCAAAGGCGTGAACCACTATGGGGTTAAATGTCAGAAAAAGAGACACGTCTTTTGTATTTACTTACCAGTAGGTTCTTACAGTAATAAAATTCAAGATTTGTACTGAGACAAGTGCCTCAATTTGCCAATTACTAGCTACAGCCCTGTTACTCTTCTATTAAAAAATGTAGCCATTTACTCTGGAGCTTATAACAGTTGTCAAAATATAGCACAGGGGCTACAGAGCTATCTTGAAGAAGGAATATTTTGTTTAGATTTCATGTTGCTTTGTTTCATTTTCCAGGTCGTGTGTGGATTTTTACGGCATTCAGTGATGGCTTACTTGAGAGCTACATTAGATTATTTGTAGATAGTGAAAAACTGGCCAAAAAATTCTATACAAGGTTAGTGCTAGTGTCAGTTTATCTCTTCATACCTAGTACATAATTATTTTCTCACAATTTTGGTCAACAAATTGTCATATGCTGTAATAACATTGTATGTTACATGTACCCTATAACCTGGGTGTCTCTACTAGATATTTATGAACTAACTGAGATACTATGCACACTCTGATTGGTAAAATTGGTCAAAAACCTATGTTCTATTGTACCGGTAAACTAGTGCTTCCTGACATGGCAGTATTATGCTCGACTATGCATAAGGACATAGAATTACTTAAGGTATCACTGCTCTTTTTTCATGAAAAAAATGCTATTCTTTATTTTTGCATAATATGAAAGTTCATATGAATCTGCAACATAATCCATTGTAAAAAATATGTTTTTATCGTTTTGTATTGCTTTTTTTCGTAAAAATATAAAACTGCATTGTTATTTGTTTGTCATCAAGGTAATTGATGCATGTCATCAATCAACCGGCACGCAATATCGAATGCACGAGGCGAATCATTTTCGATCGAACAGTAACGCGCTGCGGTAGATATTTTCTTCGCTTTAGGTTTTGTTATATGTTAGTGGTCGTATATGTAAATAGGTGTCAGGAAAGGCGAAAAGCGTTAACAGAACCCTTCACTCTTTGTTCCGTCGAAAAGCGGAGGGTGAATATGTTTGTAATAAACAATAACCATCTTCAAAGAATTACATTTTGAAAGCTGTTGTTGATTTCATATCATGCATGTTCAACAAGTGTTGCATGAAAATGTACACTCTTTCCAAGAAGAATTAACACTGAGATAAAAGAATTTCATTTCTTCAAGAAGCAAGTCTCGAGGAGAAACGACATTGTTTTTGTCTACATCATTCGTAGCGGCGGCGGTCTTTGTATACATGTATTTTTCCCTGGTGCTTTTTGTTCTTTGCTTTCCTGGGACGCTCATTGTTCTATAGAATTAAGGAGAAACTGAGCATCAACTAAAAAAACATCGATGCTTTCCAGTTCATTGAAAGTTACCGATAAATAACCGTGTTATTATCAGCACGTGTTGTTTCAAATTTTAGAGTGCACCTGGAGCCCGTGTTGTATCGAATTTTGTGGCTTCTAGTGGACTTGCACAACAAATATGAAAAGACGACGGTTTCGCTGACAGATTTGCCTAATTAATTAAGCAGACACCTGGCTGCAGGGAGCCCAAAAACTTTAGGGGCAGTTTTCTCGCAATAAAATTGTCAATTTACGGCACATTCTCGAAGCTCCAAGTCAGACGGGTTTTAATCAATTGACTTCAAATTTCACGTGTTGCGAGTTTTACACCTTAGCTAAAATAAGGTGTCTGGGAATTTTATTTTTTGGCTTTGTTTCGGAGATATTCGCATTTTCTCACGGATAATCTCCCGAAAACCGATAACCAAACTTTGAAATACAATTATTTCGAAAACAAGGAAACCAATCGCCAATCGCAGACACCTTTTTAAAGAACAACATCTGCAGTTCACAAAAATGTCAATAAGTTTAAATTCCATCAAATTCTTGGGGAGTTGGAAGCCGTGATATGATCATGGGTCATTAATTAGAAAATGTCAAAAAACTGGAATCAGACATAAAATTCACAAAAATAGACTCCAAATCAGAAAATACATTTATTAAGTAATTGAGAGAATAAATTAGGATTAGGCACGCAAATTTCGCGACTTTTCAAGAAGTGGTCTGAAAGGGCACCAGATACCTTAACGTTAGTTTAACTGATGTCTTTTTTGGTCTATCTGATGATTAAAACAGTGGATATGGTTCTCATAACAATCATAATGAAAACATACTGACGGTGGATCTCTAGAATGAATTTTCCTGCCCACGGCAGGTGAAGCACAGGAAGGAACTTGAGAAAAAGACCAAAAACACAGAAACAAAACATATGAGAAGGAACATAATAAACAGTTTCACTTTCACCAGGCTGCATGATATTTACAACATGGATCATATCTTTTTGTTTGACTTTTACTTGGAAACCTTATAAATTTGAAAGGAAATGACTACTTCAAATTAGTTGCAATAAAAGCTTACTTGAAATTTTCTGATGGCAGAGAGTTATGCTGAGTCGATGCCGAGTCCTTGTATGTGCTTGAATTGATTTTAGTTTTATGCACTTTCAGTGGATTCTGTTATGTAGTGAAAACGAAAAAAAATAATATGGTTCCAATAAATAAATTTAGAATAAATTTCCACAGCAGAGTTTCTGGAACTAACCTTATACTAAATAACTTTGGCAGTGTCTGAAGTTTGTAAACTTGAAAACTTTCTGTGCAGTCCATTACTTTTGCAATGAAGGATGCCAGCCACAATTTGCTAGATTTCCTTGTCAAAGTACTTTTAAATCATTGAATACCATTTCTTTTGTAACAGTTTTACTTTCCTTTCTTATGACTTTTATAACTTGAACAGAACCTTCAAAAGTTTTTGTTGTGTTGTTCCATGGATTTTCTGTGTGGAGTCGAACCTGTGTTTTATTCTTTCAGCTGCTGTGATTGGTTAACCACATTATCCAATGAAGGTGCAGAGAACAAGCCACTTGATCACAAAATTTAAAGTAGATTCCTATTTCTTTGACAAAGTTTTTCCATAGTTATTTCACAGAAAGCAATAGTCCACACTTAGGGGTTTACCAGCACAATAAACCCACTTGGGATGTTGGGATAACACTCAAAAAGCTTGTAAATCACTTACCTGACAGCTCTTGATTTACATGCTTTTCTCATGTTCTCTCTTCTTGTGCTGGTAGACCCCTGGAAAGAGTGGTCTATCGCTTAATTAAACTTTTACTTAATAAAAAAATCAGCAACAATTGACCCTTTCTCTGAAACTTTCAAAGGAAAGCTATACATATTTGATTTCATCAGCTACAATTTAAGTGCAAATTCATACCAGAGGAATGAACTTAATTGTTACTGTCGAGCGTTAGCGAGACAGCACAATATTCTTTTTTGTAGGGCGATAAATCCAAAATTTTCTCGGATGTAAGACTCGAAGCCTGCGCAGTAGAGTATTATCCAGGACAATTGAAATGACAATCACACGCACATCACATGGCTGTCATATCATCTGGGATCCATGCGTGAGATCACTTTGCATGTGAGAAATCCTCGCACGCTGTCAGATGCTTTCGACTTTCGAATCTTTCGTACGCTGTCACTTGTTTGACCAGACGCTTTCGACTTTCGAATCTTTTGTATGCTGTCAGTTGTTAAAGGTCACAAACTGCTGACTCTCGAGGAAGAAAAGAGGTCAATCAATTTGTGTTTGGTTGCTTTACTGTGTGATCGATTTTTGCAGTACTGAAATACCAGGCCAGAATAGTATTTTGAGAAAATTGTCGACTACAGCTTGCTGGTTTTGGGCAAAAGTGGGGAAAGATATTTAGTAATTGCTTGCTATAAGCAAATCAAAATGTCCATCGCTCTCGCTCTTTGAAACGAACCACTTAACTGTGAAATTAAACGACTCATTGCACTTTCACACAAATTCTTTGCCTGTGGAGGCAAATAATTCAAAATCTGTGCCATTTGGGCCAGCTAAACCGACCATTGAGTCATGTTCATTGTCCGTTGAGGCAAAAAATTGAAAAAGTATTGATCGCTCGTAGAAGCAAACTATTCAGTTGTGAAATCAGATGACTGTTTCACTCTGAAATCAAAAGACTCGGACGAGTTCTTCGCCCGTGGAGGCAATAAGTTATTCAAAATATGTGCCGTTTGGGCCGATAAATTCGACTGTTGAGTCATGTTCTTTGTTCGTGGAGGAAAAAGAATTTAATAAAATTGGATCTCTCATTGAACCGAACTACTCTACTTTAAAATCAAGTGATTGTCTGAATTTCGAGAAATCTGACGTTGATATTATCCTTGGATTCAAACGTTGATTTGAATTGTTCGTCGTCAGCCGTTGAGGAAAAGAAAATACCAAGAGTTCAGCATTCAGTTTCTGTGTGCTCATTTATGACGAATAATTCCTGCTTTCTGAGAGAATCCACCTGATTGTGAAATTAACAGGATAAATTACAGAGAGCACTGGCGGGTTTTAGACAATCAGATTACACTTGTGATCCTTGCTTCGCCCTTTGTTCAGCCGTGATGAATACTTTCACTACTTCCATGCAAGCAATTGTTATTCTTACGATTGGGCCATTTTCCTAAAACACCACTTGCTGTAGTAAACACCCCTACCCTCCAAAGATCAAAAAAAAATTTCCAGACCTGTTGGCTGTTCAATTCAGTTCCCACCGTTTTATCAACCTTTGACAGCACTCACTTTCATAATTAAATTCCTAGTTTTTAATATATGAGAAATATAAAAAGAAATTTGATATTGAGTTAAGAAATCTGCAACTTCCAGAGTGATTGTTCTACATCTTTTAGATTGGGACACCCTTAAACAGTATATGATATCTTTTATTTATATACAGTATATGATGACTTTTAATTTATAAACTTTTATTTATAAACCCTATCTATATGCAATGTGTACCAATTGCAACATCTACATTAATAATCCTGTTCAATTTGCTTTTAAAGGAAAGCCTTTATACGAGATAAAGAGGTAAGAAACCTACTTTCATCAGTTAACATTTTTTACTTCAGATCTATATGCGGTATTAATTTGATGCCAACACTGCTTTAAATTGTAATTTACATTGTTCATAAGTCACCTGTTCTTGACAGTGGTGTTTGACTATATTATACTGTCACAAAAAATTGCTAACTCATCAATGATATTTATTGAGCTTGTTTAAAATTTTTATTGACAACATTTTTGTCACGCATGGCACCAAAAACAAACAATAATGAATTGTGAGCACATCACCTGTTCATTTTATGGTAAAACTCCAGTTATTCACTGCTAACCGGTTTTTAGTCAATCAGAAAGGTAAAAACCTAATGACTGAGGTTTCGAAGTACTAGATAGATACAGTTCATGTTTTGTCATTTATTGTTTGCCTTCTATATAGAGACTTGCCGTTCTCCAGACATTGGTTTCTGGTCTTGATTTCATTTCCATTGTCCTGGAGCAAGTAAGTTATAATCACTAGTTTCCCTTGGAAACTTAAACCACAAGACCACAGCCCACCTTATGGCCCACCCTCACTTGTTCAAGCAAAATAATATTCATGAACTGTACACTTTTGCAAACTGGAACAAGACTAATTAAGAGTAATTAATAAAAAAAAACTGTTATACTGTAAGTAGAGGACTATGACATCTTTGGTGCCCATGCACTTTATTAATAGAAGATTGTTTTGGGAGAGAAAGTTTGGATTCCTCAACATGTTAAAGTTCCACAAGAAGTAGTTCTACACTAGCCAGATTTAAGTAACTCAAAATGCCCACCAATAAAGGTTCAAGAGAAAATAGGGATCATCCCCGGGGCATGGCTTCAGATGTACATGTATATAATTTTTAGTTGCAAAACTTCAGGTGCATGGAATTTTATAGGGATGGTTTTTACTAAACAAATTCCCAAGAAATGTTTTATTTGTTTGCTCATGATCATGCAAAAGCAATGCACCTTGTAATTCAGCTTGCGGTGTGGTTATTGCAGCAAACAAACAAATGTTTTGTTTGTTTGCTGATGATTGTGCGAAATCTCACTGCTTTTTTCTGTGGGTTGCATCTCATGTAAGAGATCTCATATTTGGAACACAATAATGGAATGGCAGCTAGGAGATATAATGAATTCAAGATGGTAGCAAGCGGGATTTAAGATGGCTGCTAATGCATTTAATGAATTCAAGATGGCGGATAGGGGGATTCAGGGGTACATGGGGATGATCTCCTTTTGTGGCGGGGGGGGGGGGGGGGGGGTAGAAAGGAACACAAAATGCCCATGCACTACCAGAGCACAAGTGATAAGTCATGAAGAATTTGTGTAACATTTGCACCCAAAGTGACTGATTTGCAACCATGGCTTTTAACAGGGTCTGGAAGGGGTTTCGCGTGATCCGTGAATTGACCAAAAAACAGCGTGAATCGGGAAAACTCGTGGAATACAGCCGTGATTCGTGAATTATATATTCACTGTGACGCGTGATCCTTTCAAGTTGTAGTCCGTGAATCGTGATTTCTACCGATATAATGTCGTGAACATCAAATAACCCTACACGAATACATGCAAATTGTCTGTCAAGATGGCTCAAAATACATGTAGGTTTTCTGTTATTGTTATGTAACGTAACGGATCGTTGTCAAAATGAAACATTGCCTGTGAAAACGATGTCTAAATGGGACAAACGTATCATGAGGGAATGGGCCCAGGAGCATGGAAAGGCTGTGCGGCAGCTGACAATCAGACAGACCATCACAAAACATGCAGGAAGAACCTTGCCATTAAAGGGACACTGTCACGGACATTTTTTGGCCTTTTTAGTAAAACGGCACCAAAATTACGACTAAAGTACTTTCAACCATACAAGAAATGCTCCTAGAAAGCGAAGGGAACGATATCTAGCAAATTGTTTAAAGAAGAGGGTGACCGTAAATAGTTTTCATTTATTTTTCCAAGCCACAAGGACAGAACTTGAAAAAGTCAGGCTGACTTTTTCAAGTTGAGATCAAACGCTCCCGAGTAAAATCACTCTATATTTATCTTCAGGACGCTGATATAATAATTTTAAGAAAACTTGACCACTGTTGATAGGCTTCCAAAGGTGTAAACGTGTTTTTGAGCTGTTGAATTTTTGAAGTGACAGTACCGGAAAGAGTTACCAGAAGGAGAACGGATTCCCACAGAGTGCGCAGTCCTTGAAACGATGTCTAAATGGGACAAACGTATCATGAGGGAATGGGCCCAGGAGCATGGAAAGGCTGTGCGGCAGCTGACAATCAGACAGACCATCACAAAACATGCAGGAAGAACCTTGCCATTAAAGGGACACTGTCACGGACATTTTTTGGCCTTTTTAGTAAAACGGCACCAAAATTATGACTAAAGTACTTTCAACCATACAAGAAATGCTCCTAGAAAGCGAAGGGAACGATATCTAGCAAATTGTTTAAAGAAGAGGGTGACCGTAAATAGTTTTCATTTATTTTTCCAAGCCACAAGGACAGAACTTGAAAAAGTCAGGCTGACTTTTTCAAGTTGATAGGCAGCTTTGTTTTGCGATTCTCGACAGATCGTAAAAAATTGAACAAAAAGTCAATGTGGGAAGTCTACAAATTTTTAATTTTTTTGCCCACGCGGCATCAAATCTTGCCCATCTTTCAACTGCCAAGCGAGTGCAAATGTGATCACTAAACAATTAGATTTTCTAAAGGAACATCATCAGTTGAATCAATTTCCTTAATAGATCCCCCTAAACAATATTAAGACGAGAAAATTGCATTTCATGAATTTATTCGCATTATTTTTGGGCAAACAGACACTGTCGCCATTGTCAGAAACGAAGGCCGATTTATAAGATCTTAGGGTGATCTTTCGGACATCTTATCTCCGGAACGAATTTGGTGACCCCCCCAGTTTTTTTACATTTCTGACATGAGTAACCCATAAACTCACAGTGGTGATCTTCTCAAAGTTTTAGAAAAAAGTCAATGTTAGAAGATTTTCGTGCGAACCTCCTTAATTAAACTGGGTACATCATATAAAAATTATGTACACCTGAACTGAGCCTCATGACACCTGAAGTTTTGCTATACATGTGAAGCCCAGTGCCACAAGCCCTGTTTTTTTGTCAAACTGTTGATGGTGACATTTTTATTTAATTAACTCCAGACTAATGTGAAACTACTACCACTACTTCATTCACCAGCTTTGCTTAATGTCAATACCAAGAAACACTTCTTGAGTGTCTGTTGATGTTTAAAGTGTCTGTTGTCTGTCTCAAAGAGGTGGTCCTGTTATAGGGAGTTTATTAGTTATGGTAAAATGAGTGAAAAATGGCAGAGACCAACACAAGGTGTCTGTCTTAGAGTTGACTGTTGATACTTACATGTATTATGTTTAAATTGCATGACAGAATATAAGAGATTGTGTGATGTTTTTTAATTTTCAAATAGTGGGTAATACAATTTTGTGCATCATTGTCAGTAAAGAATCAATGTATTGTATGCTTCTATTTAGGAGTGGCCTTACCTTGGTTATGGAACACAGCACTTTCAAGGTCATTTCCATTTATTAACTCAAAATGCATTAAGAGTTGTACTGACTGTGCTTATTGAACACTATCACATCAAGTAAATCATTTGTGGATGAAAATGAAAGATAAATAAAATAAAAAAAGTATTTTATTTGTAATCTGGATATCTACCTAAGCCATAATTTCTCATTGTAATGTCGATTGGTTCACTTCAAAGTCACCTGTCCAGCTTTGGTCATGTCAATTGTTTAGGTCTGTTTAAAGCTAACTAAAAGCAATTTTCACAATAATAATAATTTTTATTGGCAGCTTTCTGATGTAATTGTATATGAAATGATTCATATATGAACTGCGGATATATATGAAGGTGATATGTGATCTTCGCAGTGAATTTCCAATTTAAGCAATTGGAATAATGAAGCCTGACAAAAAAAAATCAGGGCTTCAACGGGATTCGAACCCGTGACCTCCGCGATACCGGTCCGATGCTCTACCAACTGGCTATGAAGCCACACATTGGGAGCGAGGTCAATTGTGAGTTCATATTTTCCCATGAAAGGAGTGAAATGATGTAGTGTATATGAAATGATTCATATATGAACTGCGGATATATATGAAGGTGATATGTGATCTTCACAGTGAATTTCCAATTTAAGCAATCTGTTGGCCAACTGTCATTAGCCAGTCAGTAGACAGTCAGTTGTCTGGCAGTAAATTGTTGGCTGACAGTCTACTGACAGTGAGATGTGAAAGCTATTGCTTGCAAATGCCAGTTCTTAAGTTTATTTCTAATTGATTGAAAATTTGCAAATACTTTGATAAATATTTTGGGCCTGCACCCTTTAACTGAATAAGAATAAATTAATATTGGCATGATAAACAGAAGGGTCATAACACAGCTTAATTCTCAATATTTTGACTTCAGATTCCACAAAGTCTGTTGTTGGTGTTGGTACATTTGCATCCAACAAAGCTGCAGAAGGAGTTGACATCACCACAAGTGAAGAAATACATGATGACCACAGCATAGCTAGCAGTAGCATATCAAACTCATCCACAGTAGCAGCACCACTTAGTCCTGACAGCCATGCTTCATTAACAGAATCACCAATTCCTGACAGCCATGCTTCAATTACAGAGTCATCATATCCTAAACATTCTTCAAAAACAGAATCACTGATTCCTAACAGCCATGCTCTCATGACACAATCACTGAGCACTAACAATGAAGGTTCAAGTGAATTCCAGGAACAATACCACCAGGAGAATGTGCTTAATCCTGAGCAGGAAGTATTACAAACTTATCACTTAAAGAATGGGTCAGCTCCAATTCAAAACACTGCTGAACATGAGACTCGGGTCAATGAAGAGAGTGTTACCGGAGTTCAGAAACAACAAGCACAGTCAAGGCTAAACTTTAGCAGAAACTTTCAAACTGTTCAGTTTACAGAAGATGAGAATGTTGTCTTTGAGCCTCTTAAAAAGAAAAATAGAAAGAATATAACAAGAAGAAAAAAATTAGTAGATGATGAGAAATGTGATGAAGGAAATGACAGTTTTGAAGTTGATCCTTCTGTATGTTGTATTGGTGATGAAAGGTCAAATGTAAAAGGGCATGAGGAAGGTTATGAAGAACTGCATAAGGAAAAATCATATGAAGGTAATTACATCAGATACAAAATGTTTGTTGTGTACATGTAAATGTGTCTGTCTGTCTGTCTGTCTGTCTAGAGGGGCATGTACTAAAGTACTAAAACCTGAAACAATGAAACGAAACCACCGAAACAAAACAAGCAAAACCACCGAAACGAAACCACTGAAACAACCAAAACGGCCGAAACAAGCAAAATGAAACAAAATCACCAAAACAAGGAAAACCATTACAAAAAGTGAGAACTAACCGTAAACATGCTAACCTGGGTGCTTTTTAGGCTAACCTGAGGGATATTCAGTCTAACCGGACTGCTATTTAGGGTAACCTGAGTACACTGTACACTCCAGTTAGCCTGAGTATCACTCAGATTAGCCTGTTTATGGTTAGCTCTCAATAATGGTAATGGGTTTTGCTTGTTTCGGTGATTTTGTTTCATTTTTCTTGTGTCGGCCATTTCGGTTGTTTCGGTGGTTTTGCTCGTTTCGTTTCAGTGGTTTCGTTTCATTGTTTCGGGTTTTAGTACATGCTGTCTAGAGGCAACCACACAAATAAGATAGTCACAATCATTTTTAGTGCAGAATGCACTTTTTGTGATGGTTGGGTTGGCTGTCATTGTTTAACTGCTAACCCACCAATCCATTAAGGCCCTAAAGTGCTAAGGTGTAAACTTTAATAGTTTATAAATTAATTTATTAATGAATCTTGTGAAGGGGGAAAGGGATGCAGCTAGAGTACCTGACAGACTGTGCACTAGGTATATCTATGTTATTTTTATATAAAGATCACACAGACAAAGGCTACATGTATGCATATTTGTTTCTGAAAACGAGTCTTACAAAAATATGCAAGGCAGTGAGGGGTGCGAGGTAAGATATCGAGGCATGCGAGGCAGAAATCCCTAATCCCAATAAAAAGGAGAACTGCAAGCTACCTTAGCTAACTGTAGGCTAACCAAAGTGCTATTTAGGTTTACCGGAGTGCCATGTAGATAGGCTAACCAAAGTGCTATATGTAAGCTAACTGGAATGGCTCGCATGCCTCACTGCCTCACACTTTGTAATGACCCCTGGAAACCCTCTACTCTCCTTGTGATACTATTCTTCCTAGAACAGGAAACTTTGTGCTAAATGTATGCACAGAAGATACCATAAAAGTCAAAGTAATTTTCAATTGACTGTTTCTTGTTGGAGGAATAAATGAAGTGTGCTTCTAGCCATATCCTAGAAGCTACAGTACGGCATATGTTATAAATAAATTAATCCTTGTGTTTTGTGCTGTGCTTTTATTTACCTATCCATGATATTCTTGTAAAGTGCCAATTTGATCAGCAATACATGGCCCTGCAAGCAAAATTAATTAATTAATTAATTTTAATATATTTTAGTTGAGGAAGCAGTAGTAAAGCTGTAGACTTGCTCTTACCCTCATCTTATGTTCTTCCTGTACAAGCCATGAACACTCATTAATATTTAATGAGAATTACATGTACAGCAAAAATAATATGGCACAGGTTATTTTGTGCAATACAAAGAGATCAGGATTTCACTCAATCATTGCATCATTGGATATGAAATTCAACTGACATTTAGTAATTTATTATTCTTATAGATATACAGTTGCATTCTGTTTGTAAATTCTAATGGAGATATTTCAATTACTGACTCTTTTATGTCTGTGTCAACTTTTTGACCCGAAAAGTATTATCATCAACATAATTTGCCTGATAAGCAAATACCTAAAAGAAATTATAAATATCTGCATCATTATATACATGTGTTATAATTCTATTCTTATTTTGGTTTGTTAGAGCTGCTACATTTATCCAGAACTCAAAGATCATCTTTCCGATCTCAAGACAGCTACCCAAGGTGTAGCAGCCCAACAAGCAGTCTGCAGTCAACAGACTCTTTGGATCAATTCTGTAAAGACTTTGAATCTAGTGTTAACCTTGCAAGTGAAATGTCCCTTAACAGTGCAACTCTTCAACTTTGTGATAATAACGCGGAGCCATATTTGTGTGATGAGGAAATCAATAAAAAACAGAGGTTCCCAAATGATGACAACCTGCAGTTGACATGCACTAAAGATCAAACTGATCAAGGATCATCAAATGTTGATAAGGCAGAGGCTAGTTATGAAGGTGAAGTCAGATAATTAACAGTGTGTAACATAACACAATACAATAATTATATCTTAAATGAAGCTCCATGAGTGACTTGATTTGTAGAAGTAATCGCATGATTTACAATTTGGAATTAAAGCACAAGTAAATTTTTCAGAGGCTAACAAAATTGCATGAGCCCATAGGGAAAGTGCAATTTGTAGTCTTTGAAAAAATTTATGAGTGCTTATTTATTCCAAATTGCATAAGAAAAATCATGTCATTACTTGTTAATAATAATTATAATACATACAGAAATTTTACTCTGTTTTCTGTAAATCTTGTTTATTTCTCGTCATAGCTAACTGGTCCCGCCTACATCAGCATTGTTGGTTGAAAAATGAAAACTCTGATTGACATGCCAGCGCTTGTGGAAACTTACAGACCAAACTTATCTCCTCAAATTTTGCAAGCAGATATCATTCTAAACTCTAAAGCATTTTCATTTAGCAAGCCTCAAAGAGAAAAGAGGTGTGAAATAAGGTCAAAACTTGGGTATATTTGTTCTTAGCATTCTCCTTCAAACTCTGAATTAAAATGTTGCCACTTTCCCCAAACCTGTGCACCATTTTGTTTTGTTACAGTTTCGTGACTTTCTTGTCAAATCAATTTTATTTCAACTTTCTGCACTCAATTTCAACTTTCTGAACTGTTTGGGATTAACTGACATGCTCTTAGCCAATCAGCATGCTGAAATTTTTGTATGTATATTATTATATAGTTTACACACATGCCCTTAGACTCAAACTTCTAAAATGTCACCAAGATCTCAATGAGAAATTGTTCATGGGTTATCTTATTAGAATACTAAACACAGGCTTGAATATTCATTAAAGTTACTCAAGGTATTACATCATTCTTGAGTGCATTCACAAAGAAAAATATAGGTCAGTATAATTATATGGGCCCCCTATCTGGACCCCCATCTGAACCCCCTTCTGGACCCTCTTTTTCTTTCAGAAAAAATGATTAAAGTTAAAATAGAAATTCCACTAGTCTTAATCAGCAATGAAATGCAAAAAAGTGAAAAAAGAATGAATTATATCAGAAGTTAAATGCAGCAAGCACATATAATAACAAGAAGTTGCTAGCAACTTAAAACCGCGCTTTTATTTTTTGCTAATTAACAGCTTTCTTTCTCAATAGTCAGGGGGGCGCGGTGGCCTAATGGTTAGTGCGCTGGACTCCGGATCGGGTGGTCCGGGTTCGAGCCCTGGCCGGGGCACTGCGTTGTGTTCTTGGGCAAGACACTTTACTCTCATAGTGCCTCTCTCCACCCAGGTGTATAAATGGGTACCGGCGAATTTACTGCTGGGGGTAACCCTGCGATGGACTAGCATCCCATCCAGGAGGGAGTAGAAATACTCCAAGTCGCTTCATGCTACGGAAACCGGGATAAGCTCCGGCCTGATGGGCCACTAGGCTCGTATGCAGATTTTACCTACCTTTCTCAATAGTCACGGTAAAATTTAATCTGTTTGCATTGTGAGTAAAGGACTAGCAAAGTAGTCAGGTGAGTATCACAATCCGAGGTTTACGTTATCCCCGGCTATCTTTAGCTTGGGGGTTTTTCCCTTCTAATGACGTAACCCCTGCACATTTGGGCACGCTCAGTTGTTTACTCAAGGAAATATTTTATTTCCCTTTAAATCTTTGAACTTGCTTCGATTAAACAGCTAAAGAATTTCTTTTCAATTGCCTAAACCCACAAGAAATACTCGCAGAAGTGCAAATAAATTAATGACCGTTGCTTCTGCCGATATAAACTTGCAAAAAAAACACAATGCAAACAAAGTGATGAAGAAACAGTGTGCGTGACAATTGATGGTTGACTTGTTGCAGTCCAAATTATGCAAATTTTGGCCAAATTCCCACGCGCCCGTCGCGTGAAGCAAGATAAAAAACTATTTAACATTCGTGATTTGAATTGAGCCGCCTTTTGAACATTGAAATATTTTCTTCCTGAATGGAATATTGAAGTGAAGAATGAAATCAAATTGCCATAAATAAATTTATTATTCACCCTCGATAGAAACGCTTGAGCTGTTTTGACTGCAACGACCGTCGCTTCTGGCGAAATAAACATGCCAAGTAAACACAATCTTATTTGTCACGTAGCGAAAGTGAAAGCTGCAACATCAGCGCATTCCATGGCTGATGTAATACTTTTTTTTAGGAAATTTAATATTCCCTTTCAATCCAATGCTTTGATAAGACGAAACGAAAAAATATTTTATACACAATTAAGAGCACAATATCCGTAACATTTTCCGTACATTGATGTTTTAACAGCTTTTGGTGAGTAAACATCACAGATTGCGTGTATTCAATATTCCCTTTGAATCGAACGCCTCGATAACCACGTTTCAAAAAATTAACTCCATTTTTGCTAATTAACAACTTTCTTCCTCAAAAGTCACGGTGAAGATTTATTTTTTTGTACTATGAGTAAAGTACTAGTAAAGTAGTCACGCGAGTCACACAATCCGAGGTTTACATCGCCCGAAGTTAAAAAGTGGGAAAGATTCCATGCCCTTTGGGCAGAAAAATTAGAAATAATTTGTAAACTTCCCACATTGGCTTTTTGTTCATTTTTCTACAATCAGTCGAGAATCACAAAACAAAGCTGCCTAAAAAAAAAGTTGGGGGTCACCAACCATTTGAGAGAGTAAACAATGAGTGAAGTTAACACAACGGCTACCAGCCCTATATTTGCTTGTCAGCATGCGTGCTTGATGCATGATGTGGTGTGCCATTGTGACACAAATTAAGTGTGGAGTAAAGATGTGCAAAAACAATAAGCGTGAACGTCCTTAATTCTAAAACCAACCGCCTCCATGTCCAAGAGAGAGAGCACCCTGATAACATGCAACTAATTGCTCTATTTTCACACAGTCAGTGTTGAGTCAATAACATAATCATAGCAGCTGGAAATGCTTTGATTTTACACATTTGTATACCTCTTTCTTTTACCAGTGCTTTTTTACCATTCTTTTCAAAAAAGTGTTATCATTCTCAGGCACAAACTTAATGTGAATTATTCCATTCTTCACTTTTCTTCTTCACTTTAATGCTGTAATGTGCTTATATTATTAGGTAGAATTTGGTATTGTATAATTTATATCAATAATTTTAACTATTATTTTCAATACTTTCTGAACAAAAAAGAGGGGACCCAGATTGGGATCCATATGGGGGTCTAGACAGGGATGAACATTTTGTACTGACTTGAAAAATATTGAAGATTGTAGATAAGTCAGAGGAAAGATTGAACAAGTTGAGATTTATTAAAACCAATACTAGCAAATGGCTTGAATGGATGCCAAATGGATGTGTGTTTTTTTCACTAATGGAAAGACAGCTTTCTAAAGTAATCTCAAATTTATCTGTCCTTGGCTAACAATATTAAGTTTCCGTACTTTCTGTGTAAAATTGTTTTATTTGTATCAAGGCGCTTAAATGTTCAAATAATTTCCAGACGTTTCGGGACTACTGTCCCTTCATCAGTGGAATAGCCACTGATGAAGGGACAGTAGTCTTGAAACATCTGGAAATTATTTGAACATTTTAGCGCCTTGTTACAAAAAAAAAACACACAGAAACTACCTTAAGAAGCTACATAGTTTTAACCATGTTGTGATCTCATTAAGTTTCTGTGACTGTCTACTTTAGGTATAATGTTGAGTCTTCCAAAGCGACCCTCATTACGGCAGATTCCGGTAACATCATGTGACATCAGGTATGGTTACATTTTAATCAGTGCAACATTTGCTTACAATGTACACTGCACTTTCAATACATGCTTCAGTAAAATGTCCTCTTCATGTAGTGGTGGTGCTTAATAGAGCTGGTTAAAATGAAATAACCAGTACTGGCAGGTAGCTAGTGACAGAGCTGTTGGAGCCTTGTTGTACCATATAATGGGAAATTGCAAAAACCTAAGAAAAAGTCTTGCATAATGAAATATTATCTCTATAGGAATGTCTAATAACCATTTAATTTAATTAGTTTACTTAATTGCTTTAAAGTGATGTATGTATTCCTTTGGTTGGTTTCAAGTGGTATAAGAAGCATAATTTTGATTAACCATATGATTACTTGTGATAAAGTGTTGTGAAACCAGGGTAGGATTATAGCAGGAGGTGTTGATAAACTCTAACTTAGTGCTAAGTAATGTTTGTAAGTCAAATGATATGATGTGTGTATGTGTGCAGTGTGGACCAGAACACAATGCTTGCATTATCTCTGGAAGTATTCGAGAAGAATGGAGAGCAGTTTCACAGGGTGAGAACTACTTTTATCAGCATCTTATACAATGCATTTAAGTAATGTTTAATAAATGATATGAGCAGCAGTGTTTTATCAAATTTAAAACACGAGGTGCAGCCGAGTGTTTTAGGCTTAATAAAACAGAACTGCGAATGTTTTGAATGGCTCCAAAATCTTCTGATGTAGATCAACTCATCCTTGCACTAATATTTACATCGGGTTATTTTGGCCGAGAAAATTGGATGTAAAGGTTAGCCATGTCTTTATCAGAGATAAGGACAATCATTTATTTCAAATCTCTGAACTCACTGCATATACAGCTGAAAAGCACTGTTTTAATTAGAACTTAGAAGCACTGTTGAAATAAGCTTCAACTAAGAAAAGACTCTAACCAGCAAATGCAAGGTGTAACTGACTGACAGGTTCGATCTTTTAAGTGCTTAAATGCACTGTTTATAAAACACACGCTTGGCAACCTTATTTTAGCACTAAGAAGCACCATTGAAATAAAATTCAACTATGAAAAAGACTCTATAACCAGCAAATGCAAGGTGTAACTGAATGACAGATTCGATTTTAGTGCTTAAAAGTACTGTCTAAAAAGATGCTGATTTTAGCGCTAACAGACTAAGAAGCACTGCTGAAGTAAGCTTCAGTTCAACTAAGAAACAGACTCTAAGCAACTGGGAACCAATCTCCCATATACCTTTTGGTTTTAGCGTGTATGCGGGCTTGCAGTGAGTTACGCACTGTCTCAGACGTTTCCAATGAAATTCCCCAGGGACCATCACACAGTGTAATTTGCATGACACAAATTGCCAAAAGCTGTTGAAACATAAATGTACGGACAATGTTACGGATATTGTTTTCTCTATTGTGTATAAAATATTTTTTCTTTTTGTCTTATCGAAGCGTTGATTCAAAGGGAATATTGAATACACTAAAAAAGGTATGACGTCAGCCATGGAACGTGCTGATGTCACAGCTTTCACTTTCGCATCGTGACACATCAGATTGTGTTTACTTTGCAAGTTTATTTCGCCAGAAGCGATGGTCATTAATTTATTTGCAATTTTGCGAGTATTTCTTGTAGGTTTAGGCAACTGAGGTAAATTCTTTGGTTGTTTTAATCGAGGCGAGTTCAGAGATATAAAGGAAAGTTAAAGGTAAACAATTGAGCATGCCCGTATGTGCAGGGGCTACGTCATTGGTACAGAAAAAACCACCTAGCTAAAGATAGCTGAAGATAACGTAAGCCATGGATTGTGTGACTCGCGTGACTACTTTACTAGTCCTTTACTCATAGTACAAAAAAGGTAATCTTAACCGTGACTTTGAGGAAGAAAGTTGTTAGTGAGCAAAAATGGAGTTAATTCAAATTGTTAAAGGCGCGGTTATCAAAGCGTTGGATTCAAAGGGAATATTGAATACACTAAAAAACAGTATTATGTCAGCCATGGAATGCACTGATGTTGCAGCTTTCACTTTCGCTACATGACAATTAAGATTGGGTTTACTTTGGAAGTAAATTTCGCCAGAAGTGATTGTCATTAATTTATTTGCAATTTTGCGAGTATTTCTTGTGGGTTTAGGCAATTAAAGTGAATTCTTTCACGGTTTCATCGACGTGAGTTCAGAGATTTGAAGGAAAATGAAATATCTGCTGAGGTAAACAATTGAGCGTACCCGAACGTGCAGGGTTTACATCATTAGTAGGGAAAAAACCAACAAGCTAAAGATAGCTGGGGATAGCATAAACCTCGGATTGTGTGTTTCGCGTGACTACTTTGTCAGTCCTTCACTCATAGTACAAACAAATTAAGGTCATTGCCCTGTTTTGCATTGCGTATCCTTACTGCGCACAATTTGTTGCGTCATTAGCATGCGCTCAGAGCGCACGCACGTCCAAGACCTTATGAGTTTGCTATGAGGATGAGCTCACTAGGATAAAGAATGGTTATATACTCTTAAACAAGAATGGGGACCTACCTTTTTTTCAAGGAATTTTTACCTATCATTCATCCTCTTTTTGTTCAAAGAGTTAGAAAAAAATCACGTTTGAAAACTAAATTATTGCTAGAAATGCATTGCTCACGGAGATTAAATCATCACCTCCAGAACATGCACACGAGGAAGTTCTTGAGCCAATTCCATCTGATACTACTAGTATTTGTCATAAAATATATATTAAATTGTTGCTTGTTAACGATATAATATATCTATTATGTTGTTTTAAGATTTGCTTTAGTTACATGTATGTGATTCCTGTACCAATGGAAAGACACGTTAACTGATCAAATAAATGTGTGTTAGTTTGGTGAAATTACAGGGAATTATGGGGTAACATGAGATGGCAATATCTCATAAATGGACCATGGGACATATTCTTTTTATTATATATTTCGAAACACTACATGATTGATAACAACTTGTGAAAGTTTGACAAAAATCCTATGTTTAACTTATTTCGGGGGAAAGACCTTAAATTTAACTGTGACTTTTGAGGAAGAAAGCTGTTAATAAGCAAAAAATAGAAGCGCAGTTTTAAGTTGCTAGCAACTTCTTGTTATTTATTTCTATGTGCACTTTATCAAAATGTGCCCTTTGTTTGTTTTACTGTAGATGCTGGTGATATTGTGTGGTCACCTAAGTAGTCAGCTGTATTTTGGTTACGTTCTCCTCACAGATTATGCAATCTATCTTCTGAAGAAAGGTAAATGTAGAATTAAGAACTGGATATACATGTAGTAGAATATGTAATTGACATTACTCACTGATAGAAATGATCCTGACTGCATGTAGAGATAACAAACCACCCAATGCTGCCCTATCAAGCCTTGGCATACCCTACCAGGGTTGGGCATTAGCGCTCGCCCATTCACCCAGGCGAGTGTCAAAACTGTCGGGCAAGTACAAATTACCGATCACTCACCTGGTTTGGCGAGTACATTTTCAACTTTCCATTTTCCACTTTAAAATAATCTACACTGTCCACAACTAATGGTTCGCAAACCTACAAAAATAGCTTCGCTTGGTAATCGTTAAAATAATTAAATGATGAAGAGATCTTGAAAACGACCTGAGAAACTCATCGGAACCCTTGTAAGCTTCCTTAAGCTAGCTAAAAGTGTCAAACACTACCAAACGTGAATAAAACTTAAAGTTGGATATTTTATGTTTGTGGGTGGAGGAGGGAGGGAGAGGGCGTTATGTTTTCTGTGTTTGTGTGGAGCTAGGAGACTGGGCGAGCGAAAAATTATCTGGGCGAGTGCTGCTGGAAGGTCATTCGCCCAAATGGCGTGCGCTCCAAAAATTTAGTTTCCAGCCCTGCCATACCTATACTATAATTTTTACATTAAACATTTGTACTTTTTAGTACCATCACATGAGGGCAAAAGATATCAAGTTCATTTGGCATTTCCATTTGCAACTTTGAAGAAAATAGAGGTATTTAATATGATAATAGTTTTTGATGGGTGTTACGAAAACTAAGACCCTCAAAAACTAAGACCTACACCTGTAAGACCCATCTAAGTTTTCGTAATTACGAAAACTAAGACTCCCCAAATGTTTAAAAATAAAAAATATAAGGAGAGAAATGCTCATTTATCAACATTAACGTGTTTTTAAAGACGAGAAGAGAAGACTTTTTAAGAAACAACCACAACAAAAAACATGAATAGATCGACTCGGTCGACTCACTGTGCGCCGATTGTGGGCGATGATTTTAACGCTACTTTGGGCTACTGAATAAATCGCCTACATTTTGTAGTTTGCTGTTGGAATGGTATTATCCAGACTTAAAAGAGCAAAGAAAATCAATTTTCGCTGCGCTTAGAAAGTTTGTTTATGTTCGTCCTCAGGTCTTAGTAATCACGAAAACTAAGACCTGAGGGCGAGCATAAACAAACTTTTTAAGCAGAGCGTAAATTGATTTACTTTGCTCTTTTAAGACTCGATACTACCAATTTCCAAAAGCAAACTACAAAATATATGTGATTTATAAGCGAAAAGACATTCGTTTATAAAAGGAATGAGAGTTGAACTGTACGTATGTCATGCAACCCTCGGGTTCTAAATCTGCCTAAAAGCAATCATATCAGTCTTGCCTGCAATGGGTCTATGTTCGTTATTTCCTTAGGCCTTCGAAGTGCATAAGAGTAGCCCAAAGTAACATTAAAATGATCGCCCATGATCGACGCACAGTGAGTCGACCGGAGTCAATCTATTCGTGTTTTTTGTTGTCGTTGTTTCTTTTTTATGTTGTTTCTTTTTAATACTGATAAATGAGCATTTCTTTCCTTCTATCTTTTATTTTTTAACATTTGGGGGGTCTTAGTTTTCGTAATTACGAAAACTAAGATAGGTCTTAGATTTCGAGGGTCTTAGTTTTCGTAACACCCAGTTTTTGATGGATGAAATAGGTGTTTTTTTAATTAAACTGCATTGTTGAGGACATTGATTACAGGTTATATTATTACAATGATAATACATGTAATAATATTATTTGCGGTTTTACTACACACACCATAGTATAATAATATATATAAATCCTCATCGCACCTAAGAGGCACATAAGGCTGAAAACACCATTATAGTAAGTACAGTCAACTCTTGCTTTGCGGACACCCTGCTATTATGGACACTGACTACTACAAACAAAATCCAGATCTCTGGAGAAAGTTACAGTGGTTTGGCGGGAAAGGACTCCCGCTATTATGGTATTACAGACAATTTTGTGGTACCAAAGAGCAATGACTCTCAATTAAGCAGACTCCATGAACTTCTCCTAATTATAACATTATAAGAAAAATTGCAGTCTGCCGCTTACTATAATTTGTCAAAATATTTCAAATACTTCTGGAATATATATTTTCACATCAATTCCTTGAGAAGCTGTACAACAGACTTTGCTTTTTCACTCCAGCTTGCATATTTTCCTTCCAGACTCATTAGGAGAGGTCAAACTCTCATCTATTGTCATCCTTTGTGCCCAAGACTACTTGGCAGTTTCACTACTGTTGATAAGCACCTCATAGTCCATATTATTGAGTTATTTTTTCCAAAAATAACCCTTAGTCAGCGCAATGGACCATGTAGTCAGTCAGTGAAGTTTGTTTGTTTGTCACACCAATCAGGTTTGACGTACTATCAGAATCAATGAAATTACAGTTTATAAAGGGGAAGTAATCTGACACAGTTGTAAGCGAGCGATTCGATTTTTAGATTTGTAGGAGGTGGAATCTCTGGGGACTAGAATGACAGTCTTGAACTCTGACGGACATCACATGCCTTTCCCTGCATTACGATTGTTGTAGACTCCGTGGTGCCAAGTTAAAACTGCAATTAATTAAATTAGAAGTTTATGGTATCGCAGTGCTTTGGGTGAAATAATTCTTTACTTTAATATTCTTCAGAAACCAAACCTTTCCGTTTATTAACAGAACTTGCAGTGTTCGTATTGAAAAAAAAAACAGTTTCTCATTGCAGAGCTCTGGTAAATATCAGGCACAGTGTCTTCGTAATTAAATATGCAAAAACTTGTACAGGGATTTTTGGCGCAAATTTCCTAATAACCATGAAACAAATATTTCAGCTGTGCTACGCTTTGAAAACCCTCCCGAAAGAGATGTTTTTTGTTTCGAGTTGAGAAACGACTTTCGTGACAGTTGAATTGAAACATTGTTCAACGTGTTAAAACTCAGTGAAGCGGAAAAACGAGACAGCCTATTATGGATTACGCCGGAAGCGGTTTTGGATTTCAAGGCGTAGAAAACTGAATTTAAACCAACTGAAGTTTGAATTCACGGGACAAGTCGAAGGGCTAAGTTTTCTGTTTTCTTGGTCCCAACAATAATTCAACAGTTAACATAACGAGCAATAGCAAAATAGCAGAAACGTATGTTTGAAAGAAAACAAGGATCATGTGACATACTTTGAAGTGAAAAACAAAAGTATCACATTACAGTGTTTTGCAGAAAAACAAAAGTGTCATGTTACAACTGAAAACAGTTGTACATAAAACACCATACTTTAAATTAATCAGCCACTTCACATTCTGCACTGTCCTTCGAGTCTCTGAGTTACTTTGTTTATTACTTTTCGATAACTCAATGGAGACATGGTGTTTTCAAGAAAAACAAAACTATCGTGTTACAAAAGTGAAAATAAAAACAAAATAAAGAGATAAACAAAAGTGTCATGTTACATGCGTTAAAAACAAAGGCATTGTTTTACAGTGTTTGACAAGAACACAAGAGTATCCTGCAACAAACAAAAGTACTGTGTTACGGTTGTAAAAAAGCTAGCAACAAAATAAGCGCAAACAGAATAAGCCATTTCGTGACATTTTGACAATTAAATTAGTTCTTGTTTTTTTGAATGATAAAAATTTACTATAACAAATTGCATATAAAAATTGTTTTGTCTGCAAGCATTTTTTTCAAAAAATGCCTCTTAGTCATAGTAAGGGGCTAAGTAGTAAGTTATGCACCATGCACAAATAGCTCAACCCATGAAATAAACCATCCCAACAATACTAAAACCCAGTCACCCAATCAATTGAAAAAATAACTCCTGCACGCTTAGCGTGCCTAAGTTTCTTAATTATGGTAATAACACTTTTTTTCTCAAACTGACACTAAACAATGCCCCAAGTGTGTCCACTATGATGAGAGTTGACTGTAAACGTATATCCCATAATTATGTTAAGAATCATGTGTTAAGACTGCTTTACCATACATGTAGCATATATAATTTATCCATAATGTAAGTAAAATTGATTCAAATCAAAGTAAGAAAATGACTGCTCTCATTACACAGATTTTTTTCATGATTGTGGGCAGGTCAAGTAATTATGTACAGTACAGTGCATTGTAATGCAGTAAAGTAAAGTAAAAACAAAGGAAATGATTGCTAGGCTAACAGACCATCACACTCATTAACCGCGTGATCATTGGCTGAGCACAGTTTATTTTCTGCTTGGAACTTTGTTTGTAGGTGACTAGACTGATGCACCCACAATAAAAAAAAGAAAAAGAAAAGAGCCCAAAGTACTCTCCCAAATATTGCTAGAGACTCTGTGGTGCCCAACGAAGCAGCAAATTAATTTAATCAGTCTTTTTGGGGTGTTGCTCTTTTTACTTATTAAAGTGCTAGAGACTATGTTCAAATGTTCACCCCTTGTCATTTTAGGCATGTCATAAAGAATTCCACTAAAGATTTAAAATGCTGTTTTCCATTTTCAAATATTTGTATTAGTTTCAAAGATACTTAACTTAAAAAATGTGTAAAATATGCAAATTAGGGGACTGCTGACTGCAACTCAATTTTAAATCATGTGGAAAAATAGAGTTATCTCAGGCAATTTGCTGCAGGTGACACACTTAAAGTAACAATAAAATTATGTTACCATGGCAACTCACTCTTTTCCTGTCCCCACCAATCTGTTTTCAATATTTGTGGCACTTTGTTAACACCCACAAAATTATGTTTCTCACATCTTCAAATACAGTAGAAATTATATTATTTCTTTGTCCAGGAATGCCAGGTGTTAATCTTTTGCATTGATGAATATTTTAGATAAAAAAATATATCTCAAAACATGCCTGTTTGTTCAGAAATTTTTGAGAGTTTGTGACAAGGAAACTTCCCAAATATTGTTGGAGACTCTGGTGCCCACTTAAAACTGCAATTAATATAATTGAAAGCGTGAGGGCAAGACTCACACGCATCAAGTTTTTGGCTAAATTGAACATTATCAAAAACAACTCCAAACTTTGCATGCAAGTTTGTTTACGTGTGCTAAATTAACACTGCCCTGTATTTCATTTCGCTGGTCTTTCCCTCGTTTTCTAAAAATAATACATGCAAAAAGACACAATTTTTGTTGGCGGCATCTTTAGCAATTTTCTTTGACAAATGATAAACAAAGGAAACTTTTTGTTCCTCAAAACAATGAAACCAGCGAACATTTTAGGGATTAGACTATAACTCTTATAACCCTAACCCTAAGGTTAGGGTTAACGTCCCAAGTTAGGGTTTAGCGGCTTAACCCTAGGGTAAAAGCAAACCCCGATCCCATTTTAACGAGCTGGTGTTTTCACTTCATATTAGTCTTGCTTTCAGTTAAGTGCCGCTTGCTCTCACTTCTATCTCCACTCCTTACATCATCACATATCTCAGCACAAAACTCGCAAAATCAAGAGATAGACTTCTTCGGTTTTCGTTTGCACGAATCGATCGATTCAGATGGATATTAAATGAGGTACAGAAAAATTTTTGGCAATGAAAGGTCCCCTGTGAAACAACTAAATAATTTTTTTAAGTCTAAAACCAGCTCGTTTCTCGGCAACTTTGTCACCACAACATCCAGGTGGATAATGCAAAACTCGTGCTGACAAAGTTTGCGACAAGAAAACTGTTTTAGACCTTCCGCTTGGATCGATCTGGCTTTTGTAAGACAACATTCACTCAAGTGCCAAAACAGCGCTGTTGTGCAAAACAAAAGTCAGAACAGCCCTCATTTCCTTGAGAGATGCTTATGATTTGCAGGCATCGGGACTTAATAATGTCCTATAATCAGCCACCAAGCAGCCGCACTTGTGCTCAAACGATCTATATGCAAGCAGATTCATTTTCACAAGCAAAATGCCATCTTTCTCTGTCTTTCCTGACACGTAACCACTGCGTCATAATGCAGTTTCCAGTCCTACTCTACTCAGTCTATAAAAGGAAATGGGTAAGCAAACATGGCCGCGAGTTAAGACAGGTTTTTGAAATGGTTTCTCGCCTGCCATAGACACTTACAAAACTGTACAAGGAAAGATTTGCACGCGATGCGTTGGAAAACTCATACAGCTGGCTGACTGTGGAGAACATAAGCTTGCAAAACACCGGGGTTTTTTGTCTCCTGTTACCATGGTAACACAAGAATTTGGTGTGGGAGCTTTGGCCTAGGTTACGAAGCGACAAGAGAGCAAGGTTAAAACAATGGATATATATTTATGGTAAATTTGTGGTACATTATATGTGTTTTTGCTGGAAGAAAAGTTTTAAGGTATTTATTTTATATGCATTTGACAAGGTATAGAGTAAATTGTAAATGTTGGGACATTATGTTTGGTCTTACACGGTGGTGGCAAATTGGTTTTACTTTGTAATACCACCAAAAAATGTGAAGAATGTGATTAACAGATTTTATCAAAGTGAATTAAAAAACAGATGTAGTTTTGTCGTGTACTGTTTGTTGAGTGCGGGGGGAAAGGTTCGATAATATTTCGTGTAATTCCCTACATAAGGTTTGTGATTGAGTTTAAGGGAGTAAGAAACAATTTACTAGAAATTTCCGTAATTTACAATGATATTAGTTTATACTTTGGTGATGTGATTGTTGTAATATGATTGTTGTATTAGTGTTTCTATTTTTTCTACGAGTGCACTCGCACGATGATATTAGCGTTGATGTTATCTGTTAATAAACGGCACGGAATGCAGAAGCGATAACGTTTTTTTTGACGAACTTGGAAAGAACAAGGAAATTCTAAGCCTTCCAACATACAACATAAATGCAACAGAAATAAGGCCCCTTCTAGCTGGCTGGTGAAACCCTACCCAGACAGTGGACGCCTGACTCAGGAGCAGAGAAAGTTTAACCTAAAGTTCGGTGAGCTACGGTCTGTAGTACGTGGAACGAGCATTTAGCATGTTGAAAGCTCGTTGGAGAATCCAAAAAAGACTGTGATTACTGTGATTGCTTACGAAAATCTGGAAAAAAGAGTGACACGAGACGGCATAAAATGCCTTTGATTTTTGCATCTATAATTTCTGGGAAGGAAGGTAAGGCCAGTGAAATGAAATACAGGGCAGTGTTAAGCACACGTAAACAAACTTGCATGCAAAGTTTGGAGTTGTTTTTGACAATGTTCAATTTAGCCAAAAACTTGTTGTGTGAGTCTTGCCCTCACGCCTTCAATTAGTCATTAGGTGTCTTGATCATACATCTCACGATCATTGACTTTTTTCTTTAAATAATGGGTGTTTGTGTTTATTTCGAGTGGTTTTGCTGTTAAAATCTAATCAACCATAATTGATAGCAGCAACAGAATAAGAACTAGTCATTCCATGACAATTTAGTAGTTGAATCAGGTTTTGTTTTACAGTTGAATAAAAATTTGCATTTTAAACGAAGTGAATCTTTGTTAAAAGAGTTATGATGGACACTTTGAAAACATGCAATAATAATTGTCTCCCACTACCCAAAATCCAGTTTCCAACAGTGTGAAAACGTTTCTCTAATAATTGCTCTTGCTTGCATTTTGTGCCTATGTTTTAATTCAGTTTGTGCTAGGAAATCATTATGCAACCTTTTGTGAGCTAAAAGCATTTGTCATAATTATTTTGACGGACCCAATGGAGTTAAACTTAAACAGTGGTTTGAAGCACTATGAGCTTCTTGTTTAACAGACAAATGACCATGATTGAATATTTTTCGGGCCAGCCAGCTACAAACAGAAGGCTACCATGTGTTTATCTAAATCTGCTTTGATAACAGGAGCCTGTAAAACAAATATAAATTCGCTACAGTGTGACACAGCATTTATATTTAAGGGGTATATATTTAATAATTTTTAGAATGATTGTGATAAAAATGATGTTTTTGTGGCACGTTTAAAATTCTCAACACTCCTGCAAATAAGCATGTTAACTTATTAACTTGGTTGATTTCATATTTTTCCTTTTGTTTAGGTTGGTCTTAACTGTCAAACAGTTACACTGGCCTCCAAATCTCAAAAATGTGTTTTATTTGTAGCAGATGAAGCGGTCACAAGGTAGTACAAATTTTGACTTGCACATACAGTATTAATTAGTAATGGTAATAGGACTGAGTGGAGTCCAATTCGGTCTGTAATCATACGAGTGATTAACAAAATCGGACGACCGCGTAGCGGGAGTCCGATTTGTTTAATCACGAGTATGATTACAGACAGAATTGGACGACACTCAGTCCTATTATCAATTAATCATAAGTATAACAAAATTCGAGAAAAAATTTAGATAAAGCGAAGCCTACTAAGGACTTATCATCACTTAGGCAAAAAAGCCATTCTTGAAGCTGAAGGTTTTAGGAATATCAAGGAGTATTCAGTCACAACAAGGAACCAAATAAAGAGCGTGCGCATGCGCAGCACGCAAACTTTGTTATTGGACACCTTGTTATTGGACACCTTGTTATTGGACAGTTTGTTATTGGACACTTTAGCCGCGCACACTCCAATTTGGTAAAAAATAGGGCATGCTAAGAACCAATCAGATTCGAGAATTTTGTTATAGTTGTGATTAAGACTGAAATACATTGCATTTATCATGTATCACAAGTTTAGTGGTATTTTTTCAAGGTTTTTTTTTTTCATGCATTAATTCTAAATGTATACCTACTGTTCCTTTTAACATGTTTATGTAACACATGATCATTGATTCAATTTGTCTGTATGGTCCTATTGAGTCATTCGATTATAAAAAAATACCAGGAACAAAAAAAAAACAGGAACATTTTTGTCATTTCATTTCTTACTTCTTTCGTTCGGAGCAGTGAGGAGACTGGAAGATGCAGGCCGAGTAGTGTGTATCGTTTTTTTGTTGATGTTGTTTTTTTATTGAAACACATTTATTTTAGAGTACATGTTACTTACTTACAAAAAAATACTTACAATAGAGATACTTGTTTACAATACATTGCTTATTATTTACAAAGAAAACATTAAAATACCTACATACATTACGCTGTATTTTTTACTTTTTTTAAGAAAAAGTGTGTATTGTTTAATCCTGTAATCTCAAACAGCAAAATCAATGTGTTCAATGTTAAGAAGAAACAGAATAATTAAGTCTTAGAGTGAGCAAAACAACAAAAAGAAACATAGTCTAGCAGCTCCAGGAACAATGCATGCAAAACGAAAAAGTAGTTTCCTGTGTTTTTGGCAATGATCATCATAAAAAAAGGTTCAACCTGTGAGCAATGGTCGAAATGAATACCTTTTTGTTAAAGTATAGCAATGTCATCTTCAGTCCACAAAAATGGTTATATCCTGCATCGCTTGAGACTGAAAACCATTTGATAAATTCATGACAAGATGGATCATCAATTGCTATTGATTTATGTTGTCAATCAACAACAATTTTTTCTGTGAGTTTGATTGTTATTGATTGGCGATATTGATCAGTGATTGATATTGATTGATTAATGATAATGGTATCTATCACTTGACTGAGCCTGGATATGAGACAGAGCAAATTGAAAATCTTAAAAACTTGTTTGGAAAGTATTATTTTGAACCAAAGGTTAATTTATAATTATCTTGTTAACCAAAACCAACTGAAGGAATAAATATAAAAATTAAATTGTAACAATATTTAAGCCATTGTCACAATTATTATTTGCTTTGTGATCAAATTTTTTATTTTCATTTGTTTTACATTTTTGTATACAATTAGAGTTACCTACTTATCTAACCAAAATAAATTCAATAATCAATGTTAAGTCAGTAAAGTACATTTATTTCAAAGGTTCATGCCAAATTTCAGTGTCTTTTTTGTATGGTTTGAAGAATTTCGGAAGTAAAGTCAGGTACATTTGCTTTCTGAAGCTGTGTTCACACCAAGCCAACAAGATGATTAGTCTGAACACGAATGAAACATTTTCCACTCTGAAAAGTGTTCACATCACATTTTCCGCCTCTTGTGAATGGCTTTGCTTTTGAGCATGCAATTCCTAATTGAGCGATAGGAAATCATGGAGAATTTGAAATTAACAGCACTCATCCAAGAACACAGAATAATTCATTAAGCCTTGAGGGTTTGCAAAGCGACGACTGAACGCAAAAATTTTTAAAACCGTACTATGAAAAAAACACACTGAAACTTTCCATGAACCTTTGAATATCATTTTTTAGCTCTAGCTTGAAAATAATGCAAAACAAATTTACAGATTTTTTGCATTTTTACACACAAGTTTTAAGTGATATCAGCCTATAAAGGGCTTAGTATTAGTTCAAGATAGCTATCACATTTATGCAGCAGTTGAGACAAACAGAACAATTATAATAGAAGTTTTAAGAGCAAAATTAAGAAGAAGCTATTTTGTAAAATCTACAGTTAGGATTATTATCACGTAACTTGCGGTGAGTGAACTTTAACAGTTTACTAGCTTGTTTGAGGTCATTCCAAAAAAATTCACCGCATATAATTTATAATTATTTCAGGATTAGTCTGTCAGGCTTTAAAAAATTCTAAGAAATCCCTTTAATGTTTCTCTTTCCAAAAAAAACATGTTTTTGAAAAGGGACCTGTCAGACAAACAAAGACTGCAGACCATCTTGATAAATGTAATGTAATGTAATGTAATGTAATGTAAATCAAAAATTAATGTGATCATAGGGGCAACTGAAGTTTTGAAATTGTTAATGAAAGGAAATATTCATGGAAAATAGATAATGTATAACACAATAATTATTATAATTTTAACTATGCTAATGGTTACTGCAAAGATTTCCAAAATGATAATGTACCAGGCCCCATTTTGGTCCCATGAAAGTGCAATGATAAAGATTTAATTAATTTAGAATAAAGTCAGTTGCTTAAGCTTTAAAATGTTTTAAGTGTAGTTTAACTTTTGACGATTGTCTTTAGAGATCTTCTGTCATCAGTGACAAGCATGATAGTGAAATCAGGCCAAGGATCTCTTCTCTCCAAGATTGTCTCAACTTCCACCTTTCAGCAAGAAACTCTGATAAAGAAATGGATAAATGATCTTGACAGTCTTCAGGTACATTAGTCTAATGTAAAACTAGCTTCCTATTACTAGGAGTGAGCTGACTATACATTTTGTATGGTGTCATGTGGGCATTTCTCTTTATTTAGATGGAAGAGATACATATGACATTGAATCTGTTATTTTTAGTCTGAATTTATATTATGTTACATAATATTATGTAAAAAGACTGAAAAGAAGGCCAAAAGTCTTTTTTATATATTGCTATGATTCAGCTAACAGGACTTGTTAGTAATTTGGAAATTATACAATATTTTAATAAGCACCAACCTTTTCTAACTAATAATTTATGGAAGTTGTGTTTTCTTGTTTGTTGCTTTAGGCTTCTAGTATGGACATCAGGTGTTATTGTTTTGTGCGGTGGTATGGACTATCAGGACCAGATGCCAGCATTGAAGTTCTTAGCTACAAAAGTATAGTATTGATGTCTACTATCTTATAATTGTCATGCCATCATCATTTTGTACAATTACTATTGAAACTGGCAGCAGCATCTATAATTACGTAGTAAAAAAACATTTATAAAAAATATATTTATAATGTCTACTTAAAAACAAAGAAAGATATACTGATTTTCACACAATCACAGAAGTGCTTGGTGCAATTTATACATGCAGACTGAAATGCAAAAGAATCCCAAGTTCATGAATCTCCAGTGGAAACAGAAATTGGTTTAAGAAATTGGTGGTGAAATTACAGGGAAGCCTGGTCCAAGGGAATGATGTTTGAAACATAGAAACATGTTCCAAAAACTAAAAAGACAGTGTTGTTTTTTTAAACAAGTGTAAATGCTTTTTATTTATAACTTTGAAACTTTTTAAGGTGACTCCATAGTTATTGCAGGCACACTTGTCCATGACAAACTTTGGGTTATAACTTTTTAGGCTTTGACACAATTACTGTGAAACTTTGGGAGAATCATGTTCACCTATCATTTGGCAATTATAATATAAAATTCGATTTTACTGAAGAAAAGGATTTTTAATGATAATGGCATTTAACTGGACCCCACTTTTTCAACAAAATCACATTCAGTGCTGATAGATTTTTGCTAAATTTGCAGAATGTTCTTATTTTGACTCAATACATACCATAGCCAAGTTTCAGAAAAATCGTTGGAGCAGAAGAGCGGAAATACTAGGGTCATCTACATGTAAATTCCTCATCTTAAATTATACTGAAAGTTTCTATACTTAACGCTCAAAGACGAAACACCATGAACCCAAATTTCTGTGAGAAGCCTCTCCAGTGCTTGCTGAATCAGAGTGCCTAGCCGATTGTCGATTGTGTGAACCGTTTTTCGATTTTTGTTGCTGTGCCGTGCTGTCAATTGGAGAATTGTTTTTGGGATTCACAACTGATCTCACGCAAAGCAGTTGAGCAGTTTTATTTATACAATTTTGCATACCAAATGAACATGTGTGTCATTTACTCCAAGAATTTACATCTTTACCAGGGGGGGCTTCCGTGCATGTGTGATGCTCCATGGAGTAAACATGGGATGCAATGTTATTAGGTGTGGAAATATGCAGAAATTAAATTTTTCCAGCAAGATAAGCAAAACTTGAACCTGACCACTAACAGCAATGTAAGTCTTTAAAAGAGTGGATTTAAAGAGTCAATTCGCTGATCCCCTCTTCCAGTAGCTGGGTCTGGGTCTGGGTCTGTGACTTGTTTCATCATTGAGCGTCAAGGATAAAAACTTTCAGTAGAAAATCAGAGTTCATTTTAGATGACCTTAATATTTCTGCTCTTCTGCTCCAACAATTTTCCTGAAACTTGGCTATGGTATGTGTTGAGTTGATATAAGCTCATTTCACTAATTTAGCAAAAAACTATTAGCAAATTTTTTTACTGGATGCGATTTTGTTAAAATAGTAGGGTCCAGTTAAATGCCAATACAGTGGAACCCTGCTCTACGGACACCCGCTTAATACAGACACCGCGCTTTTACGGACAGGTTTGTTTGTCCCAACAAAAAGCTCTTATATTTTCTCTAAAATTAACCCGCTTATTTTCATGATTATGTGCTCATTCGAGTCAATGTACCCTGGTCAAATAATGCAAATTTCAGCAGGTTAATTGAATGATGCAAACAGACACACCCCGCGGAGGATTAATGAACCAAAGGAAAGATCCGCAAAGTAAAGTCATGAGTTCAAATGAGTCATTTGTCAAGTATCAAGAAGAGTAAAGTAATTTTATCCCAAGAGTACGAGTAGATGACAGTAAGGTTTCCCTAACTTAAACCTGTTATAGTTACAATTAAAATGTCTACTTTATTCCTTGTATAAAGTAAAGTCACGAACAGTACTAAAAAAAACAATTTAAGTCCGAGAGTGTTATAAATTACCTTAAGGTTTTCATAGTTTAACTTGTTACAGTTACTGTAAAATTAAAACAACGTTTATATCGATAAAACATGTAGGGGTATAGAATGGTAAATTCGAGACTTTGCGAGACTGCGAGACCCTGGTTTTAAAATTCGAGACCAAGACTTTAGCGTTTCTATCAAATCCGAGACCGAGACTTTGCCTCCAAAAAATCCGAGCCCGAGACTCCAATTGCAAGTAAATGTCGAGACGACAGTAATGAAACATGACTAAAATCTCCAACAACGGAAGCTGAGATTGTGCCCAGATCACGCAACTCGTGTAGAATCACCTTGGCACATTTTCTTGCGTTACACGTACACCAAAATCACAACTTAATGTTACTTATTAGCCAGGAAGGCTATAAATAAACTGATCTGATTTCAGTCAAACAAAGGCTCTTTGTACATGGCTTTGTGGCTTCTCAAACCCTGCGGGAAACTCCAGGAAATCGCGCTCGACATCAAGTCCCCATCAAGCTACCAGTTTGGCCAATTATTTTCAGCTTTTTTGCGCCTGATACTGTCGTAAATCAGCTTCAATTGCTTGAATGGAAGAAACAGCAGAGGAGGACAAGACCAAGTCTAATTCAAACTTTTCCAGAAAGCGGCGAAAACGAAAACGTAAGTTCAGTAATTTCTATTTCTACCATGAGCTACCTTGAGCTTCCTTGCTTGTCAAACAGAGACTCCCGGCAAACCAGCACACGTAGGTACACATTAAGAGCTAAGACTGGAATACTAGCAATAGTCTAGCAATAGCACCTCTTACTCTATCGTACTTTGTCGGATGCGCGCTTATCACATTTTTTTTATTTTTTTTTTATTCCATGAAAAACACATACCACATACAACAAAAGAAATTTGCAAAAATACAACAAAACAAATTTACAAAAAATAAGTAAATAAATAAAAATCAAAATAGTACTAGTTCACATAAATAGTTCACATAAATTATACTACATTTCTGTTTATCTTTTATCTGCTTATATAATTAAATCATTACTACCTACTTACATTTAGTTACTTTCTACATAAATCATATTTACTATTATTGTTAAGTTACATCATTATGAAGCTATGAGCTGAGCTGAAATTTTGTAGGCAACGCATGCAGATGCAGCTAGACGCAATTTCCCTTGTCTCATAAGTTACATGTTGATTTGGCTGCGAGCAGTTTAGCAGTATGAAGCTGGTGATTTCAAAATAGCCATGTTTTGATTGAACTTATTGGTGACTTACAAGATTTACGATACAAAATAATATAGCTATTATGATCGATTTCAAAATGTGCAGTAGCAGAAGCTAGCAGAGTAAGCTAGAGTACAATAGTTACAATGTAGCTTGAAGTTTACACGAGTTTACTTGCGTTCAATTGCATCTCTTTATATTTTATGATTATATACATACATTTTAAGTTTATATATTACGAGCTTGGTCGTTCTCGCGACTCAGCCGAACTGTAGATAAGCTTAGATCTATTGTAAGCTATTGTATAAAGACCTGGAATATCTGGCACTCCTGGAATGCAACACGAGCTAAAACTACAACTAGTGAAGCGAAGCCATAACTTATTAATAAAACGTGGCAACACTTTTGGCTTGCTCTCCAGGCTCTCTTGTAGCTTCTTGTCTTACTTCGCTCAAGAGCATAAGCTAACATATTTTACTAAGAATTATTTCAAGCCCATTGCAACGCTTATATATGTTTTTGACTGAAACTGATAAAAATCTGGGAAAAGTGCTTGCCCTGTTACTTTATACGGCTCGTCACGCACTTCCGGTGGGAAAAAGATTGCGTGATAAGCCCAAAGAAGGTCTGCGTTGTACATGTGGGTTGAGAAGAACAATGAGGAGGATACTGTCCCGGATCAGTTCAGAACGGAGCACTACGGCTAGCTATGGCTGAGATCATTGTCACTGGCCAAAAGTTGTCAGAAAACGTCAAAAGCGGTTGAATCTAGTTGCACATTTAGAACGAGCTAGAACAGTATGTAAATAAGTTATTTGTCTTTACAACGTGAACTAGTATGGTTTAAGTGAATTGCAGTCACTTCGTTCCAAAGTTACTTTGTTCCTATGGTCAGATTGCTCCACAAAATGTGAATTGTGTTTAGCGTGTCTTGCTTCTCAAAATTTAAGAACAAAGAATATACAATGTATTAAGCATGTCTGGGTCTATAGGTTGGAACGAAGTGACTTTGAAGGTATTGCAAATATCGCCTGAGCCATTAAAAGCTATTAAAGCAGCTGTCGGATGTTCTGAGAATTAAAGTTAGCTAAAGTCGCAGTCATTTGAAATTTTAAGCTTTGTTTTGACACTGTTTCAATTATAAGCTGTATTTGAATCGTTCACTGCTAGGTACATATAACATAACGATACATGTAAAGCTTGGCATTTTAAACAAATGGTAAAAGGATTGCATGGCAATGGATATAGCGTAACCCTAACCGCGTAAGTTACATACTTACTGTAGTTCGGCTAGCATGATATACTTGGGTTCAAGCCAATTTCTATGTTAAATAATTGCAGTTGATCTCATTCGTTATGTGTCTGATATTTGTTGCTGATAACATAAATCAAAACTAGACCTGTTGCTTATCTGGCCATTGAATAAAAACACCGAAGTTTAAGTTTACGAGATTCCGAGATCCAAATATCAAAATTCGAGACTTCGAGACTTTGAAAATTTTAGCGAGCCCGAGATTCTGAGATGCGTATTTTAAAAGCCGAGATTTCGAGATCGGGCCAAAATTTTCCGAGACCCACGTTTTTCGAGGTACCATTCTATACCCCAACATTTGTCCATGACTTTTTAACTGAGAGCCCGGTTAATACGGACACTTTCGCATGTCCCCTTGGTGTCCGTATAACGAGGTTCCACTTAATCATTTAAATATTTTTCTTCAGTAAAGTCAAATTTCATATTATTATTACCAAATGATACATGTAGGTGAGCATTCTCCCAAAGTTTCACAGCCATTGCATCAAAGCCTAGAAAGTTATAACCCAAAGTTTGTCATGGACAAGTGCGCCCACAATAACTAATGAGTCACCTTATTGATCAACTCTCCATCCAACCTGCCCATGTCCACTACATCTTTTGCCTTGCCTTCTTTCCTTCCTTCTTTCATTCAGTCATTCAGTCAGTCACTCAGTTAGCCAGACAGCCAGGTAGCCAGCCAGTGATTCAATCGTTCCTTTGTCCGTCCATCCGTCCGTCTGTCCTTAAGTGCATGCATCATGCGTTCGTTCGTTCGTTCGTTCGCTCATTCAATCAATCAATCAATTGATCGATCATCCATTTGTTGGTTTGTTCGAGCATCCATTGCAAAGGGTATGACAATATCAGAATGGATCTTTATTCCATCATCTCACAAACTGATTCTCATTTTGTCAATTTATGATCACAGTAAAATAATGTACTTACTTAAATTAGATAACAATACCTCCAAAATTATAGCTAAATATACCTATCTTTTGTTTCATAAAAGAAAGTACATTTTAAATCCAAAGTGTTATTAATTAGTAGTTAAATAATTAATAGTTCAATTGTTATCGTATAAATATGTATTGTCTTTTCTCTGCTTGTTACTAGTTGTTATGAACTAACTCAGATACTGCGCGCACTCTGATTAGTTAAAAAGGTCAAAACCTATGTTCTATTGTACCGGTAAACTCCTGTTTCCCTGGCAAGGCAGCTCTATGATTGTTCAGCTATGTGTAAGGTGGAATAATTTATTTGGTCTACCTGATGATTAAAACAGAGGAAATGATTCTTGTTAATGATCATAATGAATATTTACTGTGGGTAGTTCACTAGAATGAATTTTGCCGCTCACCGCAGTTGGAACGAAACAACTAAGCTTATAGGTAGAGGAAAAGAAAAACGACTCACTTCAAACGGAGGTGCATACTGATGCAAATGGTTAACCAAAATAGCCAAAATTTGAATGTCTTTAAAAAATTATAAAGAAATTACATTTTATGCAAATCGGAAATGTTTTCGAAAAAGTTAATTGAGTGTTATGATGAATCAGTGTGTACTGGCACAATAACCCCTCTTGGAATTTTGGGAGAAAACTGGAAAATCTTGTAAATCACTCGCCTGACGGCTCTTGATTTACAAGCTATTCTTGTGTTCTCCCATCATCCCACGGGGGTTTATTGCGACCGTAAACCCCCTAGAAAGTGTGGCCTATTGCTTAAAACTAGACCAATACCTTCCTTTGGAAAGTAAGGCACAATAAAGATATACTGTTTCTGTTATTCACTCACTCATTCATTCATTTTTTTGTTTACTCTTTCAAATTCAGTGTTTAACTGTATCCTTTTTTAGGTGTAAAGGAAGGTTACATGGACTGTAAGCAGCCACAGTATTTAAGAAGAGCTTACAAATGGACCACCAGCTATTTTGTGTTAACGTTAGTCTGCTTTGTTCATTGACATTGTGATATGGTTATTTAGAAGTACTAATTTCTGTTTCTTAATTTATATTACAGCAATGGAACCCTTTATCAACATGTTAAGCAGGTAAGTGTAATGTAAGAAAAACCTGTGTGTCCTAAGTTTCATATCAGTAGCTTGTGATTTCCAGTTCACAAGTCTGTGGAATAGATAGTTTTTACAGGTATGTATTGCAAAAAGAGATGTTTATTCGTTCACCGGCATTACATCACTAAATTAACCCCAGAACTTTGTGGGAAGTTTGTCAATATGGCATATTCCCACGAGTCTCTTGCAGCTCAGTGCTAGAGTGTGCATAAAGGTTTCCCTCAAAAAACAAAAGTGTTGTTGTGGGCTATGTCACGTCAACAAAGACTATTTTTAATATACAATCTGTCAATTTACTATTTTTTATTGCTTATTTATTCATGTTTAATTTAATATACAATCTGTCAATTTACTATTTTTTTTATTATTTATTCATGTTTAATTTAATATACAATCTGTCAATTTGCTATTTTTTATTACTTATTTATTCATGTTTAATTAATTATTTATTTATTTATTTATTTATTTATTTGTATTAACTTGAAAGAGTGGACCCACTGTCAATACTGTCAGATGCTTCTTTTTGCCTGCTCTGCTTAACATTGTCAAAGGAAATGTACCATGTAAATGTCAAATGTCATGGTTTTCAATAACACATGACTTTCTGGTTTTGTTGTTGGTTAATAGAGTGATGAGGTTGGCAAAGTTGTTGTGGAGCTCAGGTGACGATCTCTTTGTTATTATTTTTTGTCTCGTGTTGTAAAATGTCCTTTTTTGTTCCCCGTTTTGTACTCTGAAAGTTAATTGCCCTTAATTCATTAGCTACAGGAAAATTAAGGTACACAAAAAAAGGTGTATGTTCAGGCAGGATATGCAGCAAGCTCAAGTGAATTTTAATATGTAGAAAGTTGCTTTGGATCACGTTCCCTGTTTTCTAAATTCTTTTCCTGTTCACTGTACAATGATTTTATTGCAGAGGATCACGATGTGGTGGCTGTCGAAGGGTGAATGATCCTGATCGCCCTCATGCTTTTGAGGTATGCGGTAACTTGATTTCTTCAGCTGTCAGATCGCCTTCTTTTGCCACAACTCTTTGCAAGGCTCCTTCCATGCAGTATTACTGTTTCTTGCTTTGTTTTGCCATAGGTTGTAGCTGAGGATGGATCACCATTAATTGCCCTTGCTGCCTTCAGTGAAGACGACGCTGCTGACTGGATTTTTAGAATTTGCCAGGCTGTTGCTGAAACGGTTGGTAAATTGATCCATTTGTGCGTGTCCAACACATACACGCAGAAAATCAATTAAGGTGGTCATGAATGTTAGTTGACTAAGTGGGAGGGCCTGATGAGAAAATATTTGGCTTTCAGTGTAAAGTTCCCAACCTCCCAACCTTTTGTTCACATAACCCTCAATATTCCTGGTTGCAATTGATGTGGTTTACATTCCACCAAACATCTATCTTTATACAATTTTCAATCCTCTCAACATCTCAGTATGTTCTAATTGGAAATCTGGGAATCTGATTGGTTCTCCCATATCGCGCGCATTGTTGCCCTTCAAAGGGAATTTTTATCAATTCTTAGCTTACAAGTATATAAAATTGTTAATGGGGCAGTATCATGAGCATCACTCTGAAAAGTCGAAGGGCAAAAGAAATATTTGCATTAATGGAAAACTTACGTAATGGTGCGGCTTTGTTAAAAATAAGTATATTAGTCCACTAAAGTAACAAAATAGGTATCATGAGTTATCTGGGCATGAGATTTCAGTCAAACATTGAAAGAGTCTGGCAGACGTTTTCAAACTCTGCCCATGTGTTTTGGATGAATTACCTTCACCTGTCCCCTTGCGCCAAAGACTTATTACACTTTGCTCTCCTTGAGTTATTCACTTAATATCTTCACCTTGGTGTTCTAAGCGCTTCTTGTGAATTATGAGTGAAGCTTCTTAGTTATAATTTTAGCTCCGTTATGACCACAAATTCTTCAAAATCCCCGTGATTCTGCCCTCTAAGTTTTTGCTAAAAAATGCGTAAAATTGTACGTTGCAACCTTTCAGAGTGTCTATTGAAACAATAAGACTACTCGCCCTCGTTTCCTAAGAACGACAGTAATATAATAATAATAATAATAATAATAATAATAATAATAATAATAATAATAATAATAATAATAATAATAATAATAATAATATCTAAACCGGCAGACTCTCTCACTGGAGTGATTTTCACAAAGGTCCTGGGAGTAAAGTAAACATGCTGTGCCTTGTTCACAGTCAAATGGCAAGATGTGCCGGTATATGATGTTGATAGTGTTAATGTGCGTGTAATTATTACGTGGGGGGTGCACTATTGCAGTAAAACATGCAAACTCAACCGGGGCCACCCAACATTTTTTTAGCTAGTCACAAGACAAGTTCAGAACAAAAGAATTGGACTTCCGTCATCAGCAGACCAATCACGGTTAGGGGCAAATTTAACTGCTGATGAACGAACTCCAATTCTTTTGTTCTAAGCTTGTCTTGTGATTGGCTAAAAAACGTTGGGTGGCCCACGTTGAGTTCATTTCACTGTAATTGAAGGGCCGCGAAAGAAAACGTCCCCATCGAATTTTGGCAAAATTGAACATTGTCAAAAACATTCCAAATTTCACATGCAGGTTTGTTTACGTGTGCTTTACACTGACCTGTATCTCATTTTGCGTGTCTTTGCTTTCCTGTCGAAAATTATCGTATGCAGAAATGAAAATAAAGTGCTTGCAGCTTTCATTCTTCACAGTCAGCCAGTAGTATGAGTTTTTCAACACAATGCGTGGTAATCTTTCTTCGTAGGGTTTCGTAAGTGTAACGGGAAGGCGAAAAGAACTTTAAACGCGCCATTACACGAACTTGCGATGCCGCAGCCATGTTTTCATTTTGATTTGCATTGGGGGGGGGGGGGGGTTAGAAAGGGACGGGATACCACATTGTGAGGTTGAGCTGACGTGTGAGAAAAGGAAAAAAGATGGCGATTTGCTTGTCAAAATAAAATGGTTCGAGTGCAGCCGTCTGGTGGTTGAAGGATATCATAATGTCTGGATACTCGCAAGTCCATAGCATCTCTCGAAGAACTGAGGGTTGTTCTGCGCTTTGTTTGCACAATAGCGCTATTTTAGGCACTGGAGGTGAAAGTTTTCTGACAAAGGCAGGTTGATCCAGGCGGAAAGTCTAAGGCAGGTTTCTTGTCGGGAACTTTGTCAGCACGAGTTTTGCAGTGTTTGCTGGGATGCTGCGGCATCAAAGTTGCCGATAAGCGACCTGGTTTTAGACTTCTAAAAAGTAAGTAAGTAAGTAAGTACTTTATTTAAACACATATCACCAATGAGCCAGGGGCTCGTTTAAAAGTGAACGTGTATTCTAAAAATTACAATATAAAAAATTTAAATATGATTATCTAAGCTAGACTATAAAATTTAAAAACTATATAGACAATAAAATTTAAAAATATAAACTATTTGATACAAAGATTACAGCAACAGTTGGCCTCGGTGGTCAGATTAACATTGTTCAGTAAATTTTTAAAAATTCTAAGAGACGACGCTCCTCTAATGTTGTCCGATAGGTTGTTCCATAAACGTGAAGTTTTATAGCGATAAGAATTATGCAAATACTTTGATTTAAAGGTAGGCTGATTAAGCTTACAATAGCCTCTTAGATCATAATTGCTAGAACGCAATGAGAACAATTCCTTGATGTAGCTTGGCCCCGTAATAAATAAAGATTTATAAAGGAGGATTAGGGCTTGCGTGTATCTGCGATGCTCCAGGGACTTGATGTTTACCATCTTAAGTAGATCGCCATATGGAGTTGTCTTGGGCAGATTCATTAGTGTTCTGATAGCAAATTGATTAGTAAATTCCAGCTTGTTAGAAAGTCCAGATGAAAGTCCCACTAAAACAGGTGCGCAGTATTCCAAATGTGGTAAGATGAAGGCCTTGTAAATATTGATCATCACATCAGCAGGTATAAACTTTCGTGACCGTCCTAAGAGCAGCAACTTTAGCATTGACATTATCACATACAGATTTAACATGGGCCTTGTTGGAGTGTTGCGGGCAGGACCTCTCCTGTCGAACAAATTCCCCGTACCTCATTAAATATTCATCGATCGATCGATGCAGCTGAAAACCAAAAAGTGCGTGAAGTCCTGTCTTGATTTCGCGGGATTTTTTGTAGTGTGTGTGATGCGATGATGCAAGGATTGGAGAAGTGAGAGCAACCAGTGACTTTACTGAAAGCAAAACTAAGATGTAGTATGAAAACCAGCGTAATTTAACGTTGACAGTGACCGCCATTCATGTTTACTTCGCGTTCGTTAAATCGGATCGACAGAGGGCGTGTCGTGTCACAAAAGTAGTCGAGTGTTGTGGAGCCAAACAAGGAAAAAAACAGCTAACTGCAAGCACAGCGGATGGAAAGCTAACCGCAAGCAAACTGCAGTGAAAGCTAACCGCAAGCAAACTGCACTCAAGGCTAACCGCGGGCCTAGGGTTAAGCGTTTGGTTTAAAGCTCAAATGCTAACCCTAATCCCAAATTCTAACCCTAAATTGAAACGCTAACCCTAAACCTCGGAGTTAGGGTTAGAGTTAAAGTTTAGGCCAGGGCTTAGAGCTAGGTTTAAAACAGTAACTGGTTAACCGGTTAACCTTCGCTGATTTCATTGGTTCAACAAATGAAAGGCTTCTTTTGTTTATTCCTTATCCAATTAAGACGTCGCAAGCAAAAGCCGTGTTTTTTTGCATGCGTAATTTATGGAGAAAGAGACCAAAAAACAGCGGAAGAAATACCGGGCAATGTTTAACACACGTAAACAAAGCTGCATGCAAAATTTGGAGTTGTTTTGACAATGTTCAATTTTGCCAAAATTCGATGGGGACGTTTTCTTTCGCGGTCTTTCAATTGCAGTGGGAGTTGATTTCTGTTTTGTGGTCATGATGAGGTTGAATCAGAACAGACATTCATGTTGCAAATCTTTTGACTTTCATTTGGGTGATAGGTGTGTCGAAAGCTTGGAGAAGTAATTTTTATATCAGAAATTGGCAGTATTTTTTAAAATGAAGTGAAGTTTCAAGAAGTATATTATTTCCAGTTCACTCTAATAAATACGGAATACTGTCCATTTTCGTCAATCCTTCAGCCTCGGGTATTATTCTCCAATATACAAGCCCCCTGACAGAGGTTTATTTACTAATTTATAGCAATTCTTGGTTGAGTAGTAGTGTTATTTATTCACAGTTTGACAGTGAGGATGAGATGAGCTGCACAGTGATAAAATGCGTGCCCTGTTGTCTTATCCTCTCTAATGACAAGGTACATACTGCTGCTGTGTTTGGTGATCTCCACAACAATCTTATTTACCTATTTATTCACTTCTTATTTTATCTTCGGAACGTTAAATCATAAGAGTGCTATATTATCAGTGTGATTGAAACCTTTGCCACATTGTATTATTGACTGAAAGTCTCAATAGTCATGATAGTTATTTTCTTGTGAACAATAACATTATCATTCATATGTATGGCGATATGACTAAGGAGAATTTGTTGAATTAAGTTGGACATTTCATTTTGGTGACTGATATGGTTGTAGATTCCTGTTCTATTATTCATACACGTTCATTATGTGGTTCAGGGCGTTAGGGCTAATTGTTTATGCACATCCTTACTGCAGGTAATTAATTTTATATCGCAGTGTCAATTATTCAAATCCATTTCAAGGTCAAGAAGCCCAACCACGTTTGTTGAGTGGACATGGCAGCTTCGGTTATCGGTTATATGCACTTGCGTTTTTAGCTTACTTCTTTTAAGTGTTTTGTTCAGTCGTTAAGTTAGACTTGCCTTCAAGTCGAGCTCAAAGAGTGCAAAGCGCGACAGTTAGCGTGAGCACGCGAGCTCGAAAGAGACAAGTTTGAAAGAGATTCAAGTTTCACCTCACACGCGTGATCAATCTGGCAAGGATCTGGTTTACTTGACATGGTCATTAACAACGCTGTTTCTGATTGGATAAAGCCATAGAAAAAAAATTCCTCCTGTAAATTTGGCACGCTGCAAGTGATAAAAGTCGGTTGCGTCAGGGTTTACTGCCACACCGGAAACGAGAAGCAAACGACTTTAAGAAAGTCAATTGTTATGTTTGCCAGCTGCTTTTGTCCTCATTGATATCATGTTTTGTATCTGTTCATCAGGTTGCTTGCTTAGCATAGGTGCTTACACGTTTTTAGTGCACTCGACACTACCGCCTTAGTGTTGCTGCTTTGGGATTCCTTGGGAACGCTTTCTGGTCTTACAAATGTTGGTTCTTCATGCCACTTGCTTAACATATGTTGCATATTACAAATATGTTGGTATAGAGCAGTCATTTTTCGTGTGTTGCTACATAACATGTTTATGTTCAAACAATTGTATGGCGATCAACTGAGGATGTCTTAGACGAAACTCGTTTTGTAAATCACATATGTAAATTAGTTTGTCGGAACTAAATGCAATTTAGGTTTTTCTGAGTTAAATTGATTTCTTGGCTTCCATGAACGGAATCTCTTGGAAATGTATTACAAATGTGTTTGTGTATAACATGTTCCTGTCATATGCAATCTGGGTGTTGTTGTCAATATTTCTACAGTGGAACCATGCTAACATTCGAGTTAGCGAGGCTGAAATAGATTGCCTGTGTGGCTGAACTAGATTGCCTTTTTGGTTGAACGAGATTGCCTGTATGGCTAAACTGGACTGCCTGTGTGGCTGAACTAGATTGCCTGTAAGGCTGAACTAGACTGCCTGTGAGGCTGAACTAGACTGCCTGTGTGGCTAAACTAGATTGCCTGTGTGGCTGAACTAGATTGCCTGTGTGGCTAAACTAGATTGCCTGTGTGGCTAAACTAGATTGCCTGTGTGGCTGAACTAGATTGCCTGTGTGGCTGAACTAGGTTGCCTGTGTGGCTAAACTAGATTGCCTGTGGGGCTGAACTAGATTGCGCGTGTGGCTGAACTAGATTGCCTGTGTGGCTGAAATGAATTGCTTGTGTGGCTGAGATTAATTGCCTGTGTGGCCGTAGTCCAGTTCTGACCCTCTCTCTGTCACGCACCACTACGGGAGAGAGGGTCGAGGGACGAATGTCTCAGCATTTTCATAGTTCCAACGCAAAATGTATCCTTTGAAGTCAACTTCAGTCGAATATCTGTTGAGTTTGTCGCTCATACGCTTGTAAATTTTCAATTGAATTCGTTTGATGAAAGTATCGGCATGGCGAAGATAAACATTCTTGTTCAGCGCGAGTTGTTTAAAGTTAATAAGCTTGCTTTGAAAGTTCAGTGAAGATGCACTATATCTGGATAAGTATCCGATAATATTTTGCTTCTGTGAGTGCTGGTATCTTTCAGCTTTTAACTCGATATTCTTTGATATTCTTCGTCTCTTTCAATAACCATTTCATTAATCAAATTCTGAAATTGTTATCGTTCTAGAAAGTGTATAGCATAAGCTTTCAGAACTAATCTGTTAGACCTACCAAAGCAAACAATAGCAATCTTTCTTAATTAAGCGAAGCCATTCGACTGTGAGAAACTAAATAAAAGTGACTTTCCATTCCTTAGACTGTGCTTTTTTGTATTTTGTTTTGCTCATTACACTAAATTTGGTAGACTGCCGAGACGTACTCTTCCCCAGACCTTTCCGGTCATGGTAGCCGTTGTAGCACCTCGCCGCAGTGTATCTTAAAGTCCCTATTGCCGGTGTGGCCGAGGTAAATTGCCTGTGTGGTTGAGGACCGTTGAGCTACACTGGCTGTGAGATACATTGTCTGTGGTTGAGATAACCCGCCGGTGTGGCTGACAAAAATTGCCTGTTACATCAAAGATGGGATAAATTCCGTGTTTGGCCAAGAGATGAGAGTCTGTAATGCTGGGATATTTATCTTTTATGGCAATGAGATTGGAGTTTGTGTCACAGGGAGGAATGTTGGCTTGGTGCTTAGACAGACATGCCATGGACGATAACGTACATGATCTGATGCATTAAGGAGCAATGCTTGCTTAATGGAATCGAGGCAGACTTGGGAAAAGCAAAAGCGATCCCTCATACCTTATCACATGTCATGAATAGCAATACCCAGGCAGAAAATTACACTATTCAAATTCTATTTGGATTAGTAATAAATGCCCTGGGGATGAATTAATGATATGCAAATGGAGTGTAAAAGAGAAACACGTGCTGTACTTTGTGCACTCTACTCTAGTCTGCGACAAAGAGCTGTTGGCTCCCATCCACCCGCCCTGCGAGGAAGCCGGTTTGAAGTCTCTGCCATCTATCTGGCGATCTACTGAGCCTTGTTTGGGCTTGTCCCAGGCCAGATCGATCCCCATACCTTATCTACATGTCATTAATAACAATACCCAGGGCATAATACTACACTATCTCGACACACAGGGCTGGTAGCCATTGCTCTAACTTCGTTTGAAGGTCACTCTCTTAAATGACTGCTGTTCCTCACATTTTGTTGATAGACAACTTTATCTTCCAATTCTTAACAGATTTTAGAAACGTTAACAAAGAATGAGGGAACGTTAAAACTTCTAATTTTTCTGTCCATGTGGCATCGAATCCTTCCATCTTGCGGCTGTTATGCAAGTGCAAATGTGATCGCTAAATATAGATTTACTTCAGTGAGCCTTAAATATCATTAATAGATCTACATAAACATTAATTGAGAGAAAAAGTTTATCAGTTCAGGGATTAAGTAGCAATATTTTTGGACAAAGTCAAACAGACACTGCAGCAATATTCAGTAACGAAGCCTGACTTTTCAGATTTAGGATGGTCTTTTGGACCTTTTGCTGTCCTCTGCAAGACGAGGTGAAATGAAGTCTGCAAAAGCAAGTAAGACCATCCTAAGGTGATGAAAGCGTGGCGTTCAGTTGATGAACAATAATGGTGTTTTCTTTCTTCCAATGAAAAGATTGTAGCATGTCTACCCAACCCAGCAAAAGAGGAAACATTTCAGCTTCTTAGTGAATGCTCTGTCCAAAGTGTGACTAGACTGTTTCTGGACAACGATGTCAGGAACTATTGTATTTTGGTAATTATTTATCCTCAGTTAATGTGTCCGTAGATATTAGTTGTTTGGTATGTGTTCTCTTCAATCCCCTAGCACAGTGATCAAGGTGAAACTATGTTATTTGGACGTTCGAGTATTTGAAAAACACGGCTCTTAACGTGGACATCAATTACTGGCCACTCATTCTGCATGTTTTGCTTACAGGCATTGAATGGAAGAACTTTCTCTCCTTTTTAATCAGTGCACTCAACTCCCTAGGGGGAGGGGGAGAACTCCCATATAAAGGGGAAGGGGATGTTCGTCGGAAATGTTGGGCATGTACGCCTAAAAGGTACCATTCTTCATGCTTGATATCAGTTTCGTGTTTTTATTGTTGTTGTTGTGAACACTCTCAAGGAGACCAAACTCTGTAATTTACAACCCTAAGCGAGTTGAAAATCATTCCTGTCCCTTTCATATGGGAGGTCCTTCCTTTTTTCGGACTCGAACCTGGCCATCTTGCATATTTCAGCTCGCTCTTTCCATTTCTGGGATTCTGTAGTCATAAACCGTAATTTGTTTTGTAATGACAAACAGGCCACGTGACCCGTAGCAGCCGGGGCCCTTTTGTTATGTATTATATTCTGCCCACACCCACCACCCAACCAGTACAACAGCCATACTTATTTCGAGGTTTGCACAGCATGTTAATCATTTCAGTTAATTGCGAAACATTTTGACTTCTCTCAAAAGGAGTGGAACTAATAGACCTCTTTAGCTACGTATGTAAATTGCCCATTTCAGATCATGTGATGTTCTCCGGGGAATTGTTCCTTTGTCTATCTGGAAATTATTCATTCATTTCCACGTGAATTTGCTTGAATTTGAAAGAGATAATTCTCAAGGGTAACATCACGTGGTCTGAAATGGGACAACAAACAAACGAAGCTAAAGAGGTCTATTGACAATGTCCTATGGCTTCTAGTTCAGTACATAATTTCAATCAAGCTGGAAGCGACTACCATCAAAGGACTATTTGATGCTTCTTGCTCTTTACCATCACTCCATGTAGTGTAGCTATATTTTACTAAATTCATTTATTATTTGTCTTTCAAGGAGTTTGAACGCAGTGAAATAGCAGGTACAGAATCATCTTGGTTTGTTTGGTTTAAAACGGAATATGAACTTGCAAAGTTTGAACGTGCTTTGTTGGAAGCTTGGCAAGAACTATTCCAGGTTTGTATGAACGCATACATAAACAGAGTTGTGCATTGTTCCGCTAAGTTATCATCATCAGTGCAAATGAGGCTGTTAACATTACAGCAACTTGGAGGGCAAATAAACACCTGCTTTGTTTCAAACCTAATTACATGACTCATGCAAATGTCGATGGAGTTAACTATTCCATGAATTGAAAGTTGACACTTTTATATTATATAAGATAGGGATTGCTTGCGAAATCATGCCACCTTCTCAGCATCAAGGCACACACTCACAGACTTTTTTAACTACAAAAAAATAAAAGTCATGTTTAAGACACTGAATTTCAATGAATGAGATTAAATTTCGATAAACATTTCAAAATAAAAATGAGCGATAGAAATTTTACACAACGTTTCGATGTCTTCATGACATCATTATCAAATGATAATAAAATAACGGTTCAACAGTGTTATATATGCGGTGAGAGGTGTGATTATTCATTAACATATTTGTTTAAACAAATAGTTTCGCGCGGATGGAATCCGATTGCGTGTTCAGGCTAGGTTTCTTCTTTTTAATAAACAGCATTTCGTAAATCAAACAATCCAGTTTTCCGTTGCATTTCTTTAGGACGGAAAAATTATTGGCAAGGTCGTCGAAGTTATAAAGGCCGTGATCGTTCTTTAAATGCTTTCCGATTGCGGAGAACCTGTGTTCATCAATACGTTGGTGTAAATGCCGGCTGGTATACCCGACATATTCTGCATCGCACAGATCACATTGGTAATTGTACACTACGCATTGTTGACTAATTAGGGGTGGTTTTGGTTCACGCATCTTGAGATCTTCACAGATTTTGCGACTCTTGAATACTGGTTGAAGAGTGTGATCGATTTTCTTGCTCAGGTTAGATAGTTGTTTTTTTCACTGCATCGGCCGACGTTTGATCTTTAAATGGCAATACCACTCGGTGAACCGTATCCATTTCTCACTTTGTCACCTCAATGATGACCAAAGACAACCTCGTTCCCAGGGTCTCACTCTCCCCGCCCCCAAGAGAGAGACCCTGGGAATGAGGTTGGACCAAAGATCCTCTCGTGCCACCTCAGCTACCCGTCAACGAAGATACGGTTCACCGAGTGGTATTGCCATTTAAAGATCAAACGTCGGCCGATGCAGTAAAAAAACAACTATCTAACCTGAGCAAGAAAATCGATCACACTCTTCAACCAGTATTCAAGAGTCGCAAAATCTGTGAAGATCTCAAGATGCGTGAACCAAAACCACCCCTAATTAGTCAACAATGCGTAGTGTACAATTACCAATGTGATCTGTGCGATGCAGAGTATGTCGGGTATACCAGCCGGCATTTACACCAACGTATTGATGAACACAGGTTCTCCGCAATCGGAAAGTATTTAAAGAACGATCACGGCCTTTATAACTTCGACGACCTTGCCAATAATTTTTCCGTCCTAAAGAAATGCAACGGAAAACTGGATTGTTTGATTTACGAAATGCTGTTTATTAGAAAGAAGAAACCTAGCCTGAACACGCAATCGGATTCCATCCGCGCGAAACTATTTGTTTAAACAAATATGTTAATGAATAATCACACCTCTCACCGCATATATAACACTGTTGAACCGTTATTTTATTATCACTTGATAATGATGTCATGAAGACATCGAAACGTCGTGTAAAATTTCTATCGCTCATTTTTATTTTGAAATGACTTTCAATGAATTTCCTCAGGATATTAAAGTGTACTTTTGGTTCTGTGTTTGCTTTGACTAAACGTTTGAAAGTTTCAAGCAAGCCTAAACATATTTGGCAAAATACAAGTCAAACATTTTAACCGTGAAGGCATGGACAGGGCGCGGTACATGTTCCACCCTTGGTTTAATAGTTTCGTCGATGAGCAGACCCAAACTTCCACTCGGCCAAATCGTCATCAGGACTCCGAATCACGCAACCTGGAATGTTTATTCACCAAAAGCTGTTACAACATTAACCTACTGAAAAGTCTATGAATATTCCATATAGTGGTATCGTAGGTTTTACAGTCGTTTGAAATAATCGAATGTATATTTTTTCCGCAGATTGATCTTCAGTTTCTTGTACTGGGTGAAGGATCCATGAGAGAAACAGCGAGACAGCAGGCAAAGAACATTGAAGATCTTTATAAAAGCCAAATAGCTTAACTTAAATGGAAACTAACAAGGATATTTTCTATAACCCCCCCCCCCCCCCCCTAACCCTTTTAAAAAAATTAGATCAGGTGTTCGATGCAAGTGTGCAAAAGGGTGCCGAATATCAATTAAGAATCAACTGTACATCACATTGGTCCACAGGATACCATCTTTTTATTGTTATTTTTGTAACTAGGCCTTATACAGACGAGTCCCCCGAAAATCACAACATGACAAAAGGAAGGGCTTAGTAACATGGTTGTATTTAGAATTTTACTTTTAATAATGCCCTTTGTACAATATACCAAAAGGAGAAAATACACGAGACGATCAAATAATGATAACTTATTCTACTATCAAAATTTTAAAATGGTTTGCACTTAGTAACTGAGAATGATTTGCTTGCAGAACTCTTAAATATTGAATTTCTGTATAATAATTAACAAATTACCGGGTATTGGATGAGGTTGAGCATCATGATGATAGCGAGAATTATTAAGGTGATTCCTTAGTACTGCATTGTGCATGTTTACTGCGCAGTATTTAGCGCGCGCACATAAACAAAATGGCGGCTTTTTTTCTATTCGTCTTGGCTGGCCCGAGAGTCGTCGTTTTCTCTAGAGGTCGCGGGGACACCATATCAGTATGCATTGCAACTAAGGCCCCGTCCACACCGGATAAATTTGAAAGCGAATCTTTTTTCCTCTGGTTTGGCCAACCGTCCACAACTGCTGGACTTAGCTCTCTGGACTTAGCTTGAGGTTAAATAGTTATTGAAACAATTGTAAAGTTAACCTATCAAAGCGGACACTGCAGTATGGGGCACAGTTCTCGGCCACTTAATGTTCAGTGCGTTTTATTTTGCGCCACAAATGAATTTTTAAAAAAGTCTCTTTTCCCAGAGATATAATGATTCCTTTTTGTTATCTTGAGTCTTGTCCTTCCACTTGCTGCAGGACGTTAACACATTGAGTTGAAGCAAAGCTACGTGAATTTGTTTTTTCCTAGAACGTGTTTGTTTACGGCTCCTCAAAATTCATGATTGACCTTAAAAATTGGTATTTTATTCGTATACACTTACCAAAGAAGACAATTTTTGGCATGTGGAGTGAAGAATGACCTAGCTTTCTTAAGTAAACGTTTTGTTATACGCTTGTATTTTTCGGCCAAAATTCACTCTCTAGTTTTTCCTGGCGACTTTTGCGTATTTGCCTATTCTCGGCCACACTGCTCTCAAGTCACCAACAAACAGAAATTTTTAATACAATTTAATCTGCTGTGGCTAGTAATAAAAGAAAGTCTGAAGTATTTTGACAATAAAGATGAATGAAAATTAGCTCTGGCTTGACCACTGTCTAAAAGACCCAACTCTCAAGTTTGTAACGCGCGTTACAAACTTTTTTTTCTAAAATAAAACAAAGCCCCTTAAACATTATTTATGGTCGCAATAAAAAAAATAAGTTTAATAGTGATTTAATATAAGGAAAGAGTAATTAAGCCTTTAATATAGAGAATCCCCCCCCCCCCCTTTTTTTTTTTGTGGCCGAAAACTAGGCCTACGGGCCGAGAATGGGGCCCGCAAACGGAACTTCCATTTTCGCTATTACTCGGACAGAAAAAATATTAACCAGTCGATAGCTTTACAATATAAACTGAATGCCGAAGCTACAATTGTAGTTGTGGGCAAAATTTCTACGTTTCCGCGGTTCTTCTGAGGTAAGAAATACACTTTTACGTCTTTTGTGGCCGAGAACTGGGCCCCATACGGTACAATTAACTTGAACCTTAACGCTGTTCACGATGCAATGCAGAGCAGACACTAAAACAATCAATATTCAGTTTTGAGCATATACATAAAGTGCACTTAAGGTTTGTTTCTTTCGAGTAATCAGTGGGCCTATAGTCTGAAAGGTGTTCAAAATTTTTGAAATATCGTCGTGGTTATGGCTAGACAGCGTTAAGTTTACATTTGAACAGAAATCGATCTTTAATAGATGCGCATTTGTGTCATGGTCACCTATTAAGTTAAGTAGCATTCTCGTCCCCAGAGCTACTCGTTTTATTTGTGCCGTTACGAGTAGCCACTGACCAAAAGAAATGGAGGGCTCTGGGAACGAGAATGGTAAAGTAGAATTTTTTGTTAAATCATGGATGACTTGAGCAGATGTGCTTGAGAAAAGTTGCAACGATTAATAATAGGATGTTAAGCGGCTTCTCTCTACTTGCCGCACACTTGAAAGCGTCTAAATCGTCCCAAGAACAAGACTTGGAGCCGGCGATCAGGTGACCAGTGTAACACTGTTTAGGGCAGTCCTCACCACCATGAATCTCTGGCTGACGACATGTTATTTGACGTTTGTAACTCATCGAGATGCAGTCGCACAATGTGGTGTCGATATAGGCTATAATACAATCAGCTGTCGAAACAAGAAAGCATCAATGATCAGAGTAGAACAAACGACAGAATGGCCAAGTTGTAAAGTGGTTTGTGACGGTTAACATTCGTAATGTCCTTAGCCCGCGGGTGGGAGGGGGGGGGGGGTACTCAGAAAAGGTTTTATACGGGGAGGCTCCGCCCCGAGGTCCAACCCCTTACCCTTTTATATACCAGTTTTTCAGAAAAGGCACCCCTTTCGTATACCTTTTATTGGAAAAGGCACCTCTTTCATATACCTTATGAATAAATCGTTAAAACAGGAAGTCTTCTTGTCATTTTTTTTTTCATGTAGCGCGTAATAAATTAAAATGAAACACTCATAAGTTGCGTCTGCTTGATCTGCTTTAATTCAAGGCCTTTTTAATGCCGGAACGAAGATTTCCCTACCCTTTTATATACCTAGAGCCTGAAATAGTATTCCTTCCGGGCGGAGCCTCCCCGTATAGGCCCCGGGGTCCTTAGTGTGTTAAACCTTGAATGTTTAAAAATTTATGGTTGCTCCGAAAACGGTTGGAAGAAATATTTTAAAAGTTGTATCTTGACATGCTAATCATAGCGCAATAATATAACTGGGGGTCACCGAGCTGGTTTTTGAGTTATAACCCGGCACAACCAATCGATAGAAATCAATACCGTTAAAAATCGATAAAAGCAACTAATTTTTATCAATTTTCAACTGAAATCGGTGGGAATCGTTAGAAAGGGACTAGAAATTCAGGGAGTAATAAATCGATGCTATCGATTTTTTAACGTTAAATATTCTAAGTGATTCTCATACGATTCCCTGTCACTTAACCGAGTTTTAACACGTTCGGATTCACCGGAAATTATACAAGAACAAGAACATTTTATAAGCAGTATAATCCCGGTGTATTTGATGTTCGCCACGGGACATCAAGCTTCCCATAAGTGTTGGCCTTTCTGTACATCGATGATCGCGATGGACGAACTTATTGAGGTCACAGTTTCTATTCCACGAAGCCAAGAAATTCCCCTGAGCGAGTTTCTCCATACTTGTGGCGGGATATTTGTAATGAGAGGCCACAAAGACGGAGAGGGATCGGAGTGTGTGGTGAGAGAGAAAACATCAAATCGAAAGATCAATGCCAAAGGAAGGTAAATCAAAATATTCCATTTATCCACTGCCCGAATACTGAATGCCTCAATGCAATGCTCAAGTGTTGTATGGGTGTCAGTAAAACGCGGAGCCGGGGCCTGGCCTCCTTTTTGACATTTTCATTTTTTTTTTATTCATTTTTGTTAATATTTTTTTATTTCTTATTTTTAATTGCGGAAACCATGAAACATGAGAAAAATCAAAAAAGAGGAAAGAAAATCCTTGAAGACGGATGGGAAAGAAAGAAAATAAATAAACAACAAAGAGGATACCTAGTCTTTTTAATGATCAGCCTTTTTTCCCAACATTTTAATCAAATGAGCTAGACGCTCGATTCGATTACGTCATTTGGATATTGGATATTTTAGGTATACTCTTTGTTGTTTATTTATTTTCTTTCCTTCCCCGCCGTCGTCAGAGATGTTCTTTTCTTATTTTTTGAATAGTTTTGTTTCTCATGTTTCATGATTTTCGCAGTTCTGGTTTTATTGGGAAAGTCAACATGCTCAAGCATAAAATATTAACAAACATCTATAACTCAAGAGACTCAAAGGAAGCGCAGAATGCGAAGTGGCTGATTTATAAAAAGTATGGAGTTTTATGTATTTTGTTTGTTTACCTTAATTTCACTTTCAAGAAGACGTTGATACTATTGTTTTTCTGCAAACCACTGTAACGTGATAATTTTGTTTTCACTTCAAAGTATGTCATATGACACTCATGTCTTTCTTTCAAACATTTTTTCCACCATATTGTTATTACTCGGTATTTTAACTATTGAATCATAAGAATTCCCGTGAATGCAAACTGCAGCTGGTTAAAATTCAGTTTTCCACACACACTTGAATGTCTTGAAATCCCAAGCCGCTTCCGGTGGTCTGAGGTGTCACAATTTGCGCCAAAAATCTCGGTACAAGTTTTGGCATATTTAATTACGAAAGCACTGTCTCCCATTTACCAGAGCTCTGCAATAAGAATCTGTTACACTGAATTGATTTTTTTTTTTTGACGAACACTGCGAGTTCTGGGAGAGTTCGATGGCAGTTGCTTTACTGTCGATAATAAAACCAGTTAAAACACTGATGGTATAAATAATAAACGGAAAGGTTTTTGTTGGCTCTATGAAAAATGAAGAATTATTTCAGTAGCTTGCGCCGTACTCCTTATTAAAACAAATGCTATTTGCTAGCTTATAGGTTAAGCGTGGTTTTGAGATTACGGAGAAGGTGGGTGAAAAGGAAAACAAAAAGGTCGTTAATTGTTTTGCCTGACATTGTTGGCTCACCTATTTTTCCGAGCTTTAGATAAACTTTGTCCGTTGACAGCTCCCCTCCTCCGTCTCGTAAGAACTGGATCATGGTATCTAGATTACTGATGTCACCTCCATTAAACTTCAGCTTTACAGAAACATAGCCTCCTTCCCTGTGTTTCGATGACAAAACTGGTATCAACTAACTGCATCGCGTTCGCCAAGGCGATAAAAACAACAACAAAAATACACAAGAAATGACTGACAGATACACTCTATTTGTAAGAACGCGTAAAATTTGGCTGAGCCTGAGGATGTTCTAATTTTAGCCCACACATTTTCTTTAGTTTCGGGGCAAATCTCAGCCTCAACGTTCCTATAAAAATGGTTCTTATAAAAAAAAAAATGAGTGTATAAGGCTTAACGAAATCAATAACATACATGGCAGGATGTATAAATTTCAATGCCAGACAAACTTAACGAATAAATTACCTGAAGCCAATAACATAGCTGCCTTTGAAACTTGTATTGTTTGTATATAGATTGTCAATCTGTACAGGTCAAAACTCTTTTGTCAATATGTTTCCATAAAAGAGACAAGCACATGTGTCAGTGTCCTGGCCACACTAGCCTGCGAATACAGGCGAACGCAACAAGCGGGTCGGAGCGCGGAGAGGCGGGCTGTATTCGCAGGCTATGGCCACACGGTGAGCCAATGTTTAACCCCATGCACAGTTAAGTATGAAGAAAACATATTTTTTCCTTACATTTTATATTTATGTTTATATTTATTTTAAGGTCGCGGGGGACACCTAGCCATGAATAAATTTATGAGGCAAAATTCTGCTTGTCCTACATCTTTTAAAACGCTTATATCTCGGGTGTTTTGGGTGCGATTGAGCTGAAATATTCCAGAGACAAAATAGAATGATGGAAATTTACGAATGTTGTCTTTGATTTGGTAGATTGCGCTTTACGGCGACGTTAGAGCACCATTAGCGCCAATTTGAAAAAATCCATGATTTTGTGTCCAAGTTTGAGGGTCGAGTAGAAGACAGCACTCTGTGATTTTATCAAAAACAGATGAGTCAATACCTCTGGTGTGTCACGACAGAGGCGGATTTTTTAATTCAAATTTTGTCAGCGAGTAAACGTCGTTTAAATGGGCAAATTTGAATTTAACGCCTTCTATCTTTTTTTTAAAGCGCTCTTTTAGAATTCCGCTTCTGTCATGACACACTACAGTATTCCTAGTTTACCTCTCTGCAGTGCCAGCTCATGAAGTTCTAAATCTTCGCTGAATTCTTGGACAAAATTGTCGAAAAAGTCCAACCTTTGAGATTTACGAAGGTGTACGAGTGCCAAGGGAGGTAATTATGGTAATTACATTCCACGCTTTTATGTTGAGATCAGAAAAGAACAACACGGAGCAGAATGCTCTCGGTTTTACAAAGAAAAAAATACAACCAAAATGCACGGTAAAATAAACTGATTTCATCAACATGACAAAATCTTTTACAGCAGATTTTGAAATGGAAATAAATGTTTTGTGTCTACGACTTGAATCTTTTCAACTGTTTTGTTTACTGGGGCCAGCCACAGGGTCCGTGCCACGCGTAAACACTTCAAATCACGCGCCATGTTATATTTAGTCATGAATATTCCGTACACTTGTCGATGTCAGTCGTTGCGCTTCGTGCATACGCTTAAAATAAATGCATAATGATTGTCTAAGGTGTCCCCCACGACCTTAATACGCCTTTTCTACTGTCCGATTTTAAAATACTCGTTATATAATTAACAGAGTACTGAACATTTGCTTGGAAACACAAAAAATGACGTTTCGTTAACCGAACTCCAATGCACAAACAAGACAACTTCATCATCCTTACTCTGATAAACTTACTTACGATTTGAACAATTTTATTAGCAGTGTTAATGAAGGTGTTGTGATTTTCCTTGGTTAGATCTGGACTCCACGGAAACGCTTCCGTTTTGAACTCCACAAAGAAAGTATCTGTAGACAGAATAAGACACCATGGCACGGCACCGGTGATTCGGGGACTAACGATAAGAGCCTCAATTAAGAAGGCTAATAATAATAATAATAATAATAATAATAATAATAATAATAACAATAATAACAATAATAAAACAATTTTGATTTAGGAGGTATTATATAAATTCGAATTGTTCATGAATAAAACAGACCTACACTGTTGCCTGTTGTTGGCCAACACTGCGTCTTACGCGATGTGAGGGCTGGATAGGTTGATATAAACCGGTCCGGAAAAAGCCGTTCGGTTCACACACGTCATCAAAATTACAAAATACAAAATTATTAAACGCGCGGAGTACATTTTCACAGCTTATTTAGGTTGGACCGGGCGGGAAAATATTTGGCCCTCCATTATAACACATGAAAATATCTTTTGTGGTCTTATTATATGGCCGTGTTTCACAAAGAATAGGAACTACGATTTCTCGAATTTGATTGGGTAAATTCGATATTGACCACTGCCTAGATTTCCCCATCTAGACCAATCTAGCTGTTACAAGCAAAATACGAAACCATTGACATATTTCTGCTAAAAATTCTAAATGGAAGAACCAAAAAGCTTGACAAGAAAAAGGTAAAGAGAACGAGGAATGTTTAGTATAAACAAAAGAGACAAATTATATTTGATGAGTTCTATTAGATTTAGTAAACAGAAATCTTTGCATTCTTTTAAAACAAAAGACCCGGTGTAAACTATTTCAATTAAGACAGCTTTTGACCTTGTATCGTATATCGGTTGCCATGCTACAAGATAACGCGACTTTTGTTGAACAATTTTTCAACACTGAAGTTGTCAGCTACTTTTATTTACCTTAAATTTTTGACAAATTTCCTAAAAATTATTTAAGACCCCTTGTGAAACGTCATCGCTTCTACATGCATTGTGTGCCGTTTATTTATTTTTTGCTTTGAGTGTTAGTAGTTCAGTTTGTTATCTTTAAACCAGTCGGAAACGCTTTTTATTTCTTCATCTGCAGTCTTTTTCAAAGCATGAATATTGAATATATCAGTAAAATATATCAGTGAAGAGCTCCTGTGGATATCAATAATATACATGTATAACAGGAAAAGTAGTGGTCCTGTATGTTTGGCCATATAATTAAACATCTTATTTACCGAGTTTTATTTAGTCAGTCAGTATGAGAGAATCTTGACCTCGGTCGTGAGTACAGACAGGTGCGTTCGGTCTGTACATTCGAGTCAAAATTCTCCCATACAGACCTCCTGCTCGGTAATAAGAGCTAAATATAATGTTTTATTTACTTATTTACTTATTTACTGAGGAGGTTGCATTGCAAAAAGTAAAGGACTAACAGGGGAAATTCTATTGTAATTTTGTCATAAAAATAAATGAACCTGACCCCTTTTTGCACTACCAAAACAAGTTTCAATAAATTACGAAAAGCTTAGCCTTGTCAAGCGTACTTACTGTTTTCCGTCTTCGTGCTTGCCGTTATCTGGCTCATAATGGAAGCGCTTGTATTCATTATTGCTGAGCTGGATCGATTTGGATTCACAACAGAGCTCGCATTAACAGTGAAATTAACTGCAAGAAAAATAAGATAATTTCACGTTAACGGGCGTGAATTAAGACGGATGACTAGCTGTCGCGTAATTTTACGGTACGTTAACCGGCCTGAATTTAACTGGCTTTACATGCGTTAAACAAAATAGTGAATGGACGGATTGCGTCTGCAGTGTAGGTTCAACCACATTCAACTTAGGAAAGTAACCGGCTGTCGCGCACAAAAGAAAGAAACCTGGCTACTATTTCAAAGAATACAGGAAATAAGCTCTTCTTGCACTGTAGATCTACACGTTATTAGTTCTAACATTTCTAAGCGATATATTAGGAATAATGCCACATTTCCTGTCCAATTTATGCTCTTATTCACGGGTGTTGGAGGCGCTGTGGCGTAATGATTAGTGTGGTGGATTCTGGATTGAGTTTCCGGGTCGAGCTTTGACCAGGTCACTACGTTGTGTTCTTGGGGAAGACACTTTACTCTCACAGTGCCTCTCTCCACCCAGGTGTATAAATGGGTGCTGGCGAATTTACTACTGGGGGTAACCCTGCGATGGACTAGCATCCCATCCAGGGAGAGTAGAAATACTCCTAGTCGCTTCATGCTACGGAAACAGTGATAAGCTCCAGCCTGATAGGCCACTAGGCGCGTATGCAGACTTTACCTTACCTTATTCAAGTGTGCCCTTTTTGTGTTTGGATTGTGCAAACACCTCGCATAATATGACTACTGCTCCATTTGTATACCTACCTGTCTGAGTTGTCACGTTTCCAAGAAAAACCGATGCGTTGTTTAAGGAAAAGTTGAGGTTAAGTGAAGGAGATGGAGATATCAAGGTAACATTTTGTTGCTCCTCCGCCGACTGACAAGGGAGGTGAATAAAAATCAATGCAGCAAGCGTCAGGGCCTAGAATAAATTGTTTTGATAACGTTTCATGCATTGCTTCCAAATAACATGAATTAAAGCACTCACTGGTTTCGAACCTATTTTAGCTCCAAATTTTGGCAACGGAATTCACGTTTAAGTACGATTTTATTCAAACTTCAGATCTCAAAATATTTTTCATGTGCATGTACTTCGACCCACCACGCGCGATTATTGTTTTTGTCGTACTCCCGTATACGCTTCTGTTCAGTATTTATGTACTTCGTACAGCTTTCTACTAGCATAAAGAAAACTAATTCTGCCGACAATACTTGTTACATGTTTACATTTCCTGTCTAAACCGATATGTTGTAGAGTAATTTAACTGCACTGCACCGAAAGAAGTTAATGTTCCTTCCTACCTGGCAAATTACTTGATTTCTCATATTTCCTTTAGTTATGGCGTGTAAGAATTTTTTTTGCGTCGAGAGTAGAATTAATCTCAATTAACCGTAACGAGGACTCCAGGGAACACTGTTTATGTGTTTCTAGGAGAAAAGAACTGACAAGTATAAATAATTTATTTACTTGTTCAAAAATATGAGATATTTGATAATCATGTTTTAAAGTGCTGTCAGACGTAAAACGTTGCATAATTTATAGACGTGAGCAAACAGGGAGCACGTTTATTTTGATGTTAAAGTGTTCGGCCAACAGAGTCGACTGTTATAGCACATCACCGATAGCATCGCCAACCGCAAATTACTGATTTGATTTGGAGAAGATAAAGGATACAATGACAGGAAAGTAAAGACATTTACTATATACAATAGACCAACTTTATTAATATTCAGTTCTGAAATGCTTTGTTGTTACATAAAAAAAAACCAATCTCGTTTGTTTCCTATTGCGGTTGTGTAGCTTATACAGTGAATCAAATCAGGGCACAGTTCTAACCACTACATGTTATTGTATTATTGAGGATTTTCTATTCACTGATTTTTGTAAATCAATGTCCCATCATCTCTTGGCAACCAGCAGTATCAAATCACTCGTTGGTTGTATAAGTGCTCTAGTATCCAAGCAGCTCGTTACCAGACCGCGCACTTGTTGACTGGATTCATTGGGCTCCCTAAACGACAGTTAAATGCTTCGGCAAATTCCGGGAAGTTCATCACTGATGCCTTAGCTCTAGGACCAAAAGAAAGCAAGTTACTTGAGTAGGAAGAAGAGAAAGTGAAGAAAACAGACAGCGACAGTGTCTATAGGATAAATAATAGGATAAATAATATCGAATATTTCCTAATCCCATTTTTTGAAACAAAAGCGTGTGCTATTCTTAAGACTTCCTTCAAAATAAGAGTCCAAAAGGGGTTGCTGACGAATAATTTTTCTTGTGCTTAAGAAATAGAATTTTCTATCGGGTTATAGAAACACGAGTGGAAGTTTGGGAGAACGAGAAATGCTGTGGGAACAAGCCGACAGGCGAGTGTTTCCACAGCTTTTTCGAGTTCTCCCAAACTTTCACCAAACATTTTTTCTACACCGCGAGGAAAAGAATCAAATCCCTCGGAATATTTTGATCATCAAAATGTAAATTCTCTTTGCTCGCACCATCATTACGTCATGTGCTCATGCTAGTTCTGTGTTTCTATCGAGTTATAAAAGTACGGCTTTTACCGCGCGCTTTCTTACAGGATGTTTTCTGAAGGTGGTAGCAAACGAGGACACAATGTTCTGGACACTTTGCGGCGGACACAAATGTTTCCCTGTTTGCCCCCGCGCGCAACATTTGTTGCGGACACAAAATTTGTGTTCGAGACACAAAAATGTTTCTGATTTCTTTCAGAAACATTTTGTTTCCTCAAGAAATGTTTTACCGTTTGCTCGCCCAAGAAAACATCATGAGCAACAATGTGTCCTCGTTTGCCATCGCCTTCAAAATAATTGCTATCAGAAATAAAAAGTGTTGCATCATGGCTGCGAAGTAAATGGCGAGGAGGGCACAGAAGCAGAATTACTCAATTGTCAACAAGACAATTCAGCGTCGCAGCTGTCATGATGCACTGATCTGAACGATTTTCTTATTTTCTTGCACTTTTACGTTTTACATAAATTATGGAATTAACACTTTAGAATATCACCTCCATGGCGCTGGACTGTGTTCACTCATTAGGGCAAATTCTTCTCCTTGACTTGAAAATACCGAACACCAACTCTAACAGACGAACAAACAGACAAACATCACAAAATCATCAGTGTAATTAGTCTGAGCTGGGAAAGGAACATGCATATTATTAACTTCAGTGATCTAGTGAAGCAATCTTTGAAATGAAATGTTTGCCATTTTGGAAACTTTGATAGATTTTCCTGCCAGGTTCAGCTGCCAAGCTACCTAAAGTAATGTGACTTGGACGAGCAGGCAAATTAGTCCGATGAAGCCATTTCTTTATCCTTATTTACTTCCAGGTTAACTATGCATATTTTTTTCGAAGGGGTTGAAAAGTTTGTTTTTTGAGATAGTCTCTTATTATAAACGCAGTAACTGTGTCATAAAATAAAGCATCAAATACCGAACCAGTAATTAGTTAAGAAATCATACATTAGATTACTTACTCTTGCAAAGCTGATAAAGAATATCTGCTCGTTTGTGAGATTCATTCCAGGCAGTCGAGGTTCCTCACCATGCCTTGCGATCCAATTCTGATACGCCTTGAATGATTGAAAACACAGCGGTTATTACAGAGACAGACAAACGTGTTGCACATGAGAAAAGAAAAGCTGACACACTTCGCTGGATAATAATAATAATAATAATAATAATAATAATAATAATAATAATAATAATAATAATAATAATAAAAGTCTTTATTCATAGTTTTAAATCAAACGTTAAAACTTACAAAGTCATTATAAATTAAGATGGAACTAGCTAGCTATTTAGAATAAAAAAAGACATCTATTTACAAAGCACTTCTTAAACCTTTCTGTGTTAACACGTGGGATCTGGTAAGGATGCGACCTACCGCGTAGAGCCCGGTTCTTAAGTGGGGGGAGAAGATCCTGCAAGGGATGCGAGGAAGTACCCACAACACTTTTCCAGAGCCTCACATCTCTGTCTTTAACAAACTGTTGAATCGACGATTCATGTAGAATATACCCAAATCGAAAGGCCCTTCTCAATAGTCTATCAATCTGAATAAGGTATTTGGTATAAGCAGCAACACCCCAAACTCTAATACAGTAAGTAAAAAGTGACATAATGAGGCAATTGAAGAGGTAATCAAGATCAGATACACTATAACCATTTATACAGAAATATATTTCTATTTTCGTAAATTTAGCCGGTTTCCCATAACAACCACAGAACACTTATCCTCTGTTTTTCCTCTCAGCAAACCCAGGATGTCCAAATTTAAAGTCTAATTTCTGATGTTTATAAACATGTATCACGAATAGTGTGATAGGTGTACATATATTTTAGTATATTTTATTTTGTTTTATTTCAGGTACGTATTTCAGGTTCGTAGAGGTAGCTACCCCCTGCAGTACCTCTGTTGCCTCGTTTAACGCTTTGATTTTCAAGACAGGCAGTAAAAGAAGCCCTGCTGATTAAGTCATATTCTCAAAAAACCGAGCATGAATCTGGAAAAAAAGCTTTACCTAAAAAAAATGTTAAAATAAGATGTGCTTTGACGTTGTCGTTTATGAAAAGATCCGTTTTTACCGTCCACACGCAAACACCAACACGGCGTTTTCAAAGATTTCCAGTCTGAAGAGCGTTTTCGAAAATTTGCGTTTTTTGTCGCCGTTTTAACCGGATACGTAAGGACGGAAGGCCAACCCGCAAAGGAAAAGTTGCATTTTCAAACGAAAACGGGTACGTGTGTACGTGTGGACGGGGCCTAATTGAGAATTAACAAATTTGAAAAACATTAACATATTTTAACTACCATTTATAAATATTTACAAGGAAGAACATAAAAACCCCTGGAGTAGATGGCTGGTTGTGTCTCTTCGTATAAGAACATGTGTAGCAGTTTCGAGTAGACACAATTTCTTTCATTATAAACCGATATAGGATCTGTAGTTATGAAGGGAATACTATTTAATTACCACATACTTGTGAAGGGTTTTTAGATTGCCCCGCCGGACTTTACCGTTTATGCTGCTACCAGTTTAAGAAACAAATTGTTTACATTGCTATCATAAATAAATAGCAGCAATAAATAGACTTTTCATAGAATGAAAAGCCCTTACCCTGAAGGCTTGTTTGATTCCGCCGTTATCTGCTATGTTTTCTGATAAGGTTTGCTCGCCGTCAACCTAAATTGCAACGTCATCGGTTATGTATTTAATTTTTGTTCGGCTTCTTTCAGTGATCTCACGTACACCTTAAAAAATGAGATGAAAGAACGAAAAGAAGGAACAAAGAAATACGCCGTCGTACCGTGCCCCCATCAAATGTAAAATTGGAGTATTGTTCCTTAAAACATTTCGTTTTCCTTTTAAACGCTTCAAGGGTTTTCTCACTCCACCAATTTATTTCATCTCCTTTCATGTCAAACCGTCTCCCTGTGTAAAATATGAAATAAAACCGTTCTCTCGTTGTTTGCTTAGAAAGATAAAACGTTTCCGGGCAAACGCAAATAAACGAAACACGCTTATTACTCCAGCCGCTGGGTAGGCTAGCACAGCAATGAAACTGACACAACTTACCATCCACATCAAATCCATGAGTTAGCTCGTGTCCCATAATAGCACCCACTCCTCCGTACAACACAGCTCTGAAGGGGGAAAATAAAGTTTAAGTCATTTTCATGACAATCAGTTAGTATAACTTGATTTTCTAACAACGGTTCTTTATTAGGAATTCACATCTACAATTGTACTTCAAATAGGGATTATCATCATACTAAATACACACCTTGGATAGCGTTTGTTGTAAAATGGCGATTGGAGGATAGCTGCCGGGAACACTGAAAAATAAGAAAAATAAGAAAAACTCGCAAAAGCTCACACAGTAAATTGTTATAAAAAGAAGCCATATGTAGCAGAAACAATAAAGCAAAGAAAATCAGTGCTGACCCGCTCATCATACATTTCTGTAAATAACCAGTAAATCCCTTAGCCTACCCGGGGACTATTTATTTCGTATAGTTTAGATTTCGTGAGAAAGCTTGGAAAACAGGCCACAATGTTAAAAATTCCCCGGATGGAATTTTTTGTTCGAAACATGCATTTATGTTATGGTTATGTATTTTTTTGAGGATTTGTTTGAAAATCTTTTCAACTTTTTAATTTAAGAAATTGATAAAAATATCGCTCTTGCGAACATTAAAGGCATTTGGATTCAGACAACATTACACTGTAAGTGATTTCAGACTACGCAAAACCATGAGACAGTTGGTAGTTAAAGTGTATAACAATTTTATTCTTACCCATTTTATTGGCTAACATGTCATAATACGCATTAACGGAAATCGGTGACAGTGCCCACCTAGTGACAAATAAGCAATAAAATTTCTCAAAGTCAGTTGGTATTACAGCAATCGAATCCATGATATGCAGTTTATTTGCAGGTTGGTCCGAGCTCACTTCTAACATGAGCTGAGGATAAAATTATGCGAAACTATTATACAAGAAATGTAATAACTATGGGGAATAATTTAATATTTTTTTATTGCCTCGACCCCAGACGCGGTTGCCTTTCGATTTCGTCGGTGGAACATGAAGGCGGGAAACAGGAAGCGCGGTTTCTTGATGCTAAGACGGCGAAATATGGAGCGTGTCCGAGTTTGCAAGTGTAACGTGTCCTAACTCCACGTGCGCTGTGCTCCAACTTGGAAAACACGCCTGGGAGAAGGCAGATTTTTTATGTACCCAAGTCTTGAGCTTTCAAACCTTGTAGTGCGCGTAAAGCAAATTGTTAAAAGTGCAAGCTCCATCAGCCTAGTTACAAATTATTTGCAATCAGCGCCAAAATCTTGGTCATTTACTGTTTTTTCCTCTCTTGACAAATCAAAATATTTAGTAACTCCCCCTCCCCCCCCCCCCCCTTTTCAATGTTGCGTAGCATGCAAAAATTAATGCGTACGATTGCTGCCTATTTTTGCTCAAAACTGAAACGGAATGCACAAGGAGTTCGGCCACATTGCGTTTCGTCAAAGATTGTAGCTACAAATTATTGGCGACGCGTAACACCTGTTTCTCTAAGATGAAGCGACTCGACGGGCCGGGGATATTTCCTCCTGATGGAATCCTACTCCATCAAAAGTTACCAACCAGTATTCTGTCAGGTTGCCCTAACTATTCGCCGGTACCCATTTGTACTCTTGGGTGGAAAGCACCACTGCAAAAATCAAGTGTTCTGCCCAGGAACACAGCAGTCCAATATTTTATAGGTATTGAACTGGGTCTTTACAACTCTTTTTTAACTATTAAGTCATTAATAAGATACATTTGCCTTGATCTAACCACAGTGACTTAAAGTGAGCCATGATAAAATGGGTCAGTTCTTACTTTGTGTCATCGACAGGTTTGCCAAAGACAGCAAGCTCTCTTTCAGTTGCAGCTTGATCCAGTGATAACTCATTCTCAAAGTACATTGACTGGTTGCAAACAACCTATTTAATGACATATGTCTACGTGAAAAACGGTCCCTGAAATGGATGATAAGTTTAATTTTTGTACGTATCTCGGTAAGCCACTGAATTGTTCACCTTTCTACTGATAACAAAAGGGTGGCTCTGTTATACAGCTGGAATTTAGAACGTTTGGTATAGGAAATATTATAAACTTTTATATTTGTTTTTATGTTTATTTTCTATATATCTATTGTTAATTACTGTTAGTTTGCCGTGTGGAATGTACAAACAAATCTGGTGCTTCAACAAGAACCTAAGATGTTCTTTATGATACCATTCGGTCAAAACCCAAACTAACACAATAAATGGACGAATAGAAGGCTAAACTGCTTATTTCTCGGCATACGGGCATGCCTCGTGTTATAATTCCCTTTTTACGCCGACTTACTGGCTCTGAAAATAGTCGGGTTTTTACTTACATTCTTGTATTCCTCGTCTATTAGATTGTCATCAACAATATAATCTGGGAAGCCAATGTTCTCCACCATCATTCTTACCTTCGAAATCACAGTAGGCATAATAAAAACTAAAATGAACTTTAAAAAAATCAAATTGTATTCAACCCATACAGCTACGATGTACAAGTTGTGAAAGTAAACTCATAACCAGCAGCACTGACAACTATAATGTTTTCGATCGCAATTACCTTTCGTATGGCGAGGGATTTGGTTTTGTCATCCATCCAGTTAAGCTCAAGTATGTTCTGTTCAAAGGCCTCCCTGATATCATCTGTCAGTTCTGTTGCCTAGGATCAGGATGGTTCCAGTTTGTGTTAAAACAACCACCATGTAAACAGAGACTGATCACTGGTTATCTCGGACGATAAAGTAGCAAATACAGGGAAACTAACGAAAAACGTTTCATACAATTTTCTTACTGTCCCCATTGAAGAGTTTATCCACATATATTCTGGAAAGCGGTATGCCGAAGTATTTTTCCTTCATCAGCTGAAGACATAACTCATCTCGCGGGATTGTTACCCAGTAGTCATCCAAAGTGATGTAAAAGTTCTTAAAAATCTCTTCAAATTCATTTCCAAGTCGTAGATATGATGAATCTACCAGCCTCCACATCATGTAGTTGGCAATGGTTCTGATGAAATGGAGACAGTATTTAAGTTATTGGCTAAATTCTCGCTTATATAATTTTAAATTTATTTGTCGTTAATTTATACGAAACAATATGATATACACATAAATTATGATTGATGTATTTAGTGAGTATGCCTAGTGGGATTTGATTAACAGTTAAGGGCCCTCTAACCGATTTTTTCCCGTGTTGCTAAGGAAGTGAAATTTCACTTCCAGTCAATGACGCCAACCTCCGCGAGAAAGCCAAATCTCACACCCCACCATCTAGTCAGAGGACGTTGCTACACTACCCATCTCCGCCCACCGCATTTCGTGCCGTCCAATGTTGACGATATACATCATGTGAGTGTATCGATTCATAACACTATAACTGGAACGCGCACGATTCTAACTGAAGTTTTTTCTCGAGGATAAGGGCGATTTCGTTACAGTAACATTATGCAGGGCCCACGGTTCGAACATATGGTTTAATTTCTACGATAAGCCGTCTCTCGCTTAAAACAAAATAGGTAACGAATAAACTAAAAAATAATCCGCCAATGAAAGAGTAGTCGGCGATTTGATCAGTGGTGGAGGTGATAGGGAAACAAGAACTTTATAACTTAGCTTGGCGCCGCGCCTATTATAAGTCATAAAAATTTAGCTTTGTCTTAGCCCTGATAGACGTTTTGTTTTATCCAATGCTCAGTTTACCTGTTTGACGCTTCCACAAGAAGGCTGGTGATATTTTTCAAGTAATCCACTCCATAAACCACAACGTGTTCCTCATCTGCGACATGTATACCAGTCACTGGAAACAGCAACTGTTCTAGGAATTCTTTCCAGTTCATCTATGTAAGATTAAGCGAAGCAATTAATTTCACTCAGTTTATTTTCGCTGCAGGTGTAGGTCGGCATGAAGTGGCCTTTGTAGAAAGCTGGTATGCTACACGCGGATTTTGACAAAAATTAGAACTGAACATTACGGTAACGAAGCATACCCGATCACTTCCAGCATATTCGTTTAGTTCTTTGACGGTTAGTTTCCTGTACAAGTTCTCGTCATCATACGCTTGTCTACTAGTTGGCATGACCTAAACAAAGTGAAAGACAATGAATGAAATGACAATGCAATAAACGGAAAAACAACATGATTATATAATAGCACAAACCTGAGCAAGTTTGATTTCAAAGTCAATAATATCCATGATGTCACTGTATGAATCATTTTCTGCTCCTAATGCTCTTGTTAGATTCAAAATAAATTCCATATAAACTTGTCGGCTCTGTAAAAGAACACAAAAACAGGAAATAACGACATCAGGATATTCATGGCATATATGAACCTAAATTTGATTCAAATTTTTGTGATAAAACAAGTTCAAGTGTAATAAAGAACTTCAACAAGAGATAAAACGTCTTGGAGCGTCGCGTTTACAAAACCAGTGAATGCTCGAAATATGAAACGTCTGCGGACAAGTCCTTTTTTTGTGCAAGTAGAAGAAACTACAATTTATGTACCCCAGTTTAATGGAAATATTTTCATTATTTTGTCCACAGCAAGAAAAGTGAGTTTCTCGAGTAAGTCGTATGTGTTACCATGATACGCTAAGGCAGATTAAAAAGCCCATAAACGGCGCTTTGAGCTTTCTTATGCCACCCTGTATTTCGTTTTTCCTTGGATTCACAAATAACCTATACATTTTTGCTATGTGGCAGTAATTAATGACGCGTAGAAAACTGAAAACAGAAGACATCTCGACTACGGACCTGTGTTGTGAGAGACCAAAACAATTATTAGATTAGACCAGAGAAGCTTGTAGTAATTGTTTCAGCCTTGGAATAATAATAATAATAATAATAATAATAATAATAATAATAATAATAATAATAATAATAATAATAATAATAACATTTATAGTGCGCAAATTTCATAAAATGTTCAAATGCGCATTACAAGATTAAAACGGAATAAAAACGCTAAAAGTTAAAATTACAATTAAAAGTAAACTTACAATGAACTTAAAAAGCTAGAAGTACAATTAAAGGTAAACTTACAATGATTTTAAAGAGCTAAAATTACAAATATTAAAAGTAGAATATAATTTAAAAACAACTATGATAAAAATGAATGACGAAAAAGGTGTGTTTTTAGCTTAGTTTTAAAAATACTAACAGTGCTGGCACTTCTAATGTCAAATGGTAGCGCGTTCCAAAGTTTCGGTGCAGCACAGGTAAAAGAACGGTCACCTAGTGTGGCTTTTGATTTAAAACGCGGATAACTAAGTAAAAGATTATCGCTAGAATTCCTTAGATTATATTTGGAGGGGAGCTTAAGAGAAATAAGGGATGATAAATAAGAAGGCGCTAAAAAATTAAGAATCTTAAAGGTAATTAAAAGTATTTTAAACTCGATTCTGTATCTAATCGGTAACCAGTGCAATTCATAAATAAGAGGCGTTACATGGCAAAATTTCTTCTCTTTAAAGATCAGTCTGGCGCAGGCATTCTGCACTCGTTGCAGTTTATTTAACAGGCAATCTGGTAGACCAAATAAAAGACCATTGCAGTAGTCAAGGCGACTTGTTATGAATGCATGGACGAGAGTCTCAGTTGACTGCTGTGAAAGATACTTTCTGATCCGACGAATATTATAGATATAGTAAAACTAAGAGGCACCGATTTTTGTGATATGTGTTGCCATGGACAACCTAGAATCAAACCAAGAATCAAGATTTCTCGCTATTGGCACGGGATGGATATCTGAGTCACCAACACGAATACTGATATTGTCAAGCTTTTCCAGCTGTTGTGGTGTACCAATAATGAGGAATTCAGTCTTGTCATCGTTTAATTTAAGATTATTATTCAACATCCAAGAACGAATGTCTCTGATGCAGTCTTCCATACTCCTCACCACAGCAAGTTGCTCAGCTCTGTCATTCGGACTAAATGAGATGTAAACTTGTGAATCATCAGCGTAACAGTGAATCGTGGGCAGATGAGATTTAATGATCTCAAAAAGCTTACTCGTGTACAACGTGAACAATAGCGGGCCCAGACAGGAACCTTGAGGCACGCCCCATTCTAGGTTAAAAGGCTTAGATAGCGACTCGTTAGACTTATGAAATAAAAAATGGATCAGAGGGCTACCCTCGATTTTTACCGTACTTTAAAATAATGTGGCTCGTCTTCTAGTTTCAATTTATGGAATTCATAATAAAATTTAAACATTAAACTTTAAAATGGCAACATGAGTTTTTTGGTTTAACAAAGATCCTACCAGAACGAAACGTTTTGCTGTTTTCCCGGCGTATGGACGAGCAAAATATATTTTTCGTGAAGTGGCATATTAAGTGGTCCTAAATAAATTTCTTCAACTTCTGTCAAGGGGGAAATAGACCTTTGACTAGATTATAAAAAGAATGGAAATGGAAGCCAAAACTTCTTCATTATCTGGTGAAATTTTCCACTTATGTCCGACTGGAATGTCAAGAACAATCACTGTTCAAACAGCTAAACATTCTAAAATAATCTGTAAAATATTTTGGCATGTTACATTTTAACATGTTACAAGGACATACCGCAAGCACACATGTAGCAAGGACAACATGCACACACACTGGAAATGGTCCTTTTGTTGCAACCTGTCTTTTGTTACATTTTCTCGTGTGTACCTGTTGCGATTTTGTTTCTTGCCACATGTCCCTGCAACATGTCCCTTCTTGTGTCAGCTCCTTTGAATGAAAATTTGGCGCTTTCAGGTGCCTTTTAAGAAAGGTCGGTACATACGAAGGGACAAAACCGTGTTAAACATGCACTGTTCACACCAGGAGACATGTTGCAGGCCCTGAAAAGTGTCAGCACTTACGAGGGACGTGGTCCCTGCAACTGCTACATGTCTCTTCGTGTAAGCAATACACGATTTTGTCGCTGCTTCTATGTGTCATTTAGAGGAGTGAGGTATAGCTTTTTAAAACAGGTATTTGCCTTCTTTAAAACAAAAGGACACCCTGATCGTTACTATGGTAACGTCTGTGGTTTGGAAACTAGTACAAAATTAATCTATGTATGGGTGTTATGATGCTGGTGTAGAGTCTGTCCACAGACGTCGTTTTTCTCTAGCTAGCGTTTGGGAACAGGTTTTATAAGTTATTTTTATTTTCAAACGTATCATTCCAACGCCGGGCTAAAACTATTGCAACCCTTCTTGAGATAAACACACCTTTCTTCCATCAGTGCTATTAGAAGTTAAACGATATCTTGAAAGTCCTAGAAGGGCAATCGGCCTTATCTGAAATCAGTAAGAGAAAAGACATTATTTTAAGATGCTTTTAAACCTGTTTAAGCTGGTAAAATAAAACATGAGTTTCGCAAAATATTAAATTGCTCAGAGTTCTCGGAGTTGCTCAGAGGCTACAGCCACTAGTTTTCACTTGTCAGTCAACTTCACACTCAGCTTTGATTCTAACAAAAAATCACAATGTGACTTGAAAACTGGCCTGGAGTATTATTGCTTAGTTTGTTTTATGGTAAGCATGCCAAGAAACTAAAGCAAAAGATTTATTTTACTTCTAACTTGATGAAGCGCAAATAAAGCGACTTCATTTCCACTTCCTCATCTTTAAATTGTATCGAACGGGTGATGCAAAATTCGCTCAAGGCCACCGTTACTTCCTCAGTCAGTCAGTCAGTCAGTCAGTCAGTCAGTCAGTCAGTCAGTCAGTCAGTCAGTCGCAGTGTAGTATTGGCGAAAACAACGCTGGTAATCGTTGCATCTTACTGAGACTTACTTGGATGGTGTTGCTGCTGCTGTTCCGTTGGTCGGCACTTACAAACACAGTAAACAGCGGTCCCAAAGCCAGCTTTCTCCTCATTAAAGAAAGATACTTTAGCATGTCCCAAGACTCCTCATTCCAATCGTCTGAGGTTATAGTCCAAGATCCATATTCCTTTATCAAATCGTCTAATGGCTTTGAACCCCTTCTATCAATTTCATCCGTATTTACACACGACTTATAATAAGCTATCCCTTTCTGAAAGGACGCAAGCTGTAACAGATACAACAAGTGTGTTTTCAGAACATATCTTTTCGTATTCTTCGCATTTCTGTATTGAAACTGAGACGCTTTTAAGAAACAAGAAGTTGCAAGCAACTTAAAACCGCGCTTATATTTTTTGCTAATTAACAGCTTTTTTCCTCAAAAGTCATGGTTAAATTTAATCTGATTGCATTATGAGCAAAGGACTAGCTAAGTAGTCACGCGAGTCACACAATCCAAGGTTTGCGTTATCCCCGGCTATCTTTAGCTTGGTGGTTTTTTCCCTTGTAATGACGTAACCCCTGCACGTTTGGGCACGCTCAATTGTTTACTTAAGCAAATATTTAATTTCATGAAGTCCAGCGCTTCGATAAAACCAAAAGAGAATATATTTTATACACAATAAAGAAAACGAAATCCGAAACATTTTCCGTACAAAACACACGGTTAAATTTAATTTGTGGAATGAGTGAAGGACTAGCAAAGTAGTCACGCGAGTCACACAATCCGTGGTTTACGTTATCCCCAGCTATCTTTCGCTTGGTGGTTTTTTCCCTACTAATGACGTAACCCCTGCACGTTCGGGCACGCTCAATTGTTTACCTTAACAAATACTTAATTTTCCTTCTAATCTCTGAACTCGCTTCGAAGAAACAGCCAAAGAATCCTCTTTAATTGCCGAAACCCGGTGAAAAGACTAAATTTTCGAGTACTACAGTTGGTTTTCGAAGTACTTGTGCTTCTCTCAGCAAGTTATTACGATCATAACTTCTCTGAAAGCGATTATATCGGAAATTTGGGTAGATATCAGCAGCAATGTGTTACGGCAACAAAGCAAGGCCCGACGAGCGCGGCCATTTTGGGACTAAAGGCAGTTTCAGCATTCCAACCGAAGAACTTAAAGCGAAAATTCTTTCACTCTGTGATGAAATATACTACAAATGGTGTTTCAACTTTCAATCCTCGTATTTTGGAGCTCGAAATTTCCAAGGCCTGTGATGTAAACCCGAATCCTGGCCCGACTACTCCAAGCGAAAACAAGAATGACAAGACAGTCAATTTGTCCAAGGTATGTTTACCAGGAAAAGGTCTCAGACTAGGACAGTGGAACAAAATATAACTAGTTTTATTTCCTATGAAGTAGGGAGCAAATATTCCAGCTGTAGTGAGATTTCAAGAACCGTCCGAACTGAGATGGTCTTTGATATAATTAGTTTATTGCTTTTTGAAAAATGGCTCGTTACCTGAGAAAAGCGAAAGTATCATGGTAAATATGTTTTTTAGAAAATCAAAAGTAACATGCTACGGTGTTTTGCCCCCCCCACCCCCCCCCCCCCCAAAAAAAAGGTATCATGTTACAAACAAATAGAAGTATATTTGTGGGTTATCTTTTGCACTGATGCATATTTCACTAAAATGAAAAGAGCCCAAACCAAACATGTGATAAGGAAACTTCCCAAATCAATCAAATTCATTTCTGGTTGTCACTTGAACTTCCATGTATCAAATCCGTCGACGGCTCTGTTGTGATCGGGAAAAATATAATTCCGCGTGCACTTCCTTTTACCATTTTTCTCGAAGGAAAAGGCCTTTTTTGCGGGCCTAAAATCGAAGGAACGTCTAACTTTGAATGACAACAGTTCAGCGAAAAATAAAACTAGCCATCGAACGAACGTTTTCACATCTTAAACCCTAAACGAATCTGTCGACGACTCTGTTGTGATTTTGCCGACCGTGAAAAATATAGGTCAACGTGCGCTTCGTTTTACCATTAATTTTTTCGAAGGAAAAGCCATTTTCCACGGCCCTAAAATCGAAGGAACGTGCAACTATGCACGACAACAGTTCAGCAAAAAATTAAATCTTACCTTAGAACCGAAGCTGGTATACTTTAGACAAAATCGGGAAACTAGTGCACGGGAGCATTGTTGTTCGTCTCTGTTGAATCAATTTGTTCGCAAGTTTTCCATCGCTTTATTATATTTCTCACACTTGTGTTAAATCTCAAACAACCGATGTTTTGTTTGCCGATTCCCCTGCAGGCGGCTAGACAACTAGAACTTGTACATGTACAGTCTATCGATCGCTTGTCTTCTTGAAGTAAAGCTGCTTTCACACCACTTAAATTTAGTCTCTCGACTTGTCACTGACTTGTTGTTTTCGGCTCAAGTTAAGCGGACTGACAACCAAAAATAACCAGCGAGCCAGTCGGTAAAATTCCGAGGACGTCTTTCCGTTTGATAAGCAGGCTTCTGAGGCATAATTCCTGTTCTCTCAGGAAAGAACTACAGAGCGCCTTCAAAAGCCGTTTTGAAGTCCGGTGGTGTGACGTCAGGACCCATTGTGAATTACCCAATCAGCGCAACATCCAGAATCTGGATGTTCGGCATAAGCCAATAAAACGTTTGTGTCAGGCCTTCCTCCCCTCTTTCCCTCCCTTCTCCCTTCCCCTTAGGAAGGCCTGATACTCAGGTTAAAGCAGAAACGATGAAACATTTCGACAAGAATGAGTGCGTTTTTCACCATTTTGTTGACTTTTAGAACTATGCTGCAAGGAAATTGTTATTTATGTTATCTCAATACATTTTTTTTCTGGACCATACCTAACATTTTCACTTGGCCGTTTAGCAGACTTTCCGGGCTCGAATCGTTGTGAAATTTACACCAGTTATCTGAGTTATTGGAAAAAAAGTTTGATATGATATACTTTTGGGGGAAATCGATATCTATGGCAACGATAAACAGAAAACACGAAATCAGATAAACCAGAAGTTCATAAGCTAGAGTCCACATCTTGTATTTGGACGTGTTCCAGTGAATCAATTAATTAAATTTTATGTATTATCAAGCACGTGTCGTGAAAGTTTCATAAGAATCCATGGAGCCGTTTGGAGATTTTCGAAAAATCGCTAAAAGTAAAAAAATTATCAAAAATTACAATGATAGTGACCGTATCAAAAAAACTTTCACGGCGACAAAGGGTAAATAAAACGCACATTGGCGTCATTTCGAAGTAATTTCAATGCGATTTATTCTTGTATATTTTATTCACAGTGCACCATAGTTTCAGATACTGGTGTTGGTTTTATTTACTTCAAATCGGATTCGCATAGAATTCAAGGTTAACTGAGTTCGTATTTTTCTGTTTATCGTTGCCATGGAAATATCGATTTTCCTAAACAATATATAAAAATCTATCAAACTTCAATCCAGGCTCAATATCTGGGATATCGAAACCGGAAAGTCTCCTAAATGGCCAATTGAAAATGTAAGGTATGGTCCAGAAAAAACTGTATTAAAGTGGCAAGACAAGCTGTTGAACTGACTTTAGAATACTCAGCTTGTGTTTCTTTTGTTTGTAGGATCTTTCGGATAAACTGATTACTTTCTTCCTCCAGTTTCGTAAACTGATTCCATTCTTCCTTCTGATTGGGTAATGGGTTTTTCCTTATCCATCCCCCACAAGCGTATTCGTAAAAGTTTTCACAAGGATCAGTCTTTGGATCTAAAAAATTGAGCAAGTCTGCAAAATAATAAGGAACAATTGATGAATACCGTGAACTTGATTGAAGATACGAAAACTGCAGGTAATCAAGTAGTAGCAGTAAAACTATTTTTTAGTGTCATCGGTGTTCAGCTTTGATAAACAAATTGAGGGCACAAATAAAGTTAAATAAAAGTTGGGTAGTACAAGAAAGATAATTATTACAGTTATTTACAGCAATTCATTTACATTTTAATTAAAAGAAAAGATCTTTATACGGGTAACATTTTCTTTAAATATGCCTCGCAACATTGTTGCATTGCAAGATGTAAAGTGATGTTACGCGTATTACCACCCGTATGCAAGTTGCGGCATGATGTTGCGCTAAGAGGAAACGAGTTGAGTCGTACTGCACCTATCCAAAGCGGCTCTGTGATTGGCTATCTCGCGAGAACAATGGAATATTTTTGAAATAAAAATTGCCACATCCTATTTATAACTAGCAAAACATATCCTGCAATCATCATGTTCATTATCTGGTACACATACTTGGTGGTTTTTCATCCTTTGTTAATGATAGTGAATATACCGTTAGCAGTGAGAATATCGACAGTGATAGTTAATATACCTGGCTAGCTGACGCAACCGAGCGTACGACTGTACCGACCGTACCGACTGTACCGACCGTACCGACCGTACCGACCGTACCGACCGTACCGACTGTACCGACTGTACCGACTGTACCAACTGTACCGACTGTACCGACCGTACCGACTGTACCGACCGTACCGACCGTACCGACTGTACCGACTGTACCGACCGTACCGACCGTACCGACTGTACCGACTGTACCGACTGTACCGACTGTACCGACTGTACCGACCGTACCGACCGTACCGACTGTAACAACTGTACCGAGCGTACCGACTGTACCGACTGTGCCGACCGTACCGACTGTATCGACTGTACCAACTGTACCGAGCGTACCGACTGTACCGACTGTACCGACCGTACCGACTGTACCGACCGTACCGACTGTACCGACTGTACCGACCGTACCGACTGTACCGACCGTACCGACTGTACCGACTGTACCGACTGTACGGACCGTACCGACTGTACCGAACGTACCGATTGTACCAGCTGACTGAATAAGAGATAATTTCCACTCGAATTTTTTTAATGGCTTGTTCCAAAAAAATTAGAGCAAATGCATTAAGTACCACTTATTAACCGAGAGTGAGGTCATTACAGGGAAATCTCAGACCGAGGCCTTGATGTATTGACCGAGCGACAGCGAGGTCAATATATCAAGGCCGAGTTATGAGATTTCCCTGTAATGACCGAACGGACGGGCTTTTTAGCGCTGAAAAAAAGGGAAATGTTTTTCAATATCCGTTTGCGCCCGCAAGAGGTCATTCGAGGTCATGTTCACTGAACCGAAATGAACCCAGCCATACTCATACTTAGGCCAGTATTTTTCTTCTTTAGTTATTAACGAGATAGTTAACTTTAGTCGGTATTTTTTGTTTTCGCCCTCGCGCTCGTAACCTTAATAGCCTCACAACTCAAAAGAGCCGTCGAGCCGAGAAAAATTTTCATAATGCCCGGTCATTACAAGAAAATCTTGCCCGCTCAGCAGCCAATCAGAGCGCGCGTACTATTGTAGCCATATAATAAAATTTATAAGTAAACGTGTTATTTTTGAAAACGCATTGTTCTTTTCTGACATAAAGCGTGGAATGCAGTTGCCATAATTACCTTAATTACCTTCCTTGGCACTCGCGCTTTAATCGGAGTACCTTCGGAAATCTCAAAGTTTGGCCTTTTTTGACAATTTTGTGTCCAAGAATTCATCGCGGATTTAGGGACGGATCATTATCTTTCTCGAGGGGGGGGGATGAAAAATATTGAAAAAAATTGTTTGCAGGGCCTAAAAAGACAAAATAAGTTGTTTGCAAACATCATATGTATTTAAAAAAATAGTTTGCATAGAAATCAGAGAAACTTTTTTTAATTTGTTAACGAAGACTAGTGAGCAGCACAGGGAAAGACTTCTTGTAGTTGTAAGCTTGTCGTTTATTTCCGACGCGTTTCGTCTCTAACTGAGACTTCTTCAGGGAATGAATACAACTAGCAAAGAACAGCATATATAGCACATTCGCGTGCCTAGCTACAACTTCCCATGGAAGTGAATAATAACTAAAATATGCTGTAAACGAACGTTACAAAAAACGCCTTAATACATATGTTATTGCGTGTTGTTATATTTTGGGGGCCATACGATTAGCGTTAATGAGTTCAGAGGTGTTTATTGGTCGCCACCATAAAATAAATAATGATTGATGGCAGAAAAAGCGAACCTCCTTTTTGTGTCAGATCGTGGTTAAAAAAGATCGAAAAAAAAATTGTTTGCAGGAAGGTGTTGTTAGAAAAAAATTATTTGCAGAGCTGCATAGATAAAAAAAAGTTTGCATCGAGAGATTTTTCATCCCCTCCCTCCAGAAAAATAATGGTCCGTCCCTTAGTTTAGCGTGGTGGATTATTACTGAGGTATAATAAAGTACAACTTAGGGCGTGTAAACAGCTATAACTATAAGTAATGCCGGTGCGTACAGCACACGGATCAACCCTATTAAGGCCCTCAGTTTCACAATAGTGCGCAACTTACATATTAATCTATACAACTTATTCGATGGTTAACATATAATATGCGCGCATATTTTGCGAGTTGCGTAGTATTTTTCCGACCCCCGATGGGGGGAGGAAAAATACGAGCAATGAGCGAAATGTCCGCTCGTATTATATGTTAAAGCATCGAGTAAGGGATTTATTATTTCACTAGTAAAATAAAGTTTGGTTCAGCCATTTTGTCGCTCCTATTTCAGTCCGTATTATTGCCCTGTTCTACAGTGTAATAACGTAGCATATTTTGCGCGTTCTTTTGCCCTAGGATGGTAAACTGGCACATTCCAGGAATGATAGTGGAAACTTTCAGTTAACTTTTCAGGTGAAGTTTGACACAATACTATATAGTGCAGCAACTTTTGGGTTGTGTTACCCACATATTGCTTATTACAAATTACACATTCTACCATGTAAACCAAGCATCTAGAAATACAAGAAGAGTTACGATGACAAGATTCTAGCCCGTGTGAAGAGCCGTTTGAATCTGGAGCTTTTAAATCTGGTGGCTGTACTTTAGGAAGTGTACTTTAAAACGCGTACAATAATGGTGAAGGCTTCAACTGTATTAGTGATTAGAGTGGTGAGATTTAGCAGGTTTCTTTTTGAAAATCAAACATGTTCTAGTGTCACGAAACTACGGTGTAACAGATCTCGAAACAAACGTCACACGAAACGGCTAAAAGAGCTTTGATTTCTTTTTCTAATGGCTTTTGAAGCTTTAACAGAACTTTTAAAAGTTTTAGTTGTGTCCGTGGATTCTGTGTGTGGAGCTGAACCTGTGTTTTATTCTTTCAGTCGCTGTGATTGCGTTATCTGATGAACGTGTTGAAAATAAGCTACTTGATCACGAAATATACACCCCACCATACATAGATTCCTAAGTGCCTGTTTACATGGAGGTGCAATGGGGGACCCCGGGTAGGTTAGGTAACACGTACAGCCGGGGTCGACAAACAGTTGCGTTTACATGTAATCTTACCCCACTCCGCCTTCCCGGGGTGACCTATTACGAGGTTATTGGGTGGTCACTAAGTACGTAAACAGACAAAATGGCTTCGCATTTTTTCTCTCATTTCTTAGAGTGGTCTCACAGGCTCACTCGCAACTTCGAGGCCAAATTCGTTACTGAAAACATGGAAGCCGGGTCGGCCTGAAAATCAATTCCATTGAAGTCGCTACCTCAGAGGAAGTTCAATTCGAAGGACTGTCCATGCCTTGGTCTTTGGAGACTTCTTGTCGGCTGAAGCTGATTTTCGTTCTCCAGAGAGAACAGGGGTTTCTCTTGCCTTGTGCTATTGACTGTTTGACGATTAGACAAGTAGTCAAAGCAGTTGTCGAAGTAGTGTTGCTTATAGTCGAAGCTTGACAGTCACTCAGGCCTACACTTGATGCTCCACTTTCAATGCTTCAAGCATTTTCTTGATTGTCTTCGTAGTGCCGTACCACATTGGGCAGATTAAGCTGGAGGAAAAGCTTAACGGTTTTGTAACAGTACAGTACAGTCATATCTTGTGTGGTTGGAATGTGGCGCGCTTTCAGGTGTAACATGAAGCAACCCCCAGTAGGCGGTTACCCCACCTTGAAACGTTTACATGGCAAGGCGACCCCGGCTGGGAGGGTTACCCTACACAGCTGACGTGAACGTGATCAAGATAAAATGATAGATTATATGGGCTGGCGGGCTACGCCATCTAGGCGGGTTACCTCATCTACCTGGGGTCCCCCACCTCCATTTAAACAGGCCTTAACATGGATTCATAGATAGATTCCTAACACCCCACCAAACGTTTTACTATGGAATCATCAACTAGCATCCTTAGACGTCTTAATTCATAACAATCCTCTTATCTCCAGACACAAATCTCCTAACTAACTATTTTAGTTCTACTGCTTTCTTTCACAAAATTGGTCTTGTAAGAACACTGGTTGACAGAGTCTACGAAATCAACATTATAGAGAAGATTGTCATTCAATACGTCAGTAGAGCTCAAGTCAAGAGCTCTCGGGTTCAGCAACCCGTTTCAAATTATTAATTTAAGCTACCTTATGTAGGCTCCTTTACTACAGAATCGCAAAAGGGTTACATAAACTTGACAAACATTACTGCACCAAGATCGAAATTAAGTTTTTTTTTTCTTTTAAAGTAGGTAGCATGTTTAGTATGAAGCTTGATCTGCGTTCGCCCGTTGTCTACAAATTTTCTTGTGCAGGATGTAATGCCTGTTACATCGGCGAAACTAGCCGTCACCTTTCAACGCGCATTCGCAAGAATCTGAGTAGGGACAGGAACTCACACATTTTTCAACATCTGCAACAACCTGAGACATGCTGTAGGCTTTGCTCAAAGAACTGGAATCTGCACCTTATTTTTTTAAAAAAGCTGTGCATATCAGGTGGGAAAACCCCACGTTAAACAAGCAGCTCAAACATGCTTACTTAACTCCCAGTTTCGTCCTAATATTATGTTTCTTTTTTCTTATACACTAGATTGTGTTATTTATTTTTTTTATTTATACATTAAATTTTGTATAATAATTGTAATTGACTTTGTAGTTTTTACTGATTTCCTTTGCCGCGTATTTAGAATTGTTCCATGTCTCGCACATTTAATTTAATGTATCACGTTTCAAATGTTACGCCATTGCTAGAGCAAATTCAAACCTCAATGCTTGATTCCCTCTATGAGACGCGCCCGCAAGGAGTTATGGTAGTTGTATTCAGCGTTGCCAAGTCTTCGATATATTTTGTTGACTACAACTCCCATGATTCCTTGCAGGCGTGTCTCATAGAGAGAATTTGCCATTGCAAACGAACTCACAACTAACGATACTCTTTGAAAGATCGAAACATGTCTTGTGCCAAACAAGAAGTGTTTGTCAATTTTTTAAACTAGTTGAACCTATCGGCAAGTGCCAACGAGATAAATAGTCATGTTTTTTTATAAGAACAGCCAATGGAGACCAATGAATGATTTCCAATTGAAATTATATTTGTTTGAAATGACCAAAATATGGCAAATTGTATTTTAGGTAATTTTGAGAAGAAAGTGCTATTTCTTATAAGTATAAGTAAAAAGTTTCTAATGACACGCGTACGGGTTTGGCAGTTTGATACAAAACTTTTGATTCTTGCAGCGCAAAAAAATTATTTCTGGACAAAAGCGGGATTGTTGCATTTCAAGTACTTCTTAGAAATGGAATATGAAAATCAAAATTGCTGAGATCAGACACGTGAGTGGACGGCTTAGATTTCAGTCTTGCATTCAAATTTGTCATGACACAAAACTCAGTTCGAAAATATGAATAGAAAGGAAACCAAAACGGTAAACAAAATGTTCATTCGCGTATACATTAGATTTACCGCTAGAAGCAAAATCTTTCTATTTTCTTGCGTGTATGACACGTGTTGATTTTAGTGAACGTCGCGAGTATGAAGTTCATACTCTTACTTCAAGCAAAATTGTGCAACATTGCGTGACAGAATATTGACTTGGGATGAAATCATCTGCTAAACAATTGCGATTTTGCAATTGAAATTAACCTAGAATCACACAATTTGGTCCAAAATATACCACACGAATCTGAAAATGGTGGGCCTTCAACCCAAAGGACCATATTGAATGCAAATAGTCGAAGCACAGAAATACCACTTCCCTTTATTTATTTATTTACTTATTTATTTATTTATTTATTTACTTTGATAATTTTTTTCACAATAAGTGGACTTCCAAGGCTCGTGGGGGGTGGGGGGGGCCTGAATCAATACTTAAAAATAGTATGATTTAACCGACCGTGGCACAAACTCCATTTGAAGTCAACAGTCTGCTTTTGATTTTTCATGTCTTGTTTAGCAGCTAGCTGACCCGATGGGGCTCTCTTCAGAAGTTTCCAAAGTCAAAATATTAAGATTATTCGGCGGTTGAGTATCCTTTCGGGTATTCTCATTCCATTTAGAGTTCCAGAAAGTTGTATTTTGATTGTAAAAGGAGTGAAAGACCGCATTGAAGACTTTAACAGCGAGTCGCGTGGACAACATTTCGGTAACTGGCCTTTTGCAAGGAGAGAGAGCCAGGGAACGAGATTGGAAGAACAATGCAACCCAAATATGGAGTATTACTTACACCCAACGGTTAAGGCGGGGGTACACTTGAAGCCCGTTTTTCCATCGCTTAACTTGTGTTTATTGCGAATATATCGCTCCCATTTCAGGCATTCCCAAAACGCTTAGCTCACCTCACAACGCTATGTTAAGCGGTATTTTGTAAATTTTGGGGTGATTTTTGGGGATGTTTGGGAAGAGATAGTTTTTATCAAAGGATTAGTAAAATTTGGAAAAATAAGAAAAATTGAAGATTTAATGTGATTTGAAAATTAGAATTTGAAGTTAAAAATTAGTAGATGGACACCCAAACAGTCCCCTGACAACCTGGGGTGCTCTTGCGTTGGGGTCAACTGTCTGGTGTTCCAAAAATTATTTTCTTTCTTCTATCCTTTCTTTAAACCTCTTAAGATTTCACTCAAATTCACGTATACCCCCACGTAATACGGCGTGAACGCGCGAGGCAACCGAGCGAGGATGTGGCCGCGTGAGCAAACCTCCCCGTCCCAGCCTTAGCCGCAAAAAATTTTTGGCAAGACCGCCAGCTACGCAAGCTAAAGCTACAAAGTTGCGAGCGATTTATGAACCGGGCTAGCTGTTAATAAATGTAACCATAACCGACAAATCAAAAGTAACGATCATATCGAGCAGATAAAAAAATTACATCCAATGGGCATTTTCCGATAAAAGTGTACAAGTCACAAAATATTCTCCCTGTTATCAAAACACGAGCGGTCAGATTGGACCAGATCGAATTGCAGTCCTGGAATGCCGGTCTATTCACTTACGCAATAGTGTGACACGAGGCAGCCTAAAGGTGCTTTTGAGTTGGACCGTTGTTGGTTTTCTTACTCTCCGTTTGACATTGGCTCAAAACCTCTCCTTCGAAGAACGAGCGCGTTCGCAAAAAAAAATTGCAGTGTAGTTTCTAGAAAGCAAGCGCGTTTTGTGATTGCAGTCGTGTTTTCTATTTCAACATCGGTACCAACACACATCTGACTGACAGATTACCTGTAGACGTGAGAACGCAATCCTTTGTGAGGCATGGATATGAGATAACGGTCTGCCCTGCTTTGATTGAGTTTGATTTGACTTGCTGTGCGTAAAGTAAGCCAAAGACAACTGCCAAGAGAACAAACATGGAAAGAAGGAAAGCTATAAAGCCAACTAGAAGCTTTTCACGTTTCGTGAGCTCTTGTTTGGTGTTCCCGTCTATTTGCGGCTGCGTCGCTACCAGCAATTTTTCAGACACGGGAGAAGATTGGACATCTCGCTGTGAAAAATAAATGCAGTAGAATAGAATTTAAATTATTAAAGAATGTAATGTTATTCAAACAACAACTGTTATATATCATACCAGAATTGAGGAATGTCATAATAACAGAACAACTAACAACACTGAGAACATGGACAACTCTGGCTTGGAGATCGACAAGAAAAAGCAAAGTGTCAAGTGTCAAGGTCGCATATAAAGCATACCTCCCTACATACACTGCATATTTGCGTTACATGTTAGTGAATAATATAAGCCGGGTCACCTACTTGCCCTATTAGATTAAAATCTGTTTCTTATTTTAAAACTATTAATAAGAGTTCTGCACAAAAGGCACAAGTTAAATGACGAAAAGCTGTTTACTAAGTTAAAGTTACACATGGAGCTTACTCTGTGACGTATAAATACCTCTATTTTATCTTGAACTTTCTTCATTACAGCTTGTTGATAAATAATGCTTTCTATATCTTTCGCTGTATATTGTTTTTCAGCAAGTCGGTTTACTCCATTCATGTATACGTGATACATTACAATCTACAATTACTCCATTACATTATAGTTGACCGAAATGCTTTTGCCTCAATAGCCCCGGAATAGTCTCGGCTAGACAACTGGTTTCTGTGAACGACGAAATAAAACACGAATCACAGCTTGCAAAGCATAATGGTCTGTTTGTTCTATGTTTCAATTAATGATTACATCAAATTGATTGCAAGGCTGGTACTACGACAGAAGGGCAAAATTTAATGGTATTTCAACTAGCTGAGCTAGTCGTCCTAGTCTTCTTCAGGGCTAATACAATAATGTGAGAAAACGATTCTAAAATTTGAGTCAGGAGATGCAATGGCAGTTACCTTATTATAGGAAATTTACCCTTCATGAAATTAACGCGAATTTGGAAAAATCGCGTTAATTTAAGTCGCGTTATTTTTTGTGGGCGTTAATTTCCGCGCCCTTAATTTAGTGGAGCGTTAATTTCCGCGCCATTAATTAAGTGGATTGTTAATTCGGACTTTTTTTAGCATTGTTTTTTATCAGGGTGGAGATCTACCGGTGTCGTTGGCGCTGGAAAGAACGCTCGAAGTAGCGAGATTTGTTTGGGTTTTGGATTTTGTTCACTTGTTTAGATTGTGTTACGATATATTTGTTCCCGTTCTCTGCAAGTTCCAATTCTTCTGTGTGGTCGCGTTAATTTCCTTCATTTTAAAATTTTAGCACCCCTTTCGTGTTTTTCTTCGATTTTTTCCCGCGTTTTCTTGCATTGAAAAATAGAGAGACTATGAACAGTCTATTTCTGACAAACAATACTGCAAGGCTGATCGTACTACATAAAAAGTAAACTTTGTGAGACACCAACACGACTAGAACCGATATAGCAGGATTGCAACCGTGGACAGCTGTTTCGTTCTTATTGGAACTCATCAGCACGGTGTAGCAAATCTAAATAACGCCAGCGAAAGAGCCAACGCAATTAGATTGCCCATTAACCTGTACACTATATCAAGTTCCGTACTTTGAACTCACTTGTCCCCCGAATCACGCACTGCCACATCACGTGTTTCGGGGGACAAGAAGACCAAAGTGTCACGATGATGTCTCACAAAGCGAATTGTACTAAATGTGGATGGCACGGCCATTCCGAACATTTAAGCGCATGGACACAACCATGCTGAATAAAAACACAGCATATCGGATCTAAAAAGATCTACGGTCCAAAAATACGTAAAAGCAAAACTTAAAGTAAGGGACCGCTAACGAAAATGCTGCTAATGTAGGATCCAACAAGGGATCTGATCAGCGTACAAATGATAAAAAATGACAAACAATACTGCAAGGCTGATCGTACTACATAATTTTTACGCTGATCAGATCCCTTGTTGGATCCTACATCAGCAGCATTTTCGTTTGCGGTCCCTTGCTTTTAGTCTATTTCTGCCTTACCCACCCCTACACGTGGTATAACAAAGATTCGAAAAACTTTTTCTGTGGAGCGAGCAATCAGAATATCATATAAATGTTTGCAAAATCGAGAGTTTGTTGTCGTTGCTAGCTTTTAACCACCGCGCTGTGGTGGAGCGTCGCTTTCAGGGGACCAGAATGCAGTGCGTGGCAACCAGAATGCAATGCGCTCTGATGGATGCATGATTCAATCCGTCGATTGAAGCTATATGGTGTAGCTTTAGCGCTAGTTATGAGCGCTTCAGGGAAGGCGTTTCTTTTTTTTAAGCGATCACGTCATCGCTAAATGTCATTGTGCGAGTACGAGTGGACGGGATCTGTTGTCTGTTGTCTGTTGTGCGCGATCGACCGATCTGCTGAACTGAATAGGACTGGGAACTAACTACAAGAATAAACGTCAGTACAAAAGAAATCAAGTTTAACTCAACAAGAAATTTACCGCGTAGAACTCAAAGCAAAACACTCCCGGGCAGTTTAATAAAAGGAACTTATTCTAAGTGTAAACGAAATAGACAAATTACATTTGATGTGTTTTATTAGATTTAGTAAACATAAATCTTTACATTCTTTTACAGTTAAAACAGCTCAAGCGTCCCTATCAAGGGTGAATTAATGAATTCATTAGGGACGGACCATTATTTTTCTGGAAGGGGGGATGAAAAATATTGAAAAAAATTGTTTGCAGGGCCTAAAAAGACAAAATAAATTGTTTGCAAACATCATATGTATTAAAAAAATAGTTTGCATAGAAGTCAGAGAAACTTTTTTTTAATTTTTTAACGAAGACTAGTGAGCAGCACAAGGAAACACTTCTTGTAGTTGTAAGCTTGTCGTTTATTTCCGCCGCGTTTCGTCTCTAACTGAGACTTCTTCAGGGAATGAATACAACTAGCAAAGAACAGCATATATAGCACATTCGCGTGCCTAGCTACAACTTCCCATAGAAGTGAATAATAACTAAAATATGCTGTAAACGAACGTTACAGAAATCGCCTTAATACATATGTTATTGCGTGTTGTTATATTTTGGGGGCCATACGATTAGCGCTAATCGTATGCTCCCCAAAATAACATACGCAATAACATATGTATTGAGGCATTTTTTGTTGAGGGAAAACTATGTTTGATAACGAAGTCGCTCGGACCGCTTTTAGCGGGACTTTCTCTTTCGTCAACAAAGCCATGAGAGGTTAACGATGCCATATTTATATTACCGTCAGTTTATTTTGTTGTACCTCGATATATTTCATTTTCCTGTGAGCAAATTTCTTGTGCCGTAAGTTTTTTATTATTCAGTTTAACCGTGAGCGATAAAAATTTATTTTGTATATGGGCCACCTTATACTCTTAGAAAAAGTCTGGCTGGCTACTGATTTGGAAACGCAAGCGAAAAATAAATAAATGGGAGCTTGTTTGAGGCCATTATATTTAGGTCTCCTACGGATGTTTTCACTCCATTGTTTGAAAAAGTTTTTACTCACAGGTTCAATGGCAGGTCGCAATTTTGGTCTTAATCCTTTTCTTTTAGGAATGAGTTTTGCTTGGAGATAATGTTGGTACGTCTAAAGATGAAATTCATGTCGCGTGACTGTTTGCAGTACGCTTATAAGACTTGTAATCGTGGAACCGTTGTTAAAGAGTCTGACCCACCCACTTTGCATTGCGCGCCCTGTTGTTGTTTACGAGCGCGGAGGACCACAAAAACTATTGTAACATGATGACGCTTCTTTCAAAAACAGCGATCGTTCGAATATAACAAACTGAAAAAAAGAGATAAGACTTGTTTCTAGCATTCACATCGCGATTTAAACAGATTTTACTTCCGCCAAAAATGGCGGATTGACAAAGGTGAGAAATCTGTTTGTATCGCGATGTGTATGCTAGAAACAAGTCTTATCGCTTCTTACAACCTCTCTTCAGTTTGTTATCTTCGAACGATCGCTGTTTTTGAAAGAAGCGTTATCGTGAAACGATAGCTTTTGTGGGCCTCTGCGCTCGTAAACAATAACAGGCGCGCAATGCAAAGTGGGTGGGTCAGATTCTTTAAACTGTTGGTGTGAGAGACGAAAAATCCTCGAACAGTGAGTGGTTGGGCCAGGGTTAGGTTTGATATCCCGTAGCGTGCAAAGTTGTTTGGGAGATGAACGGGATTGACGTACTTCGGCTGAAGATTCAACCCGTGCCGTGAAGTGATGTATAGGCTGGTGTTTTCCCAGAATGAAGCCCGATGAAGATGTAATGCAAAAAATATATTAAAGAAAAATTTGACAAAAGGAACAAAAGAAAAAGGAAAGACCATGGGTACCGGCGTTCCGTGGCAATTTGTAGAGAAGGTGAAATTGCTCTACGGACGGTTTGGAACGTTCTTGGTTACGGTCAGCACGGTTATAAAAGGAGTCCAAGATTTTCCTCCAAATACTAAGGCCAATGCCCGTGATATGGTTAGAAGCCACGAGTTCAATTAAACACATCCAGGTAAGGGACCGGCGATGCTGCGCTGAAGGAAACAACAGCTGTGGCTTCCTTAGGCCTGTTCAAAACGTCGCGCTAAATAATTGCCGTACCAAACTAAATTGAAGAATCAAATTAGACTTAAGCGCGGCGGAAGCACGACGTTTGAAACCATTCAGTTCGGCAGGCTGAATTAAGTTCGGCACGACTACTTAGCACGGCAGGGCTTGCCGTGCCGCACGGCAGTAGCGCGACTTGGTTCCAAACGGCGTGCTCTTGTTGTGCCGAACTAAATCAAAAATTATTTTAATGTATTTTAAAGGACCTCTGTCACGGGGATTTCGCAGATATTTGGTCTAAACTATTCTGAAATTAGTGGTAGGCAACTTAACCCATGAAAATCATTACCTTTGAACATCTAAAGGAAGATATAACCTTAATAAGTGGATAGAAATCTAACTAAGGCTATAAATATAGATTTTTTTTGCAGACGTGCGGAAACAACTTGAAAAGTTTAGGTAAGCTTTTCACGTTGTAAACCATTTCCATCGTAGTCATCTGCAGCTAAAGACACTTGTTGACAGTTTCGGTGTTCTGATATACCAACTGTTAGTAAAAAAAGGGCTATTATTTTTTGGTTTCCTTCGACACAAATAAAAATTTTGGCTATTCAAAAATCTGTTAAAATCTGTGACAAAGCCCCCTTAAGTCATTTTGCGGCTTGCGGTTTGTTTTGTTTTTTCTGATAAAATTTTAATTTGGCGCGACTGCATTAAATTCGACGTTTGAAACCACTGCCGTACTATGGTCATGCCACAGCCAGGCCAAATTCATTTGAGTTCGTCACGGCAGTAGCACGACGTTTGGAACAGGCCTTAGATCACGAGAGAGGTTTGGAATCAGCAAGCATTGCAACCTAAACAGTCTTGACTTTCAGAGATAGCACAAGATGATAATAATGACGATTTAAACGATATTCACAGTATCAGCTTAAAGTTCATATCGATTGTTTCTTGGGTTTGGTGGCAGGTTAGAATGGCTATTTGGTCTTGGTGTTGTCATGTAAGTTAAAGGCCGACAATTTCATAGCTTTTTCGACATTTACATACAATTTACAGTGCCAGATAAATTCATTCGATGTGACTACAAGTTAAAACGCCCCTTTTAACATGTTAATATAGCAACGAAAAAAATGAAAAATACTTTGAGCAAAATGCTCCCCCGTCTCTGCTCCCCCCCTACCCCCCTCATGGGGAGCAGAGTCTCTGCAGAGTCCCTGCAGAGTCCCTCCCACCTATTTGGTTATAACGAAAAATCTGTAAAACCGTTTTCTTGTAATTTCCTATTTCTGAACCCTTCATTTAATTTGTCCCGAACATTGTGGTCAACGAACTAACGAACATTGCGGTCCGTAGACACTTATCGCCACTTTCCAAAAAGATCTTGAATCTATCAATTTCGCGAGGGTTCATTTCTTTAAGTTATAAAGCAGATGAACAACATAAAAACTAAAAGTAAAGCTCAACGTAATGTCTGATCTCCCATTATTTATGATTCGACTAAGCAGAAGTCACAAACATGTTCAACTCACATATGGTACTGATGACGTTGATATTATGAAAGGCGGATCATAACCAGCCAATTCTAAAAAATTATTCGCATCGAAACAGGTGAGGTTCGTCCTGTAGAAGGGATAAAGCTATTCTGAATTGGTCAGATCGCACCGTAGGCCGCTTTTGGTCGAAACTGCACGATTTCAGATAACGAAGGAAGAGAAAAGATCCTTTTCATCTAATTTGGTCGAAAAGGACCATTTCGATGCAGATTTCGCATCTCCTTGTTTGTAAATACATGCCGTAACTTGATGCAGCTCTTTTATTTAAGCTGGTGAGAATAAAAGGGGCACGAGGGACCAAACAAGCTCCATGTGGTCACCCCAGGTCCCCCGAAACAATAGCAATGCACTCGGTGCAAAATGTCTTTTGAACTGACTGATGACGACCGATAATCGATCAAGGAAGTGAAAAAACAATCAAAAAAAATGTACAAAGTACAAGTCGAGTGCGATCAATACAGAACCAGAAATTATCCCTAAAATTATTTTGCCATTTATCCCTTATCCCTATAAAAGCTCATAACAGGGCCTCAAGCAGTACGCCGCTAGTTAAGTTAGTTGGCACTGTTAAATACGATCTATGGACCAATCAGATTGTATAAAATACCAAAGTCGCTGAGTTGGTTTCATTATTAACTTGATCCAGATAGGCTTCCAGTTTATCATAACTTATTTTCAAAACTTTAACTATGACAGGATATTAATATATTTGTCTGGATGTCGGAGTTTAAGAGCACATGTTCACAAGAATCAAACAATATCGAAAATTCTTGGCAAGTGCCGAAAAATGGATTTCGCTTATATTCTTACCACAGGTAGGTCTTTGTGAGAAACAAATACCAGCATACTTAGTTTGGCTGAATATCGATTTGTTTTGGAGAAAATCGATAATCCTTGAAAACCGCCATATTGCCACTTTCGGAGCTAAAAATTTATGCCGAGTTTCGTAGCTTCGCGTGAAAAAATAAAGCACTCTGGAAGGAAAATAGCGGCCAAATGTTGTAGAATGACATCAAATAAGTACGTGGAAAGCAATTTTAGTCCTTCGTGTCCTTTTATTTACAAAATATCATTAAATTTATTTGACACACTTTTAATAGGGTTCAAAATTGGTCAAACTTATCGTCTAATTTAAGTATGTGCGAAGCGAAATAATTGGTCAAAAATTCGGTATTTGCAAGTCAAAGGACTGTTCTTTACGACTTTAGAAGGATTAGCTGGGGAAATGATTTAATACGATGTTTTCGAATTTCGAAGTTGCCTAAAATTCGTCAATTAGTAATCGTGGAGATACCGCCGTTTATGTAAACATTTCACGCAAAGGTTGAATTCTTCCCGACGCGAACTTAACTGTGTCTAATAAAAACGTAGACATGCTTACCTTGATGTTGCTGAAGCATTTTAAGCGTTGTATTCTTCATTCACGATAAAACCCAAGCCCGCGGTGAAGTTAGTTAAGCGATTTTCTCGACGCCATGTGTCATTTATTTCCTTGTCCTGAAGTGACATCTCTTTTTCATTCGTTCTTGAAAATTAAACACTCCAGTCTCAAGTGATCAACGTAACAGCCATGCATAGTATTTTTGCTTTAAATCAGCTTCGAACTGAGAAGCAGAGGCAGATAAACCGGTTCAGTGGCAAGCCGTCATTTCAAAAACCGCCATTTGTCCCGAGGCAGCTAATTTATTCACAAGGACAATTTCACGTGAAATTGACAACCACTGCCGTGACAAAGTAAGAAGCAAGCACCGTACCTTTTTGGTATCTGGTTAAGGTATTTTGTTGTTGTTATTTAAATTTGAGCTTAAAATGACACACAGCTGGACTGAGCAGATAAAGAAATTTCAATCGTTCAAATAAACCACCGTTTGCAAAAGTTGCTAAATGGTTGCGTGTAAACGCCTTTTACTTCCGGGCCGGAAGTTCTTCTGTTGAGTTGCTTCGCTTTTCCTCACTTTTAAAATTCATATCATGGCACTTCCTTTTTAAGTCGAAACGCAAAAAGAGATAAAATAAAAGTCTTATTGTTGCCGTTAGATCGGCCGTCCGTCAATACTCAAGGATCATCCTGTAGAATCCAGCCTGAATAAGATCGGGGGGGGGGGGGGGGTGGGGTGGTTAGCGGTGGAGAAGGTGTCCCCTCCTGAGCTGCGGTGTGAGGTAGTTGCCTCACCTCCTCACTTGCGAAAATAGTATTGCGTTCACATAACGTTTAGACAACAATTACATAAAAAGACAGCATTAGTACAAGTTTCATTTCACTTTTCATAGCTCGTTGATTTGTTCTAGGCTGTCAGCAAAACAAATACCTATAGTGGTCATGATCACCCGCTGTAAAACGGATTTAAGTGAGTCAACAATTCCATATTATACCTCACCCAGAGAATCGGGAAACGTGAACATTGAATGTCATCAAATAACCCCAGTCGCTGGACGTGTGGTGACGCCAGCTCAGGCATGTGCAAATAAATACCATTCTATATTCACACGACGTTTTACTCTAGAATACCGCAACTTGGTATTTTTACCCTGCTACTAGCATTATATTACACACCTTTGCCAGAGTAGCTAGTAAAACGGTAGTGGTTGTTTTGGTATCACAGGAAATAATGAACTGGGCTATAGCTGTTCGGATCAGGTGGGCCGGCATACTAAATAGGTTTTGCTTACTTCACGACTGAAATAATCATTAGCATAAATACAAAAATTCGACAACAAAATACTATCATTTATAACCAAACGCGTTTTGGTTCCTTGGCATTGCTCATTGCATAGATAGACGTCTTTTGTGCTAATCCTTGCACTGATTTCACCAAGGTCAATCACCAGCCAAATATTATACTCCTAAAAATTGCCGCGTATAAAGGACTGCTTATGAATCTGATTCCAATCCCGTACGGTGGGGTGGGTTGAAAAGATAAAAAAAATTTACACAAAACAATCAGGATTATCGGAGGAATCCGCAACCAGTTTGGCACTGTAGTGAGAAGTTCTAATCTTTTGGATTGGTTAATCGTTTTCAAATAATTCATCATTCTTTCGATCAGTCTTGTCCATTCATCTACCCTGCATGTTATTTTAATATTTGTGTTTTAAAAACTGTCTAAACGCACACACTCATTTCTGAACATTTCAGATTTTTTTTAGAATGAAAATTACTTTCCAAAGAGCTAATATTGAAGGCAAATATTAATAATTAAGAATTATTATTTAATTATCCTGCTATTTCGACATATCACTTTTATGTAATTTATGCATATGTACATATTTTGTATTTATTTTGGCTTTTATTTATAGTTGATGTGATGTCTTACAAGATTTTATCAACTTAATAAATGTAGATGAAAATGCACCCCACCTCAGAAATGATGTCAAAATGCAGGAAATGGCACTTGAGAGAACCCAAATTTGCAAAATTTTCTGGGAGGGCAAGCACGAAGACCCCCCAGAGGCTCGTTCCTTCGGAACTCGTGCTAGCGCCTCCGGCGCTAAAATACCTCCCAAAACATAAAAGAACCCCCCTCAACAGAATCCACCCTAAGGGCCTGAATTTACCTCATTTATTTCCTTTGCACTGACTACATCTGACTACAAAATTCTCTTGTCGGTGTCTTGTAGCTGAATTAATGGTTGCTTTCGCTTCCCTGAAAGAGTGAACACATCTATTTCCAGTGAGTTGCAAAAGTCTCGCATATCAGGTAGGATCTTAAATATTTACTAAAAACGTTCCCAGCGACTTCCCGAGCAACACCAGCACCATGCTCTAACCTTCTTGCATACAAGGTCATCGCCTTGTCGTTTTGCACTTATGTCTGCCACAGTTGTTGTTGAAGTGAAAAATATCGCTGTTACGACTTAACACATTGCCCTTCTCAGGACTTGAACCAATTTCGTATCCCCATTTGCGCTTATGGTCACCCGCGCAACCCTCGATACATTCAAATAGCGTGTAACAACGAACTCGCATTTATTAGGCTTAAGTATTTATAGCCGAAACGTCTACGAAACAATGTAAAAAGAGTCAGTGACAATCCGTCTAACGTGAAATATGTCAACTCCCGACCCACAGACTACACGTATTCGATATTTAAAGTGTTTCGCATCTATGGTGCATCTCTGAATTACAAGGCTAATGACCAGGGTGTTGATGTTGGGCACCCTCCCACTGCAGCCCCCGATTGAAACTTATTCAGGCTGGACTCCACGGAATGATTCTTGAAAATTGACTGTAGAGTGATCAAACGGCAGCAATAAAGCTTTTTTATCTCTTTGTTGCTTTATTCTAAAAAGGAAGATCTTGGAAAATAACGATATGAATTGATTAAGGAAGAGCGAAGCATTTTCGGCGCGGAAGTAAAAGGCGTTTACACGCAACCATTTTGCAAACGGTGGTCTATTTGAACTGACTTAAATTTCTTTTTCTGGTCAGTCCAACTGTGTGCAATTTTCAGCTCAAATTAAAATAATAACAACAAAATACCGGAACCAGATACCAAAAAGGCACGGTGCTTGCTTCTTACTTTGTCACGGCAGTGGTTGTCAATTTCAGGTGAAATTGTCCTTGTGAATAAATTAGCCGCCACGGGACAAATGGCGGTTTTTGAAATGACGGTTTGTCTCCTGAACCGGTTTATCTTCCTCTGCTTCTCAGTTCGAAGCTGATTTAAAGCAAAAATACTATGCACGGCTGTTACGTTGATCACTTGAGACTGGAGTGTTTTCAAGAACGAATGAAAAAGAGATGTCACTTCAAGACGAGGAAATTAATGGCACATGGCGTCGAGAAAATCGTTTAACTAACTTCACCGCGGGCTTGGGTTTTATCGTGAATGAAGAATACAACGCTTAAAATGCTTCAGCAACATCAAGGTAAGCATGTCTACGTTTTTATTAGACACAGTTAAGTTCGCGTCGGGAAGAATTCAACCTTTGCGTGAAATGTTTACATAAACGGCGGTATCTCCACGATTACTAATTGACGAATGTTAGGCAACTTCGAAATTCGAAAACATCGCACTAAATCATTTCCCCAGCTAATCCTTCTAAAGTCGTAAAGAACAGTCCTTTGACTTGCAAATACCGAATTTTTGACCAATTATTTCGCTTCGCACATACTTAAATTAGACGATAAGTTTGGCCACTTTTGAACCCTATTAAAAGTGTGTCAAATAAATTTAATGATATTTTGTAAATAAAAGGACACGAAGGACTAAAATTGCTTTCCACGTACTTATTTGATGTCATTCTACAACATTTGGCCGCTATTTTCCTTCCAGAGTGCTTTATTTCTTCACGCGAAGCTACGAAACTCGGCATAAATTTTTAGCTCCGAAAGTGGCAATATGGCGGTTTTCAAGGATTATCGATTTTCTCCAAAACAAATCGATATTCAGCCAAACTAAGTATGCTGGTATTTGTTTCTCACAAAGACCTACCTGTGGTAAGAATATAAGCGAAATCCATTTTTGAGTTATTTTTTTCAAAAAAAATAACTCTTAGTCGGCGTGAAGGCGTATTTGGCTATTAAGTGGGTGGATGTTGGTTGGGTGGATCATTCATGTATGTATTTCACACCAATCAGATTTGAGATTCTATCAAGGACCAATCAAATTGCGGCTTGTATGTATGGATCGTTTTTATGAATAATTTGTTTTCGGTTCAAGGTACGGCCATTTTTTTTTTGCTATAGATTCAACCTTATTTGGCCGTGTTGGTCTGAAGTCTCTATTCCAGTTCTTGATTTTTATGTAGCTTTGGGTGAGAACCTTGTGTGTGGGTTCTGAAACCGAAAAGTGTTTGGAAATTTGATGGTGGTGAAGGTGATTCTCTCGGTTTGCCGAATCAACTAGTTCAGTTGACGACAGAATATGGGTATAGTATTTGTTGATCACTTTATTTTAAATTTTATGATGTTTTTGAGTAGAATAAATATGTGTATTGAGAATAAATGTTGTGACTTCCATTTTTAATGTCAGTGTTGTGTGTTTGCTCAACGTTTTGTTTTGGTCCCCAAATGGGACAAACTGATGCACTGTGGGTTGTTTGTAAGGGCGAGTGTTAAAGAAATTAAACGAGAAATCTTTGAGATTCTAACCGCGCGGTGTTTAAACTGTTTTCTCTCGGTTAAAAGTATAGCATTAGTAGTTTTCCTATTAGTAGGAGCTTTGACTAAGTAATAACACGAGCGACCACAAATCTCTCAAGATTTTCCTCCCAAATTAAGAATAACGTAATTGTATAATATGTCGAGGCATGTGCGTTTATTTGGGTTTGAGAGTTGCCAAATAATTGGTATTTTCGTGAGGTTGGAATGCGGCCGGAGACGGTTCGACGTTTCCTGCTTAGGAATAGTAGGACTTCACATGGGCGGTCATGAGTTATTTATTGTACGATCGTTTGAAAAGCTCATGACGTGATGATGTTACAAGGGCACGTTTTGTCTGCTCGGCAAATATTAAATTAGGTGTTTTGACAACGTGGTTGCAGCAAGAGAAAATCATCATTTGTGCCGCGAGTGAGGGCCGTAGGAAGGTATAGTAGTCGTTGTGCGAGTCTCGCGTTTCAAGCTTCGCATTGTTGATGGCTATCTTTAGTAGTATGGTGGTGCAATGCGGTTATTTCCGTACCAATGACGTAATGCTTGCAAGTGTTTACGTCGGCCAAATTTATTTTCTTCAGATCTCTGAACTCGCCTCGATGAAACAGCCAAAAGATTCACTTGAACTGGCTAAACCGACAAGAAATAGTCGCAAAATTGCAAACAAATTAGCGGCCGTCGCTTCTGGCGAAATAAACATGCAAAGTAAACATAATCTTGTTTGTCACGTACCGAAAGTGAAAGCTCCATGTCAGCGCATTCCATGGCTGACGCAATACCTTTTTAGTGTATTTAATATTCCCAACGCAAAGCGGTTGCAGTTACGTTTACTCATAGGCAAAAGAAAAAAAGACAGACAGCTTTTTGGTAGTCTCCTTTGAAGCCGTTGTTTGGGCTTGTCACGCAAAAAACAACGGCTGAAAAGAAGACTAGCTTTTTGGGTGTGCAGTCAAGCGTGGCACACAACTTCATCGAAAGCTATTTTTAGCACGGCCGTGGGAATATGATGATGTTACGCTTACAAGTTAGGGCACGTTTCTGCTTCTGGTTGCGAAATTAAAATTGTACCAGTCCAAGTAAAATCGTCACGTGGTTTGGCCGAAATGCACTGGTGACTAGAGTTGTTTGTTTCTCGCTTCGTCGAAAGAAACACGTACTTGCTTGCAGAAAGGTTTCTGTTTTATATTGATGATGAAAATAACGGAGCCATTTCAGAAACCCGAGAATACTTTGTTCTTGTTCCATCTGGCTATTCGCTTGCAATTTCTGGGTCAATTTGGCTTTCTTAGAGAGCGTGTTTGCGATTTTGTGATCATGTTTACGGTAAATGTTGTCAACAGTTTTCAATCCATGTTCTGATGTACTTAGCGGTTTTCTTTCGGCTTGGAATGAAAGGGGACGGATAGTTAAACATGAAGGTAACCTTAAAAGTGACTACCAGATATTTTTTTCTGTTTACTTTTGAAGAAATTACTGACGTATTTATTGTCTTCAACGGTATGGTTCGATCGATCGGTTGCACACCAAAGTAAAGCAGCCTAATTTTAGAACGTTTGCACAATTTCTTTTTAAATTGTTTTTGAGTTATTTTTCCAAAAGTAGCTCTTAGTCGGCACGATAGACCGTGCACATGAACCATGCACAAATAGCTCAACCCATGAAATAGACCATCCCAACAGGACTAACACCCAGTTTTACCCCAAGCCACCCAATCAATTGAAAAAATAACTCCTGCACGCTTAGCGTGCCTATGTTTCGACACTTGCCGTCTTTTGTCTGACCGTTGGTAACATTGGCTCTTAAGAGGCGGTTTCTGTTAAAACCACCCACTTAATTTCGCGTCAAAAATAATTTTGCCTGAAACTCTGTCAACTGAAAGACTTTACCGAGGAAAGAACTAAAACAGATTTGGTTTGATTCGAAATAATTTTCGGGCCGCGTTAGGAGCCATTAAATATTTCCCCTGGTCAGGGCCAGTCGCAACGTCTCGAAAACTTAAAAATAGGCCTTTTTGGTGACACTGTGAAATTTTCCATTCGCATCTTCTAGCCACGAGTTTTATATCAATTTGCTCATAAACCTTTCTAGTTTCTCATGACAGTTACAATTTTCCCCTCAATTTATCTGGAAAGGCGAAATTGACCATATTATGAACACTACTAATCGATATCGACCGAAGGCTGAAAATTGCCTAGATTTAGAAGCTAATTTGCCAAATTTGGCACCTGCTTGATGTTTCTAGCCTATACAGCCGAAAAGTGCCGTCCTTCATCTGCAAAAATATGCAAAATCCCATGTACGTTTTCAGTATTTTAAAAGTTATGTCCGTTTGTATCAGCACATGTACAAGCATTTGCGGTTTTTTCGCCGGTATCGAAATCAACATATCTCAAGCAGATTTTGTCATTAATACAGCTTACCTGCTTCGCTATTCGAGCTTATGTCCACCTTGAGAAGTTTTTCAATCTCCAGGCTGCTGAATTCCATAATAACTTCAGCAAATAAGTTAGTATTGCCTTCGAAACTTGAGCACGGCAACTATTGGGACTCTTGGCAGCGAACCCTAGTTCCAAACAATGGCAACACTTCGTGTTAAAAATCCATTGAAACATTACTTCCGAGCTAAATTCCTTCACACTTCAGACAACGAACTCTCCAAGTCCGTTATTAAGAATAAAACCCAGATTTTAGGGTTTATATTTGGAAGACATCCTCCAATTTATACTGCTGAACGATCGAGTATAAGTGTGATGCTGCTTCCTCAGAGGTCCGCATGAAACCTCATGAGTAAAACCGCTAGCAAGGGTTTTGAATGAAGTCTTTGGAATTCATGATAAAGGAAGGGAGGGGACATTTTGTCACTAAAGAGTCTCTGGCCAGGTTATCATAGCTTCCTGAATGAAGGAATAACATCAACCCTGACCAGTTGCAAATGTGTCACGTAAGTCAGCTAAGAGGAACTGTGCGCGAATGTGAGCTGATCCTCAACAGGTCGGGGTTGCAACTCGAACTATCCAAAAACTTCGGATTGTCCGAAAACAAGTGGAAACTTCCGAAAGTAATGATACGAAAAAACACGGAAATTGACTCTTTAAACGGGAAAACTGCTCCACAGCAATGTCTGAGTGTGAAAAGCCAGATAAATACTGGCGGCCACGTCGCACTTGCCAATACCCACTGCATTCCGGCAGGAAAAACGGTTGAAGACCAGAAATGCGGTTAATCCTAACATGTCAAGGGAAATCAGCACTATGTATGGACAACACGTCCCGACAGGTTCCCGTAAGTCTGCTCTATTTAAATACTTCCTTTCCTATTGCAAATACCTACTTCCTGACAATGCTGTAGCGACTTGTCGAGCGATAAATAAGCTAAATTATTATTCCACTATTGGGCCATTTTACCATATTTGGGCAAAAGAACGCGCAAAATATGCCACGTTATTACACTGTAAAACAGGGCAAAAATACGGACTGAAAGCAGAGCGACATAATGGACAAACCAAACTTTATTTTTGGTGGAATAATAAATCCCTTATTCGATGGCTTAACATATAATACGAGCGGACATTTTGCTGATCGCAAATTAAAACAGCATCTATGCTAGTTATTCGTAAGGTTAATTTGGTTCTGTGTGCAGAAACATATGCCCTTTGCACTTTTTCATTCACATTTTCAATCCTCAGTTGAAAGATTAGTTTTTCAAAGCGGAAGTCTTCTGAAGCTAAATGAATCTTGTAGAATTTATGATGCACTATAAATGAAAACAAATGGCAGTGCTTTCAATTATGACACCAAGGACACAAAATGGATGCATGTAAATGTCTAAACGTTAAAAACAGCAGAATATCTAATTTTGCATTGGCGTGAGCATTGGTGTCAAGTTACATTTGCGATTTATTGATTCAGTTTCTCGTCTAGCGTTTATAACACAAGAAAATGTTCTTTATGGACATGTGGCCATTAGAGAATTAAAATATAATTTTGGCAATTAGAGCATATGTATTATGGATTTTTCAGGTCAGCCATAATTTGTCAGTGATACAAGTTTATGAACACTTGGTGTGAACTGTATGGTTGTCGATTTCAAGCTTGGCTCAGAGTAATGTTATTTCAATAGGCCATTTCCGAGTTACCCTTTGCCTCTGTTTCAAAACGAGTCTACGTGCGAAACCATTCAAATGAAAATGAGTTTGATTTGCATGAAAATGGGCATGTAGGTGAAACTCATTTTCATATGAATTGTTTCGCACCTAGACTCGTTTTGAAACAGAGGCAAAGGGTAACTCGGAAATGGCCTATCGCAAGTGTACGTGTAATTTATATTGTTCAAGTTCCACTGCCACATTGCCTGCATACTTTCAGGTTTAGTATGGCTTTCGTTTATTTCGAGAATATAGCAGTCTCAAGTATTTTGCAACTTATTAATCACTGTTGTGCTATCGCCTTTATACTGACTCGCGTGCAATATTACTGAACTCAGTCCAACTATTAATTATTCGGCAATTCTTTTTAAGTGCTGCACTGTGACTTTTAAACAAATTTATTACTACAGATGATATTTAAGCTTATTTATCGCTCTACAAGTCGGTACAGCATTGTCAGGAAAGTAAGTATTTGCAATAGGAAAGCAAGTATTTACAACAGAGCAGACTTACGGGAACCTGTCGGGACGTGTTGTCCGTCCAATACATAGTGCTGATTTCCCTTGACATGTCAGGATTAACCGCATTTCTGGTCTTCAACCGTTTTTCCTGCCGGAATGCAGTGGGTACTGGCAAGTGCGACGTGGCCGCCAGTATTTATCTGGCTTTTCACACTCAGACATTGCTGTGGAGCAGTTTTCCCGTTTGAAGAGTCAATTTCCGTGTTTTCTCGTATCATTACTTTCGGAAGCTTCCGCTTGTGTTCGGACAATCCAAGTTTTTGGTCAACACTGAAAAAATGGGTACAAGTTGTTCCGTCGAGTTCGTCCACCATTTCAGAACAATTTTTCTCACAGATCCATTGTTTTTCAAGCTGATCCCAGGATAGTTCGAGTTGCAACCCCGACCTGTTGACGATCAGCTCACATTCGCGCACAGTTCCTCTTAGCTGACTTACGTGACACGTTTGCAACTGGTCAGGGGTTGATGTTATTCCTTCATTCAGAAAGCTATGATAACCTGGCCAGAGACTGTTTAGTGACAAAATGCCCCCTCCCTTCCTTTATCATGAATTTGAATTAAATTCTTCTTTTCCCCAAAATGCCAAAGACTTCATTCAAAACCCTTGTTAGCGGTTTTACTCATGAGGTTTCATGCGGAGCTCTGAGGAAGCAGCATCACACTTGTACTCGATCGTTCAGCAGTATAAATTGGAGGATGTCTGCCAAAAATAAGCCCTAAAATCTGGGTTTTATTCTTAATAACGGACTTGGAGAGTTAATTGTCTGAAGTGTGAAGGAATTTAGCTCGGAAGTAATGTTTCAATGGATTTTTAACACGAAATGTTGCCATTGTTTGGAGCTAGGGCTCGCTGCCAAGAGTCCCAATGGTTGCCGTGCTCAAGTTTCGAAGGCAATACTAACTTATTTGCTGAAGTTATTATGGAATTCAGCAGCCTGGAGATTGAAAAACTTCTCAAGGTGGACATAAGCTCGAATAACGAAGCAGGTAAGCTGTATTAATGACAAAATCTGCTTGAAATATGTTGATTTCGATACCGGCGAAAAAACCGCAAATGCTTGTACATGTGCTGATACAAACGGACATAACTTTTAAAATACTGAAAACGTACATGGGATTTTGCATATTTTTGCAGATGAAGGACGGCACTTTTCGGCTGTATAGGCTAGAAACATCAAGCAGGTGCCAAATTTGGCAAATTAGCTTCTAAATCTAGGCAATTTTCAGCCTTCGGTCGATATCGATTAGTAGTGTTCATAATATGGTCAATTTCGCCTTTCCAGATAAATTGAGGGGAAAATTGTAACTGTCATGAGAAACTAGAAAGGTTTATGAGCAAATTGATATAAAACTCGTGGCTAGAAGATGCGAATGGAAAATTTTACAATGTCACCAAAAAGGCCTATTTTTAAGTTTTCGAGACGTTGCGACTGGCCCTGACTAGGGGAAATATTTAATGGCTCCTAACGCGGCCCGAAAATTATTTCGAATCAAACCAAATCTGTTTTAGTTCTTTCCTCGGTAAAGTCTTTCAGTTGACAGAGTTTCAGGCAAAATTATTTTTGACGCGAAATTAAGTGGGTGGTTTTAACAGAGACCGCCTCTTAAGTGGCATAACGTTCTTGAGTATGATCAGAACAGACAGAACACGGCGATTATTTTAATTGTTTTACTAAGTGTTAAAACACTTACACGGTTTCCTTGACATATAAAAGGCGTAGAATTGGCCGAGATGCAATCTATTGTCTTAAATTCTTCATAGTTCTTATTGTTCAGTCAAAGGCCCATCATAAATTATAATGTGTAACAATTGTTTTTTTATAATAGCGTACTGGATTGCACCCAAGCTGAGAAAATTATTAGTCGCAAACTGTGGAGATAATTTGCATACAGTAATTCAATTCTCATCCTCAAACAGAAGGAATTTCTAGCTCGAACGAACTGCAATAGCATCGATCATTCAGTAATTTATTGTCAATGGACGCCCAAGCACGTATTTGCAACTTTATATAAATCTCAGTGAAATCTTGAGTCATTTGAATAAACAGTACAATGCTGAGATGCATACGACATCGACTACAGCACCTTTGCATTAGACATAACATTCATTTGTTTGCCTGGCTGTTATAAACCGGCGAAGTTCTTTATGAATCACTTAGATGCAAAGTAATGTGTCTTTGGAATAGCCAGTAAATAGGCGTCATTTTAGTCTTTGGTGTAATATTCTCAAAGTTCAAGTTTCACTCGCTAACCGCTTTTCACAAATTTAAAAAGTGTCAATTTATTATTTCAAGTCGTTGAAGTGCAGCTAGTGCTCAATCGATCAGAGCTTTAAGGCACAGGGTGCAGAGCTCATTATTGACCTATAACTTTAGCTACGCTCTATAACTGTAAGCAAAGTTTTCCTTAACCGGACGGAGCACTTAATGAATAACACTGCGCTGATTGCGTTATCTGTATTATTCTTACTTACTCTTAACTAGTTCGTCAACAGACGAAAAACCATCGAAAGTGTGAACAAAAATGATGTAGATTTGGTGGATTATGTACTTACAAGACTGGTTCGTTCCTCCGACACCGAGGGATATTTAGCCAATTCCATCGCCAGGATGTTGTTCATTCAAAACTGTCACTTAAGCAATAGATGTACACATGCCTCGATTAATGCAGTTGAACATACTATTGTTTTGCAATGCTAATTTTGCGTGTGCCTACACACCGAATCCGTCTAAATGCATCAGTGCTTATGTAGCAAGTTGGAGGTTGGTTCTGGGAAAGTTTATGCATGTTGAATGATTGAAGTTGTTTTCGGGAAACGGTAGTTGATGTAGCTCACGATCTTTGTTTAAATTCGCCGTTAACTTGTTTATCAACATCCAGAATGTACGACATTCTGTAAGACAAGTAACGACAGTCACCAGGGCAAACGCCGTTAATTTGGGATTTTGCGACCTTCTTCTGACGGGTAGTGAAATGAATACTATAAAACCAGGAACACCGCAACACTCCAGAACAGCCCGGAACAACCTTCCAAAAGCTCACCCTAACCACCAAAAACACTAACCGCTAACCAAACCACCAACCGCTTAAACATCCAAATCCTATCCGTAAACTAACCTTGTTTGTGGGTGTTCCGGTGTTCCTGGTTTTAGTACATGCTAGTGAAATGAATAGATCCATATGCATCTGACTAGATCTTACTACATCTTACAATCATCGTGTCAAATTAGTCATCATGCGCAATGCCGGAAAAAAATGTGAGCATAAATATAACTGGTAGTTTTTTTTATATGGAAAACTTAAATATGGTAATTTTAAGATCAAAAGAACAGAAGTTGTAAAAATGGAGTAACATATAGGAGAGAATAATCAGTGTACTACTGTCCTTGTAACTTTCATAAACCCTTATTTTCCAGAAAGTAGAAGCTATTACATTTGAAATCGCTGCTTTTGGAAGGTGGTTACTTTTGGGATTTATCAACAATTTCAGATTAATTTATCAGTACCGTGACCTTCGCACGGTGGCTAAGGTCGTTATTTTAGCTTTTGATCTCATAAATTAATTAAATATATAAATTAAATATATACAGACTAGTGGTAACCGATGGTTAGAAAGTGCGGGTCTAAATGCACTTACAGAGCCTTGTGTTTATGATCTGCGCAATGGGGAGCCTTATTTTCACAGCAATAATTCAAAGAGGTCGTGGAACTTCTCAAACATGCAACGTCGATATCACAGCAGATCTTCTCAAAAGTAACGCTTGAACAACAGTGCAAAGTTCATAAATCACATCAAATCTTCTCAAAAGCAGCCCTTTAACTAGCCTGTTCTTTTTCGCTCGCGCTCGCCCCACTGACCGAGAGCCTGGCACAGGCTACGCTTGAAATGCAGACAAAGTCGTTAAAATCAAAAGCCCGTCGGGCTCCCTGTCTCGTGTCAATTTTTGAAGCTTTATTTAAACATTGAACACTTCCTGCGTCTTCTTATTGCTTGCTGGCGACCATGCTGGCTGCAGTGTACACTCTTTTTTATGAGAACCCGTAAAATTTGGCTGAGCCTGAGGATGTTCTTATTTTAGCCCATACATTACAAACCTCTGTCTCAGCCTCAACGTTCTTAAAAAAAACCCAGTGTACTCGGTGTCAGAGATATCGAAAATTGAAAAGTGTACATCTAATTTAAAGAAACATTTAGATTCTTCACCCGGCATACGTTACTCCTCTTCAGAATTTCATTCATTCCCTAAAAAGTGAAATTAAAACTGTTCTTGTCGCTCTATAAAAGTTGCGATATATTGTAGCGTGATTTACAACACGATATACTTGCGGCTCTTTCAAAGATTTTAAGTGGCCTGAAATGCTGCGACTGATTAAAGAAAAAAGCATTCCATGTGTCCTGAAGAAAGATTGTTACTCCATACTAACTTTAGAAAAATTTGGACTCTTTACCCCAAATACATTATTCCTCTTTAAACTCGATTATGAAAAAATGTCGCTTGATAACAGATGGGTTATATTGTAGCGTGACATTCATAACTCGATAAACTTAGATCTCCGGTCAATCTTCGGGCAATCTTGTTCTCAATTCCATGTGTCCAGAAGAAGGATTTTATCTTCATACCCATGTCATTTGCTGTTTACTGAGCCACTTTTATATTTCATTAAGTTCTTCTCGTTCAGCTTAAAAGACGCAATCTCGATCAAACTCTCCACACCAGACAAACGTGACACGAAAAAACTACTTGACATCTGTTTTTCTTATTCCCTTTGATAAAATCTGTTAATCGCATTTTAAACATTTTTGCCGGTATTACAAAGGAAAACCAAGGAGCCTCGATCGTGCTAGCCTGCAGAACAGGCGATTTATTTAGTTAGCTACCATCGTGTAAGAGAACACATGATGTCCCCAGCGTTTAAAACTAACCGCATATTTTGTCACCAGTGTTAAGAATCGATGACTATTTACATTTTTTTGAGAAAGAAAACATATAATGTCCTGCCAATTTACAATAAATAGTATTTATTTTATTACTTCGTAACCTTGCCACTTTGTTACCTGACGTGAGGTCTTACACAAAGTACTACCCTGCGCCAAAACGAAACACGAGACAACAACAGCAATCTTCTCAAAAGCAGCGCTTGAACAACAGACAACGTCGACAAATCACAGCAATCATCTCAAAAGCTGCGTTTCAACAACAGACAACGTCGATAAATCACAGCAAATCTTCTCAAAAGCAGCGCTTCAACAACAGACAACGTCGATAAATCACAGCAATCTTCTCAAAAGTAGAGGCTGTACACAGGCTACTCAAAAGCAATGTCTGCAAAACATATACTTCATGGTAACACAACATGGCCGCCAACAATGAAAACATATAGTCACCCAACCACAAAATGAATGCTAACCGCAAGCAAATTTTAGTTGCTGTAGTTTGCTTGCAGTTAACATTTATTTACTGCAATTTGCTTGCGGTTAGCATTCATTTTGTGGTTGGGTGACTATATGTTTTCATTGTTGGCGGCCATGTTGTGTTACCATGAAGTATATGCCGACGTTGGCAAAACGTCATGCAAACCTCCATGTGACAGAAGCCTCGATCCTATGTGACAAACTGTTTTGATTGACATATTTTTCGCATTCTTAGTAATTGTTCTTGGGTGGAAGGCGAGATTTTTAACTTCCGCTTTTGAGGGTCCCTGTTACAAACGTGGCGCGCACGCGTGAAACGCAATCCGCTGGTCACTGTCAAGATTAGTGTTGCGGGACTCTCTTGGCCCCGCATTAAGCCAAGCCTAAACGCTGAGCGTCACTTTTATTCGTTTACCGCTCCAATTTCACGTGTATAAGATTTAAGACACTCACTCACTGATAAAAGAAACAACAAATGTTAGTTAAATAGAGCAGTTCTGAGTTGGATAATAAATATCTTATTGCACACAGCGGTCAAACGTTGCGCGCGTGCGCAGTTCCCGCCAAGACTGCTCCATCGAAATCTTTCGCTTTAAAGCCGAAAGTTAAGGTTTATACGCCGCTTATGCGTTGGGAATTTGCTTATGCGTTGGGAATTTTCCAGGGAGAACTTTTTTTTTTGCAGTGCAATTTTTATAACGTTTTCCTACAAAATTCTTGCACATTTTCGCTTCAAACTCTTTCAAAGTTCGAGGGTGCGAAAACCGGAAGTGGCGTTGGACTTTGCGTTTGACCGCTGTGAAATCTTATTGGCAATCCGCCGGCTCCTCGGTCAGCGGTAGGTCGCCGGGAAGGACTCTGGGAAAACGAAATCGATCATTGTTCCGGTCTTTATTGCAAAAGTTTTAAAGAATACCCAAGAACGAAAGAGAATCGAGAACGCTGAATCTTTTCGTCGGGGGTTCGATACGGCTACACGCAGCCCAAGGTTTTTTCTGAAAGACCATTGAGGGAGCTGGAATTTCTCGAAGAAACAGTAATGTTCCACTAGAAAGAAGAAGTTTTTTTTTCCCTATAAACTTTTTTTTGATGTTCTGTTCACAAATACGTTACAACAATACAATACAAAGTTTACTTACAGTACAATAACTTTACTTTATAGGACGAGGTACAGTGAAATAATTACTTTACAATAAAGAACTTACTAACTTACAATATAATACAATACTTACGTACTCGACTTACATTTACATAGCGTAACATTACATAACAATACTAACTTACATGCCATGATATAGTGATACCTTCGTAGTTATACTACATTCTTATAACAATAAAAAGCCACACTGCTTTATTACTAGTTCCATTTTGGTGTGACTAAAATTAGTATCAACATTAACGCGAGGTACAAGTAGAGAAGTCTAATTAACGCGTGACGAACGAGTGTTAAAGTATTAAGAAGTTGTCTAAGCTAAGAGTCTTCTCTTGAGTTCTGCATAACCAAATGTAGTATCTGGCAAGTAAGAAGTTACCGCAAATTTTCTTGTTAAAAGCATATGGCTTCAGGCCTAATACAGTTGCTGAACTTAAATCATTTATTGCGGTTTCATGGTTGGTTGCCACTGTTTAAATTCTTGCCAAAATAGCGAGGTTACTCTGCAGGACCAGAATAAGTGGATCAGGCTTTCCGCCTCAGTTTTGCAGAAGGTGCACAAGTCACTTTGCCTTATTCCTATTTTCTTGAGAAAAGAGTTTGTAGAAAGCCTTCTATGTAGAAGTTTATATTGAAAAATGATCAGTTTAGTCGTTTTGGTCCATTTAAACGGCGATAGATAAACTGACTTCCAGTCAATTGATTCGTGACTTTCGAGATCACAATCAGCCAGCCATTTTTCTTGACTTAGAGTAGAGCATTTTTGTTTAGTGGTAATCAGTTTTTCATAGACGATTCTGTTCGCCTTTTTGGCCTTTAGGAATCTTTCAAGAACGTTTTGGGAAGCGCTGGTACTGTGGCTGTCCATGTTTGATTCTCTGAGAGATTTTAAAGAAGACTGTAGACCATAAAGCACCAGAAAGTTTACTTTAACATTGAAGCGTTCTTTAAGTTCATAAGAAGACAAAAAGGTATTTGGGTCTTTAAATAAATCTGAGACGTTCTGGATACCTTTAGAGCACCATGATTTGTAAAAGACGGGTCTGTTGTCAATTCGTATCAGGGAGTTGTGCCATAGCGGTAAAGAGAGGAGGTGGTCAGTAGAGCTCACATTCCCCTCAAAACTTATCTCTGACCAAATTTGTAAAATTTCCGTCGTAAAAGCATCCGTTGTCTTAATGAATTTAGACAAGTCTTGTTTGTTGAGGTTGCCTCTGAAAACGGCAGAGCAACCATATTGCTGTAGCTGCCAGTCAAATAAGTATTTCCATTTACCATGATTTTCTGTGTCAAGGTACTTTTTAACCCACGTGGATTTAAGTGCCTTGTTAAAAGAAAACAGATCTATCATTCTCAGACCACCTTCAGAGTAATCGCTGATGATCGTGTTTCGCTTGATTTTGTCCCCCTTACCACTCCATAAGAAATTGAAAAACAGGAGATTAATTTCATCCATAGCTTGTTGGTTTGTTGGGAGGGGGGTCAAAATATAAACTAGTTGAGAGGCTATCAGGCTTTTTAGTACTGTGACTTTTCCAAGCAGAGATAGCCTTCGTAGTTCCCAGCGGCTTAAACAATTGGACACTTTTGTGAGTTTGTCAGTGTAGTTTGCCTCCAAGGCCTCTTCCGGATTCTTTTGTTCTTTTTCACACCGCCATAAATTTACCTTGGGGAACATTTTGCTGAGATAATTTTTAGTCTTTTTTTCATAAGCGGGAAATAAAAATGGCGAACAGGCCATGAAAATGACAAAACACCCGGGAAAACAAAATTACAAAGCACGCGGAAAAACAAAATGACAGAGCACATATTATTTATGATATTTACCAAAAAAACGTCCTCTCTATTTGTGAGTTTCCCGAGGTAAAGAGCCCTTTTACCATGTTAAAAGGACGATGTAACGGAAACCATATAAATTTGACACACTACACTATAACCTATTCCGTACTTCAAGCCCTACACCGCTACACAGATCAAGCAATTTGTTCCAGTCAAATTTTGTTAATTACATTTTATGCAGTTACGAAAAAACTTTCCGTAAAGATTCTTGCATCGCGACTGCATAAAAACACAAAATCCCGCTCCGGCTCTTTCTTGAAATTCCCGCTTACCGCTCCTGTTTTCAGCTCCCATCCCGGCCGAATATCACCACATCTTGTTATCTGGGTTACTTAGGGTGAGGTCTGTCTTTGACCTTGTTAAAGGGCAACTCTTGGAAAATTTACCCCGATTTTTTTATTTTTTTCTATAAGTTGTTTATAGCAACAGGAATCTTTAGAAGGTAAAATTTTAAAGATATCGGCCAAAATAAATTTACTACGAATTTTCTTTTACGCCAATTTGGCGGCCATTTTGAAAACGTTCGGATTTTGGTACTTCACGTGATGCTAAGTCACAGGTGTGGAAGGCAGATTTGCTTTTGCTTCTGATAAGAGGAAAACACGCCAAGCTTCTCTTCATAAATGAGAATGACAAGGAGAGAAAGACCCTATGCTGTTCAATGATGTCCAAGATAAAAAAAAAAGGTAGTGCTTCAGTGCTTAAATATGAAAGGAAATAAACTTAAAAAGAGTAAATCATGTGTTTGTGAAACGAAACAAATCCGTCAGATTGATCGGCCGTCTTCTCAGGTCAGCAAATGTACGTAGCTTTATAATACGATGCATCCTCTCTTGCACCATATCGTGATAAAGATGCCTTTTGTCTGGAGTAGATAGTAAATTGAAAAGGGTCTGCGAGTGCTGACGCCCATAATTTGTCAGAAATCTCTTCATTTATGAGCAGGAATACTGAGCCTCTATATGTCCTATATGTAAGCGAAATCCACGCGTTCGGAAACAGACCGATATATTTTGATTCTGTTGTTGAGAAATTTGTTGCCACCCTCAGATTTCTCCTGCTGTTAATTGGCAAAATAGAAAGCAATTCCCACCAGCAAATGTAGTGTTTCTTTGAAGTATATGCCTTCGAAAGGCGCGCGTGATTTGCGCCGTGCAGGTCAGTACTGCGCAATAAGAAGCCACTACCCCGCGCGCTAGCAGAGGCGCTCTCGCGGGATATAAAATTATACGAAGAAATGGGGAATCAAATATAAAACAATATCCGGATAACTAAGAGAAGAAGTGTTGCGTGAAGTACTTATTCTGTGATTCCTTTTGAGAAACAATTGTTGTAAATTAGGCAACCTGGGGTGTAACATGAAACCCGGGTATGAAAGCGTGTCACGCTCTTTCCCTTCACCCTCCCTAGCCTGACCACGAAACAGTTTTGTGTGCAGATTCGAGCAGATGTCAGTTGACGAGATAACTTAAGAAAAACATGCCAAAAGTTGTAAGACACGAAGAGCGCAACGACCATTTCAAATGCAAACGATGAATTAAAACGCAAGCAAACGCGAAACAATTTTCGATTTTCGTGGGGGTGCTTTTCGCAAAAAGATAATAAATTGCAAAATAAAAACATGACAACTTAATTATACCGATAAATATAAAATCACGCACTGCAGGGTCGTGTAATGGTCCCGGTGGCAGTAATCAGTTTACAAAATCATTCTACAGTTTTACGCATACAAGCACGAACAACTTTGAACAAAGTTGTTTCAACTACAGAAAGCGCAAACTCCCTTCTCCCAACAAAAGAAGTGAAGAGACCCAGCAGAGTTTTGTCCACATTTAACTGCAAGCCTGAGTATGTCCTAGATAAAATCTGCCGCAGAATTTCGAGCATTATAGTCTAGTTTCGGTAGCTGGCATTTCGTCGGCAGAATTTTTCGTTTTCGAGCAGAATTTAGAAAAATCGGTAACACAAAGGAGACAAAGAATTTAACTTGCGTTTCTGTATTTGCAAGCTTTCAAACGCACAAGTTAGATAGTGTACAACCTATTGTGATAAACATGAGCACAAATATTTGAAGACCGAATATAAACAACAAAATGCAGCAAACAGTTTGGTTGTATAAAAGCATGTTTAATTAAGCTTCTCGCGTACATGCAAATAATAACAAGGCTTTTCAGGTTTGACTTAGCTCACAAACAACTGGCCGAGGTAATAGAGAAAGAAACTGTACATTTAGGACTTCAATTCACTCACCATTCGTCGCCGTCGGCGGTGAGGAGGTTTGATATTTTACTCCCTTTCTCTGTCTCGCTGTTTTTCCCTGGAGGCTCAAAACGCCAGGGTTGAAATACCATAGAAGGTTCTTAATCATCCCCTGACATATCCCCTCCTATAGCTCTCTAAAAATCAGTGGAGTCGCTGGCAGAAGTTGAGCTCTCACTGCATAAATTTGAGTCAGCCATGTTCGTGACTTGTTGCGGTTCCACACCTGTGACGTATCACATCTCGTGATCATAATCGAAGCATCCATGGCGAAATGTCACAAAAGCGGTAAAATACGAAGTTTTACGTTAAAATTAACCGGTAAAAAAGCTTCTGAATTCAAATTTTTTGCTTCCTGTGTAATTTTGGAAACATTCGGAAGCTTTTACTGAAATATAGTTTTCTTGCCAAGAGTTGCCCTTTAAACTTTCGAGATGTTTGTAAGATAAGTCAAGCTTAAGGCTTTTTTTTTAGCCCCCTAACGCAGCTGACTTAAAATGATTTTATCTCGGCGTACTGATAAACATTTCTCGATGATCACCAATTCTACTGGCAAGAAGCATGCCATCGCCTCAGTCTTCAGTTGCAAGTGATGTCGAAGTACTTGCTACCAGGCTGGCTACGGCAAACACAAAACGAAAAAACCTCGCGTTAAGTCTTCTGACAGGACTGAGAAAGAAACGCACGAACTTCTTGAAGCGTGGGCCCCCAAATTCAGTAAGCTGTGGGGAGTTTCACAAAGAAAAAAAAAATAAAAATCTGGAACGATATCTATTCTTCGTACAAAGAAAGGTGTCCAGAAAGCCAGGGAATGCTACAGCAGGTGAAGAAACGGCAGCAGAATCTAGAGTACGAGTTCAAGCAGTTCAAGCAGCGATCTCGCTCGACTGGAGAAGATGGAATTCAGAAAATTAAAGAAGGTTTCCCCTATTTCAACATCCTGAGTAATAAAAAAGGGGAGAAAGTACGACTCCAGCCTGGCATGCAGAGTTCTTTTATTGAAATGTGTGAAAAGAGTATTAGCTTATATGGAACAGGACAACGCAAGATTTGAACGATCAGCTGAAATGTTCCGTGACGCCCAGAGCAGGCAAATGGCACAAACAAACGCCATAGTTGACATTTTTAAAGATTCAGCATCAAAATAATTGTCTTTATCTAATCGTTTATCTTCTGTTATTGAAACGATACATACAATTGTTGTGCAAAACTCACATAGTAATCAGTCTTTTTTAGGATGCTCGTTTTTTGTCCAACCTTTTTCAACGCAATTCTCCAACGAACTTTCAACATGCCAAATGCTCGTTCCACTACGCACCGAACTTTACGTTTTAAACTTTCTCTGCTCCTGAGTCAGGCGTCCTCTGTCCGGGTAGGGTTTCACTAGCCAGTTCGTTAGTGAATAGGCACTGTCGTCAGCTAAAAGGGGCCTTAATTTCTGTTCCATTTATATTGCCTGTTGGACCACTAAGAATTTGCGTTCGCTGCAAGTTCATAAATCAAACACTCTCTCCTAATTGTCTCAACCATTCCATTTAAAAAATGTACAAAAATTTCATGTAATAAAACTGCTCAAATTTAATACATCTCTTTCACTGCTTTACATTCTACGCCGTGATTTTCCCTAAATTAAAGTTCAATTCTGTTCAACTAAAAAGCCATTTATAATAAACACTCCCAACCGACAAACGATTTCAATAAACCATCAGAAAAGCAAAAAACTTTCAATGCAGCAATATTTTTGAACTCCTACTTATAAACAAAAATTATTTGTTCTTTCTCAACACGCACAAAATCCGGCGGCCTCACAAAGCAAATCTTGACATGGCGGGAAAAATATTGACATGGCGGGAAAATTCCGCGGTTTCACAAAGCAAACGCGCAAGGAATGCACCTTGGAATGCACCTTCTCCCCATCGCATATTCTCGTGTCGTCATGACAACGTCATGACGACACGAGACAAAAAGGATGGCGACTCCTCCCTTTGCGCTTGAGCAGCAGCTAAAAAGTGACTTGTACCCCCATTCAGCAGACCAAGTTGATATTGTGTCATCACTGCAGTGTACCTCTTGTAGAAAAGTAAATCGAAAACTTTTTTGCCCTCAACCAGTCAAATATTTCACTCCTCTTTTGTTTGTCTCCTATACCTCGTACGTTAAGAGAGCTAATTTGTAACTCCATACTCTAATAAGGAAAAAAGCAATTTCCAAAGCCGTGTAGCTGGAAAATTGAAACGAAGGTGCTATCGGTACTATGAAAAGCACGAAAAAACAAAACATGAATACATAAAGCGAGACAAAGAAAACATTGGACATGACAATACAACAAGCGCATTAAAATTAATTTCTGTAGGCCTGATGCCCCGCGAGATTTAGCGAGGGTGTCTACACTTGCTAGTTGTTGTGCCCAATGGGAATTTTTCCGCCCAAAGAACAAAATTATAATGCGCATTTGGCTTCGAAAAAGCAAATACTTATTTCCATACCACAAAGGTCGCTAGGGGAAGAAAATTATTTCAGATTTGTTGGGATTGTGCTAAAGTCATACTTTTGATTGTCAATAATCAAATACCTTCCAATAACTTTGGCGTTTTCCACTCCTAGGCCTTTTGCATTGAACATTGCTTTTATTAAAACTTTCCGTTCTTCTTGAATAGGGTGCGCGAAGTCCTCTGTTATGTAAGCATCAGTGTACGAAGTGGACTGCTTAATTTTACCTCGTTTTGCCCATACTAAGTTTCTGTCCTCCCGGCTGACGAAGCGCACTATGATCGGTCTTGTTCGTCCCTCCATTATTTTTCCAACGCGATGAACTGCATGAAACTTTATTGAGGTGGTGTCCAGCTCCAAATCTCTCTGTAAGATATCGTCAATCAGAGCCCTGCAATCTTCCTCCTCCTCTTCGTTAATGTTGTTGAATCGTAGATTTTCTCGTCTCGAATACTGCTCTAGTTTAATATTTTTTCAGCTTCCACTTTAAGTTGTTTCTCCAGGTCTGAAATTCTTTTGTTTACTTCTTCAATACTGTATGCGTTTGCCACGGATACATTCTTGACGGATTCTTTCAGGTCTTCGACGTCTTCTTGCGTGCTACTCAAGCTTTTCTCTACCTCCTTGATGTGTTGAGTGTCTTTTACGGCGTCAAGGTCTTCTTTAAAGTCGTGTCTAAGTTTGTCCATATCTTCATGGATTTTTGCAAAGCCTTCCGACACCGCTGTCTTGAGGCAGTCGATAGAGTCTTTCAGTAATTGTAAACTGTCCGAGGACGCCATGTCTCCTTCTTCGATCGATGAGCTCGAGCCTTTTTGGTGCGTTTTCTTCCTCCACCCATCCGTCTAAAAAATACTTAACCACGAGAACGTTAAAACCGTCTTTCCTAATCCAAATTGCGTTTATCGGTTACATTTGGGCAAGAAAAAAAAACATTTCGGCACAGAGCGTTATTCAAAGCGTCCGCTCGCCATGATGCCGGGCCCAGTCAGAAGAAGTTAAATACAGTCTCTTTCTTAAGTATTTTTATTACATCTCTGTGTTTTAAGGCATCAGTATTACCTCAATTGACGATCTCACGTTAATACGTTTTCGTGGCGGGGCTTTAAAAATAAACCTCAATAAATCAAATATTTCCCCGGAAATAGGATTTTTATGTCCTTTATTGAGTAATTGCGAGAGGGCCTGGGAACGGCAGGGGAGATACTGTCACAATGAAGTCGACCCCCTATAAGTGTTTTGCGTAGATCACATGACCCTCCAAGCCATGTGCTTGTCATTGCGTCCCTGTTCATCTGCGGTACAAGACGTGTTTTCATAGTCCCCCCTCCTCCCCAGGTCCTCTCCACGGTTTCCTTTCCAGTATATTTTAGTGTCTGCGTTTTTAGTGCCCTCTCCTTTACTGGGCCAAACTTCTTATGAAGGATTGTTAAGGAAATTTGATGTTTAAATAAAAGCGGCTATGGGCCTTTGCCCATAGCCATATTAGCCCAATCATGTTATGTGTTTATAGAAGCCCAGTAAACGGAGCTCAGGCAAAACAGCACTGGGGCGTTTTCTTTTAGGGTGAAGGGAAAGGCATAAAGAGTGCATTTCCTGAAAGCTTAATTAAATGAAGATTTGATTACGTTACGTTTTTTTTCTCCAAAGCTGGAAGCTGGAGCGCACTCTATCCGATGACAAGAAAGAGTTAACCGCAGCGACCCTCCGATCGATTGCACTCAATTACATCGAGTGCAAATCACCGAAGCCACCGAAAATACTGCAAAGGGCCATAAGGCAGCTGAAACAACTAGATAACATCGTCGTAACGAAGCCAGATAAAGGTACCGGTGTAGTCGTTATGAACAATTCGGATTATGTTAGCCTTCTGGGTCAGGCATCTATAAACGATACATCTAAATTCGCTCCTGTCAGCTTGCAGAGACCAAAAATGAAAGGCCGGCCATTGAAACATTACCACCCCCTGTTGCAGAAGGAGAAGCACCTCGATTCTGTGGTTCGTAAGATTCTGCCAAAGGAGATTGCCGATTCCGTTTGTCAGAAAGGCTCACGCCTTGCCCACCTTTATGGTCTTCCAAAGACACACAAAGAGAAGTTATCAATGAGACCAATCTTGTCTGCCACGGGTACCTACAACTATGCCCTCGCAAAGTGGCTTGATGAAAAACTGAAGCCGCTGTCAGTTAATCGCTACACGATTTCTGATACGTTCGCTTTCGCAGAAGAGATTCAAAACCTAGAAGTCGACGAAAACGACATTTTGGTATCCTATGATGTCACGTCTTTGTTTACTAATGTACCACTTAAGGAAACTATCGAAATGATCGCCGAAAAAGCGTTTGTAAACAACTGGTTTAACGAAGCACACAAGTTAAACATCACTCAGCCTGACCTGATTCAACTTCTAGAAGTAGCAACTAAGAACCAATTGTTCCAGTTCGATGGCAAGCTTTATGAACAAACTGACGGAGTAGCAATAGGCTCACCCTTGGGACCCCTTATGGCAAACGCATTTCTCTGCTCCATCGAAGAGAAATTAGAACATGACAACAAGCTCCCAGAGTTTTACAGGCGGTACGTCGATGACACGCTTGCCACGATGAAGGATGTGCCAGCAGCAGAAGCCTTTTTAACAACACTTAACAACTGTCACCCATCCATAAACTTCACAATGGAACTAGCTTCTGACAACAAGCTACCATTTATTGGTATGGAAATACTTTAAGAAAGGTCACAAACTGGAAACCAGTGTTTACCGGAAGCCAACAAATACCGGCCTTCTGCTCCATCACCAAAGCCATGTAGACAAAAGGTACAAGAAATCGCTCATTAAAACCATGGTCAACCGTGCTTTTCACCTGTCATCTACATGGGAGTGTTTCGTGACTGAATGTGATCGCCTGAAGCTGATATTTACGAACCTCAATTAACTCTACCATTTCTCACTTTGTCACCTCAATGATGACCAAAGATCCTCTCGTGCCACCTCAGCTACCCGTCAACGAAGATACGGTTCACCGAGTGGTATTGCCATTTAAAGATCAAACGTCGGCCGATGCAGTGAAAAAACAACTATCTAACCTGAGCAAGAAAATTGATCACACTCTTCAACCAGTATTCGAGAGTCGCAAAATCTGTGAAGATCTCAAGATGCGTGAACCAAAACCACCCCTAATTAATCAACAATGCGTAGTGTACAATTACCAATGTGATCTGTGCGATACAGAGTATGTCGGGTATACCAGCCGGCATTTACACCAACGTATTGATGAACACAGGTTCTCCGCAATCGGAAAGCATTTAAAGAACGATCACGGCCTTTATAACTTCGACGACCTTGCCAATAATTTTTCCGTCCTAAAGAAATGCAACGGAAAACTGGATTGTTTGATTTACGAAATGCTGTTTATTAGAAAGAAGAAACCTAGCCTGAACACGCAGGCGGATTCCATCCGCGCGAAACTATTTGTTTAAACAAATATGTTAATGAATAATCACACCTCTCACCGCATATATAACACTGTTGAACCGTTATTTTATTATCACTTGATAATGATGTCATGAAGACATCGAAACGTTGTGTAAAATTTCTATCGCTCTTTTTTATTTTGAAATGTTTATCGAAATTTAATCTCATTTAAAAAATTAAAGGTTTCGAAATTTTGCGCACGGAAGCGACATTTACCCTTTTGTCTTTATCAAGTTCGCTTACATGATTCCTTACACATAGCCTTTCAAAAGAGTGTCTCCAATTTCTCGAAGATCACTTTGTTTTCTTTTTATACCACTCTCAAGTTTGATGTTCGAAAGCTTGTGATATCATAGTAACAGACAAAGCCCGGGAGACAAAGCCATAACTTTTGAAAACAGGCTTTTGTAGAGCAGCTATTTGGGAACATTTTAGGAAAGTTTCAGCTAAATCGGCCGAAAGGCGGCCGTAAATGAACTTAAAACGTGCGTGCGGTTACGACATTTTTCATTTTCGAGATACAGACGAAAAAAGCTTTTCCACAAAGTGTAAGATTCCAAGGATCGGCTTACCGTAATTATGGCGTCGATGACAATCTATATTTAAGTACTAGGAATTGAAAGTGAGTGCTGGCTATAGGAATTAACGATTACACTACATTATTTTTGAAGTTTGGAGCGTAACAGCAGCAAATAGCGTTCAACATCGTTTGACAGCGTATACAGCGTTAAGGAGTACAATCGTAAAATCTCGTCAAAATAAACAAAAGAGATGCTAGATTGAATGCACCGGACATCATGTTATGTTGATCTCTTTCTCTGGACTAGTTAGAAAAAATAGAAAAAAATCTGGCGGAAAATGTTACTGACAACATAACGGCCTTTAAACAAGTATTCAACATTAAATAATACGAACAGCTAGAATTGTAACAAGTACACTCATTTTTTTATAAGAACCTTTTTTATAAGAACGTTGAGGCTGAGATTTGCCCAATTTTTAAGAATATGCTAAGAACATACCCCAGGCTGAGGGGCGGAGAACATCTTTATTTTGCCCATTTGATTTAATTTTTTGTAAAATGAGCAGTATAAATAAATGCAAAACTGTGGTCCAACAGGAATGCTTTTAAAAGGAATTTGTCCTCGGCACCAGATCACAGGGAGCAGGCCGCGCGAGCATGTCAAGAGCAACTTCATACTCCACATTCGGTGAACAATGCTGTTCCTGGTTTCGTCCGCATTGATTTAATGAAATACTATAGCACGGAACTTAAGAACGTCTTAAGAACATTTTCAGCCTCAAATCGTGAAAGAAATAAGAACGCTCAGCCTCGGCCCCAAAATTAGACGTTGTTATAAAAAAAAGAGTGTAGCAGAAGACTTTCTTATCTTAAAAAAAAAACAATGGCTAGCATTAGATTTAAGTGTCACGGCTCATTATGTGTAACTCTCGCTGCTCCTGAAATATCCAGACTGCTAAAAGTTGTACGGACATTTTTGTTTACAATGCGTTTATTAACGTAAGCAGCGTTCAACAGCATATTCAATGTTCAACACCAGTTTAAGTAACAGTCGTAGAAAAAAAGCAGATGAATCCATATCTCCCTAAAAATCAACAATGGTCTCGCGAGCAAATATAGCATCAGAAGTATTTCTTTGACGTTACATGAAACTTTTACTGTGATTAAATATACTTAAGTATACTTTCGTACTGAGGGCTGCTTGAAAATAGGCGCAAAGAAGCATTAAACAGCATATTCAGTTCTCAACGCTATTCACAGGTAGAAGTGGGTAGAATAGTACAATGTAGTAGACATTTATGTCATTTATATACACTTTAAACTTCACGCAATCCTGTGACAAACGGTAATTCACGCAATCGTATGACATAATACGGGGCTGCATGAAATTCGGCGCAAATTTCGGTTAACGATGGTTCAAGCAACAAAGAAGCATTAAACAACATATTCAGTTTTCAACGCTATTCATAGGTTGAATAGTACAATAGCAGATGAAGTTTACATATCTCCCCAAAAAATCAAACAATTATTTACTGTGTACTTTTAATAAACGCTACCTCACACAATCCTATGACAAACGGTAATTCACGCAATCGTATGACAAAATAAAAATAGACAGAATCGTACACCGCATGCGCTAAATCTGACATCCAAAAATTTGGCCTCGAACCGCATTTTCAACACAGGATACCCAACATGCACAGGATCACCAGAAGAGAGTTGAAAGTACGACGTGCAGCGGAGTATTTTTGACGAACTTCGAGGTGCTTGGAAATGTGATTAAAAACGCTGTCGAGTGTTTGATATATCTTCTCAATCGAAACTAAAACTACGGAGAAAACAGAGAAATAAAATCGCAAAAATCTATGCTAATTAAGATCAGATTTCCAAACTCTGTCACGGTTCTGATTTCCTTTGTTTTAACTAGATGAATTATTAATGAGTTTGAGAACAGTTTTTCCAAACCGCGAATATAAAAATATCTCGTCTAAGGCGAAATGTAGAAGGTTTTCTCGTGCACAGGTAATTGTGCTGAAAACACTGAACATCCGCTTGTAGTGGTTTGAATAAACTGTGTTCCAGTCTTTTCAAGGCGTCTACACTAGAGACATCCCACTATTGCTACTGAAAACTCAAGCTTGTTTCGCGTGCCCTCCAAAATGGATGTATGGCGAAAAACGTTCAGCCCGTAAGATAAACGACTGCTTGTTCTTTCGCCGTTTAGAGTTCTTTCCTGAAGAAAACTGGCACGTCTGTACGGTCGTGAATTGTAATAACACAAGTACTGTGTACACTCGAATCACTTAAAACAAGTAAAGCAACGGGTATTGATGCTATCCCGGCTAAAGTACTGAAACTGGGAGCAAAGGAACTAGCCACACCCCTCACTAAGTTATTTAACTCCTGCATCTCCAGTGGAAAGTGGCCAAGTGAATGGAAAAGGGGGGAATGGATACCCGTCTTCAAGAAAGACGATCATCTCGACAAAGAGAACTACAGACCGGTTACTGTCCTTTCTGCTGTGGACAAAGTCTTTGAGCAGCTGATTAGCAAACAGATCACTTCTCAATTCGAAAGTCGCCTATCCGATTGCATTACCGCTTACCGCAAATCTCATAGCTGTGAGACAACCCGTCTCCCTGGTGGAACAATGGAAACTTGCGAGGGACGGGCACCAATGTGTAGCTATATTATCTACGGATATGTCAAAAGCATTTGACTCACTTCACCCACGACTCATGCTTAACAAGTTAAGGGCCTATGGTTTTGAGGAAAACACCGTTAATCTTCTACGCTCGTATCTCTCCAATCGACAAAACAGAATCAGAATGGGATCACAGACTAGTTCTTGGCAAGTGGTAAACAGAGGATGCCCACAAGGATCTGCGTTGGGGCCACTTCTTTGGAACATCTTCCAGAACGACCTGGCGTATGAAATCAAATCAAACCTGTCTATGTACGCGGACGATCATCAGATTTACGAAGCAGGAAAGGATCTCGCAAACGTAAAGTCATCACTTAACAAGAATGCTGAAAAAGCTTCCAAATGGTATGAAGACAACATGCTTATAGGTAACTATAGTAAATACAAAACCATGGCAATGCAGAACAAAAGAGAGACAACAAATCTGAGCATGAGCATTCAAGGTAGCGAAATAGAGTCGACAGAGAAGCTAAGCCTTTTAGGAGTGACGATTGACAATAGGAGTGACGATTGCACACAGTGTGCAGTCGAAACGTCGCGATCTCCATCACACGTGACTACTTCGTGAGACAAACGAAAAAATTATTTATTATTGTACTCTACCACGATGAATAACCACAACATTTTTTACGATATTAACCTGAAATATGGGCGCACAGCCCTAAGGTTGATTCGTCGACATGAGCGTTGCTCGAGCAAACTCGCACGCTTCACAAACCATCTCACCTTTCTAACAAGGTGCATTAGGAGCCGCATTGTCCCCAAAGATCTACAAGTCCGAACGCCAGTTCCCACGAAGGGCGCACGCAGAGTCGCTGAACTTGCATTAATGAGATTCCTGAGGAAAAGAATCAGACTGACACAGAAAGCCAAGGGAGATGCGAAGAAGGAAGCAGAATCTACATCACAGAGCATAACATCCGCTCTCACGACAGAGGACGCTGATAGAATACTAGAACAGATCAAGATCAACACCCAGCGAGTCTTTAATACCACCAAAGACAGACAACAGCAGAAGTTTGAAAAACTTATGCACGAAAAACAAGCCGCTGTGTCCACAGCTGATACACCGTATCTTGACAAAACTAACTGGGTTATTAATTTATCTTCTAGGTCCCTCAGCGATGCCGAAACAGCACTGCTGCGGAAAGGACTGAACTTCGCCGTAACGCCTGAGAACATCCCTACCAAGGAGATTATCGCCAGTGTCGAGTCAGCCGTCAGACAACTAAACATCGAGCAAGCGGACACGGTCAGAAGAACTGTCAACACTATCCTTCAACAGGCGGAACCACCAGAACCTAACATCACGAAGGAAATGCGAGACGCGCTCAAAAGCCTAAAGGAGGATGAATCCATCATGGTTCTCCCAGCAGACAAAGGGCGTGCAAGCGTAGTCATGGATACTGATACCTACCGCACTAAGATGTCTACCCTGATCGAGAACGGACCGTACCAGCTCCTGAACAAAGACCCGACAGACCGTTTGACCCGAAAGCTGTCCGAGAAGCTGCTTACCCTGAAACGAAACGGAGATCTAAAAGAGGCCGTTTACAACAAGATCAGACCTCGACACAAACAGCCGCCAAGAATTTACGGTTTACCGAAACTCCACAAGGCCGACATACCTTTAAGACCTATTGTATCATGTGTTAATACCTTTGCATATGATTTATCCGCCTACTTAGCTAACATCTTGTCTCCTTTAACAGGTAACTCGGATTTCACGGTGAGGAATTCAGCCCATTTCGTGTCCTCTATCAACAGTGAGACGATCCTAGACAACGAGATCATGGTGTCTTTTGACGTGGAGTCGCTGTTTACGAACGTTCCAATCGACGACGCTGTACAAGCCACGCTACGGAAACTAGAGAACGACCCCAGCCTTGCCGACCGCACAACACTAACACCAGCTCAGATCGCGGACCTTCTGAACTTCGTTTTGAGATCCACATACTTCCAGTATAACGGATCAATTTACGAACAACGGGAAGGCGCAGCCATGGGAAGCCCGGTTTCCGCTGTTATTGCTAACCTCTACATGGAGAGCTTTGAGGAGCAGGCAATAGCTTCATCATCCCACAAGCCTAAAATATGGAAACGCTACGTAGACGACACCTTCACCATCTTGGATCGCAAAAACGTTGATAGCTTCTTACAACATCTCAACAACCAGCAGCCTTCCATCCGCTTCACCATGGAAACAGAGAGTGACAGCAAACTCGCCTTCCTTGACACCGCAGTTTCGAGAGAACCAGACGGCCGCCTCACCACCAGCGTATACAGGAAGCCTACGCACACTGATCAATACTTAGCGTATGATTCACATCACCCTCAATCAGTTAAACGTGGTATTGTTAAGTGTCTTTACGAGCGTGCTAAACGCCTCGTAACAAAACCGTCTGTTATTTCGAAGGAGAAAAAACATCTGTCATCTGTTCTTGTATCTAATGGTTATCCTTTTTCTTTCTTGCAGAAGATCACCAAGACCAGGAAACCAAACACCAATGCCGAAGTCGCCACCGAGTTTAAATCCACTGCGGTTTTACCCTACGTCAAAGGTCTTTCTGAGCAACTTCGCCGCTGCCAACAACAACAAGGCGTGCGCGCTGTTTTCAAGTAGGAAACTACACCACGATCACACCTAGTACGGCCGAAAGACGCTGTTGATTCGACTAAGCAGGATGGCGTTGTTTACAGGATTCCCTGTGGGTGCGGCAAAGTTTACATCGGTGAGACTGGAAGACCTATGCAAGACAGGATCAAAGAACACGACCGGGACATCCGATTCGCCCGTACCCAGACCTCCGCCGTTGCAGAACACACCAACAACACCGGACACTACCCGCTTTGGAATGAGGTAAAGTTTATTGATCGTGACCCACACTGGTACAAACGCAGGGTCAAAGAGGCAATTCATATAAGACTTCACCCTAATAACATCAACAGGGATAGTGGAATTGAAATTCCTGAAGCATGGATGACCACGATCAAAAAACACAACAACAGGAGAACTGTACGACAGCGGACCGCCGAGGGAACAACAGAGCATCAGAACAGCGAGGATCGAAATGCGCCAATCACAGCTGTTGAAAACCAACCAATCACAGCGCAGCAGCGTGCTTTATAAGTTTACGCATAACCAGTCGACCTTATCGCCTGATGAAGACTAGCAGTGTGCAGTCGAAACGTCGCGATCTCCATCACACGTGACTACTTCGTGAGACAAACGAAAAAAATTATTTATTATTATACTCAAAATATTTGTACGATATATATTAAGACTCTTTCGATATTCTCACACATTGGATGCCCTGTGGTTTTCCTATCCGTGAAAATCTTTACTGCTGGTGTAAAAAAGGCTCTTTCTAGACGTCAAAATTCTAGTCATCAAAATTCAAGACTGACCAAGAAAATAAAGGGGTTCCAAATTTGTTATCCTGCATAATAAAAATTCTTTAAAAATGCTCAATCAGCTAGGAAATCCGTTTCCCTACAAAGCAATGACTTCTGATGCTAGCGCTAAATCGGTAGGTACCATTTCTGCGTGAAGCGAAAAATGGCTTCAGGAAAGGCAAATTGGAAAGCTGTTGCTACCACCAAGGAAACCCACTTGGACCAATCACTTCATGTTGTGAGACAGCAATTGAAAATTTTTCTGCTTTTACTGAATTTTACTGAATTTTACTATAACTCTATTATAGCCATGCCCTAGCAATATAAAATGTTTATAGCCAGGTATCACGGACACCGGCACTACACCCCCCCCCCCCCCCCCCCGCCCCCTTGCAGGGAAGAATATATCACATATCCTCTCTTGGCCTCTTTCGTACCCGGAATTATCTTACATGGCTAGAAGATCTCTCTATTTTTCATAAAAGCGAACAAAACATTTTACAAGTAATACTTGGCAATGGTTTGAAGCTTAAACTTTTCAATTCTTGGAACACAACAACTGAACTGTACTAATTAACTATACCACAACAACCGAACTGTACTAAATAACTATACAAGTTTATTAAACTTTTAAGCTTCCGCCTGAAAGACCGGGACAGACTTGAAAATAAGGGTCGGCCGATTTTGCTGAAAATTTAAACACAGTTGACTTAGGCAATTAGGCAAAGTTTCAGTTTTACTGAACGTTTTGCACCTGAGTTCTGGATATCACCCCAATGGGGGGCCATTTTAGGCAAAAGCAAAGGTATTTAATTGAAGCTCAATCCTTGAATTTTACAGCTGAAGACATGCAATATTTCTGTTGCCTGTAGCATTGATCAAAACTAAGGCCACTGATAAGCATATCAAACGTAACCGGAAATGACCTTTTTCAGACCTATTATTTTGGATGCTCACATTTTAGATCATAAAAATTTAGCATTTCTGTAAAGTTTAACCCTTAGTCTAGTAATATAAACACTAAAATAATTACTAACGTTGAGGCTTTTTTCCTTTGTAATTATCCGTAAATTTTCAAGATTCTCCGACCAGACCAAACTTTCATCCATCCTCCCAAAATTAAATTGAATTTGCACTCGAATAAAATTAATTCTTATAACAAATGACGTAAAAGCTTCTATATTACAGCTAAAAAACAAGAAGTGATTTTTTTTACGTAGACACTCTCTTTTCACTTTTGCCGGAAGTGGGGTAGGTGGTATCTTTGAGTAAGTTCTTGCAAAGGTAAAAAGCCTCAATCTTAGTAATTATTTTAGTGTTGAAATTACTAGACTTAGGATTAAACTTCACAGAAATGCTAACATTTTATGATGTTAAAGGTGGGCATTCAAAATAATAGGTCTGAAAAAAGGTCATTTCCGGTTACGTTTGATATGCTTATAAGTTTTAAACAATATTCCTGAGCCAATGTCTTCAGCTGTAAAAGTTAAGGATTGAGCTTTAAAAACAAATGCTTTTACTTTTGCGAAAAATTATTTCTAAGTCTTTGATGTAGGAATTGAATTACCCAACATTTGGTTGAAAATTGACCTCAGGGGCCCCCAATGGGGCTGATATCCAAAACTCAGGTGCAAAACGTTCAGTGAAACTGAAACTTAGGCAGAAGCTCTTAAAGTGCCCCTGTGATCAAATTTTCGATTTGTATTTTTTTACATGTTCGTGTACAACTAGACGTCCTTATTCATCTTGCCAAATTTCAACCCATTACGAACATCAGAAGTCATTTTATTTTAACATTTAATTCCGAAAATTTACGGCCGCCATTACAAAACCCTGTTCCAAGGCTTGGTTGCAAATGAGAGAAAGTGACGTCAAAGGCTCAAAATACTTCACGGGTTGAAATGAGAATAACAATAAGTGTTCAAAATCACGCGAAAAGGAACAAAAACTTTGGACGTGTTCTTCGTGCAATTTTCTATGCTGATTGTTATTAAAATTTCAACCCGTGAGGTATGTTTGAGCCTTTGACGTCACTTTCTCTCATTTGCAACCAAACCTTGGAACAGGGTTTTGTAATGGCGGCCGTAAATTTTCGGAATTAAATGTTAAAATAAAATGACTTCTGATGTTCGTAATGGATTGAAATTTGGCAAGATGAATAAGGACGTCTAGTTGTACACGAACATGTAAAAAAATACAAATCGAAAATTTGATCACAGGGGCACTTTAAATGAATAATACACACGTATCGTAATAGATTTGCTTCAGTTCATTACAACACTGCACGCCTAGTGGAGTGCATCTCTATCCTTAGGTAGCAAATATTTTGAACTATTTCCTTCTAAATGCAACTCTAACAAAGCGACACGAATTTTTTTTGGGCAAGCGCAAACCTTAAAGCTCTTTCTCTCTTTTTTTTTAGCAACAGAGATTATTAACTTGTTTATAGTAAAAGTTTAGACATGCCAGGTACATCTGTTCCAATGCTCACCAAATTCTACATTTGTGTTTTGGATTCATTGGCGAACCTAAAGGACAGTTAAATGCCTTTGAAAACTCCGGGAAATTCATGAGTGTACCATTTACCCTGCAGATAAAGAAAAAAGAAATTATGATAAGTTAATTCATAGTGAAAAAAGTTTACCAAAAATCTCTGGCATCATACCTTTAGCCCCAAAACAAGCAATCACTGGAAAACACTGATTCATTCATGTTTAAGTTTAACTTAAACCTACGCTTAGACGCATGTTAGTCATTCCACACGAACCAGTTTGTCTTAAACGTTTTTTAATACCGCCTATAAGCTCCCGACCTTCTTAACGGATATAAGCTGTCCCGTTAATAAACACACACAAAGTCCATTATATACCTTAAAGGTTCTGAGGATCAAAACCCCCTCTCCATTAAGTCCCACCCGCTTTCCGGAATGGTCGATCGATCGTGACAAGGTAACTTTACGTGTTATTGTGTTAAAGTTCCTCGTTATAACCGTTCAATTATCGAAGTATGCGCAGCAAAGCAGGGCTTAAAGGTATAAGCACAACCCTTTTTCTAAAGGAGGTACATCACGGGGATTGTGTGGATTTTTGGTGTAAACTAGTGGTAGGCCGCTTAGCCCAGGAGAAACATGCGTTGAAGATTTTAAAAAAAGCTATAACTTTACTTAGCGAAGAGAAATCAAACCATGGCTATAAATAACAATTTTTGGAAGACACGTGGAAACAAATTGAATAGTTTAACCTAATTTTTCAAATTGCAATCCATTTCCATCCAAGCCATCCGCAGCCAAAGTAGCTTATTAACAGTTTTAGTGCTCTAATATAGCAATTGCAAATTAAAATGGACAATTATTTTTAGGTTTCCTGCTGCACAGATATATTTTTTGGCTGTTCAAAAATATGTTAAAATCCGTGACAAAGTCCCTGTGATCTCTGAACCTCCCGTGTACTTTTGCACATGCGCAGTACAATCTACGTCACAGAACATATTATTAGGAGCCCATCACAAATTTTAATGGGCTCCTGCTATTATCTAACAGTTTTAATCCATCACGTTTACTTTTTCTAGTTTCTATTTCGTAAAAATGTGTTACTAATCAGCACTGCTTGGTAGGAGATATATCGCTTGAATTTCCCCCCATCCCCCCCCCCCCCCCCACCTCACCTCACCACTCTCTACTAAGCTTTTTCGGTAAGCCCAGGATTTATAAGTCAAAGTCAAAGTTAACTTTATTCGCCCATAACCCATAATTAAAAGTAAAATCATCACATCCAGTAGTTTACAATGGCAGGAGATCTTAGCAAGCTCTAACCCGGCTATTGCGGTAATTTTGTTTTTTGCATTTCTTGTTGGTATTTTATGCTCTGCAGATAAAGCGATTCATGTAATCTGATTGGTTGTTCGAGCGGTCCAGATTCTTTAACTGGACTGCTTGCTTTCTATTTCGACAGCTCACGCAAGTTATCCTTTAAAGAGGTGGTTATAAAACTGTTACTGAATTAGTTTGTTTGGCCCGGATGTAAAATATCAGCCGTAGTTGTATCTCCCTAGGTAAACCTAATTCGCAAGGGATTTATTTACCAAGGTAAATAAAGGCTACACGTACCTAGGGTTACATTTTCCTGTTGACTTTGAGTCTCAAAGGCAGAATATTAAACTTGGCACAGAACACACATAAAAGAAAACATGTGAACTGAAGCATTATGTACAAGCTTAATACTCACAACCAAGGTTGAATACCCGTGGAAACTGAATGACCCTACGACACACCAAGGGTTTTACCTGTTAAATTACTGGGTTTTTTTTTACCTTGATTGATTTTCCCGAGATAACATCGGTTACATGCGAAAAACCTACTTTCCCCATTAAGATTTCAAATAATCCATGGGATCTTAGCAGATCTTAGCGTTGTTGTAACAGCTCCCGAAAATACAGAAGCATAATAAAATTTAAGGTGGCTCTGAAACCGCTTGGGAGAAATTATTTTAACTTTGCAAAAAGTTGCATCTTAACCTGCCAATCATTTTTCAATAATAAAAAATGGGGTTCACCGGACTCGTTTTTGAGTTATAAGCACTTAAAGGGAAAATTAAGGGTGTTTTTAACAGGTAAAACTGTTGCTATAGTAACCAGTGACGTCATGAAAATGACCACAACTTATTCAGCAATGATTGGACATTTGTTCGATATCATTATTGTAGCAGCTACTCATAAAGATTTGTAGTATTGGCCCATCAAAGTTTTAGAGCTTGAAATTGCTGGAAACCGTTGTGAGGCTCCTTAAAGCTTTATAAAATTTGAGCATTTGTTATTTCGATTGCCAAAAATTAGAGAAATCGGTTAACGTTTACATGCCCAAAATTCCAGTCGATTTAGAAAAGATCACCTCCGTTCCCAAAAATAGCCGCGGGCCACCTTAATAACATTAAAACCAGGAAAAAATTCCGTTTTATACCTCCATGGCATGGGACTGTGGCCATAGTATTTCGTAGCAACGCGAGCCGCTCTATCGTTGTAATGACTGCACCAGTTCTGTGGGAACGTAAAGAAACGTATTTCATTAAAAATTGTTAGCTCTGAAGAAGAAATGTACTACAGGGGAACAAAACATGTGATACATGCGGAAAATTCTCGTCGAGGTCAACAATGTTCTTGAAAATACACGTCGAATTAGCATTCGGAAAGCCAAATTGAGGTATACTTACGTACAGTTCGTGTTTCCCCTAGGCCAGCGTTTAGCTCCGGCTTATTTCCGTCCGTCCGTCCCCCCCTCCAGTTCCCCTCCGGCTAAATTAAATTTCCGTCCTCCCCCCTGCTGTGGATGGGATGCTAGTCCATTGACGGTTATGCCATTCCCCCCGCCCCCAAGCAATTAATTCGCAGGTACCAACATGGTGGCCCCGGCCAGGGCTCCAACCTGAAAAAATCGTGATCTTGTGTCTGATGTTGCATTTTTAACTTGGCAAATGACATAGGAGAGCTGATCATCTTCCAAGTACGGTTTAACTTACAGCAGAATTCAGGTTGAGCGTTTAACGTTCTGTCTGGGAGAATCACAACAGGCTTTTTCCCAGACAGAACGTTCCTGCCTAGCAACGTCTGTCATTTTGCCTCGCGACGTTATCAATCAACCGAGATGTGCTGTACGTTAGTAGATATCTAACATGTTCTAATAACCAGACTATATTATATTTAGCGACTTACCCTTGCAAAACTAATGAAAAACACTTGCTCATTTGACAGCAGCGTTCCAGGAAGCCTAGGCTCCTCCCAATGCTCTCTAACCCACTTCCGGTATGCCTGTGTAGGATTAAGAGTTTTATTGTTCCATATACCTTTAAATAACATTACTTATGTCTCTGCCATGTACACCAACGGTATATTATCAGCGAGTCCTGTCGTGTTGTTGGGACCGCCATGTTAAATGTTGGTTTTCTTGCGACTGGTTTATTTAGTTGAATTGACACTTTCAGTCTAAACCCATCAAGGGATCTGTTGGTAGGTAAGTTTATGGTTATCACAGTCTAATACAAATCTTGCTAGAAAATAGCGATACAGCCTTCACTCACACAGTAGCTTGAAAATTGGCAGCATCTGAATACGATTTTTGGCATTATATAAAAGGCGTTACTGGCGTGTAAGATGTTTATTTGTAACAGAGCAAAAATTTGGAAGATTAATGATGTAAAGCTAGGCTTCGATAAGGAGACCACATTTCTAAACAAAGGCTACTTCATGGAAGAATATGTAAATGAAACAATAAGAAATTATGCAGTGACATTTTTTCTCTTGTACTGCATTGTTTCCGCGACTTGTGATAATCAATGAAACATCACATCAAAATGCAAGTGTTTGATCTCAGATGAAAAATATTGTTTCATCACAGATGAAAACCTGGTGGTGTTTTATCTGGTGTTTGACTAGCCATCAAGATATATCCACCTGACCCAAATGGTCGTTATTAATTGGCTGTTAACTGCATGAATAATTAATGAGTTTGAGAAGCTTAGTTTTAAGTTACATGTGACTTTCATATCATATAAGTTTAACATATATACTGCATAATGAAAATATACCAAAATATTTCTTTTGGTATCATGTATTATAATTTTTCAGTCCAGCATTTTTTTTCTGCACATGTACTTACTTTGATAGATGATGCAAAAAAGCTGCAGTTTATTTTGGTATTGCTTTCGAAAGCATGGGGCATTCAACTGTTGCCATTTATGTTCAAATAAAGGTTGTTTCCCTTAGGAATGACCAACCTTTTCCAATCAGTGAGCCAAGTAGATAACAAAATATTTAAATAACGGGAGAAAATGACCAAAAAGGTATTTCTTTATTCTCAGGGAATCAAAGGCCTCTTTGAGACTACGAATATTTTGCATAACGAAATACATGCGTCAATATAAGCAGAAAAGATGAAGATATTTTGGTTTTATTCCAAGAAAATCTCTTTCTTCTTTCCCTTCTTAAACCTAACAAAATCACATTCAAATCACTGGCCTGACTCCGCAATATCAGCATCTTACCTCTAGTGCTACTCGAACACCTCCATTATCTGCAATGTTTTCTGACAAAGTTTTCTTGCCGTTCACCTGAGGTTTGAGCAAACATAACTTCACCACCCGTAAAACAAAAACGTGACAATAAGTAAGTTCCTTGACCAATTTTAGTGAAGCAAAGCCCTGTCGAAACTGCTAACCTACTACCTTCGCGCTGTTTTTCAGAGCGAATGTTAGATAGGACTTTGGTATATCGTGCGCAGGCCAGTTTCGATTTGTTAATTTTGTTTGTTTGTTGTTTTGCTTTTATAAACGACACAGGGTTAGGGGAGACTACACAAATGCTTCTTACAGATGATTCCGAATTTGTCAAAAAGGCCTAAACTACATTTTTTGTTAATGTTGTTATAAGGTCTGCACTGCTTAAGATTCTCCACTTGATGCTAAAAAGTTTGTTGTTGTTTTTGAGTGTCCAAATAATTTTGGAATACCTCTTATCCATGTTTTTGGGACAGCCACCATCTAGCTACCACCAGCCGTAATTTGAAAAGGTCATATAATATTTAACATAAGAAATAAGAAAATAACGGGGGCTAGTGTTTTAGACACATAAAGGGCCACAACACAGGCTTTCTGAAACTTAAAATGTAACTGAATCAAACTTGAGTTACCTTATAACCATAAAATGTATAGTTGGAGTACTGATCAATCAAACAACGAGACCTTTCGTTAAAGTTTGCCAGGGTTGAGTTACTCCACCATCTCCTTCTATTTCCTTCGCTGTCGTATAATTTTCCTACAAGAGTGAAAAGTATGCTTTTGAATCCAGTAGATCGTGTAAACTGCAGCATGGCAAGGAATACAAAACAAGAAAGGACTTAGAAAGCTTGTAGTAATAACCGAGATGCTATAATGATTTTTTGCCAGCTGTAGTGTTCAAGGGCCACTAAGGCAAGCTACAAAGGCTAACAACTGCTTTTAATACAGAACACACGGCAGCACACGCAGTACATGCTTTCCCGCTTACTCTACAGTTTTGGCATCCCGGATGTACTCTTATGGGTAACCGCTGGCCTATATGACCACTACACCAGCGTGAAAATTTCTTTCTTTCAAATGATTGTAACATGCCTGGCTAGGTCTAGCAAAGTTTGTTATATTCTCATTACATTAACAACTCTCAAAAAATCTAGCTTTCGTAATGAATAGGATTTTCCTGTGGTTGTTACTACTACACGAAAATTTGAGCTTTTAGCGGTTGATGGTTGTCAAGCTATTTCCGCCTCGTAGTCTGGAGCCATTCGTTTTAGTACTTGCTTGAATACCAACATGCCAGTAGCGCTTCCGGGAGATGGCTTTTGCATACGTGAACTAAAAAGCTTATCGCATGTCTGAAACGTTCACCTCTCATTTCCTAAAACATTAAAAGTTGTCTGTTTCCCGGGATTTTTCCGAGGTTAAATCAAAAATTAGAGTTAAATCGACGTTTCGATCAGTTTCACTGGGTACTATCTCGAGCTACTGAAGACTGAAGGAGATGAGTACGTTGGACACTATCAACTGTTCTGGAGGACCTAGATTATGCTTATGACATCGTTTTGTTATTTCATTCTTTTCGTGAAATGCAGGAAAAAACTGATAGGCTCACAGATTCGCTTGACAGATAGGGCTTCAGATGAGCCGGCGTTAGCAAGACAGAAGTCTTACCTGTAAACATCTCAGCACCATCGCCCATTACAGTCAAACGCCTCGAACCGTAGCTACACGACAAAGTTTTTGACATCTTTGTGACAAGTTTTTGATTACCCTGATGAGTTTTATGGCTTCCGGTTGCTTTAAACTTCCAATCAGATGCCTTGAAAAATGGAAGGCGGGGTGTAAACCGCACAAATAACTGAATTGGTCGGCCGATTCGGTGGTTTTGAATGTGGAATGGACCTTTTTCACAGGATTTTCCTACAAATTCACCACAACATACTACCGTATTTTCTCAATTAAACGCCCCCGGCGTTTATTTCAAAATTGGCCTTGTGCAACCGGCGTTTACTTGAAGCCGGCGTTTAATCGGGCCCGGCATTTATTTATAAAGTGCACCTTTCTGTCACTTTTTTCAAATTGATTTATTATCACCCATCCTCCGAGACCTAGGGCAGTTTCCCTTTGTACCGCCCTGGCAAACTGTCCCTGAGTCTTTGAGGATGATTATTACCGAAAATTACAGCATTATATACAGCACACCAATTTTGCAACCAGGATATGCAGCAAACAGAACTCAAAGAATGTCTAAAAAAATAGGAACAAGTATGGGTACAAAGTTTTAAGTTCGCATAAACGTTTAGTAAGATTATCAGAATATTATAGCGCACTAGTATATCGCAGTAGTTCTATTTAATATGGCAAAAATCAACTTGTTGGTTCGAACGCAAATAAATGCCGGGGCCCCGATTAAACGCCCCAGGCGTTTATTTAAAAAACAACCGTTTTTACCCGGCGTTTAATCGAGGTCCGGCGTCTAATTGAGAAAATACGGTATAATATTTATACATTGGCTGATTTGACTGGACAACTCTGACTAATAACGGAATTTACCGGTCTGGCCGGACAGTCCTAACTAATAGTAAGCGTCCTAAACCTTTCTGTCACCGCTACTGATCAGCTCGTTACATGAATTGCCTCAGCGGACTCTCCTAAAACTAGAACTTAGTCCCCTGTGGACTAGAGACCCATGTGCTTGCGAGATCCGCCATCTTGCTTTTGTGCTACTGTTGTATCTTTTTTCAATCGCGTGCTTAGTAGTTCTCGCTCGTTACTTTGATCTAATGTAAATTGCTAGAATGCTGAGACCCATCATCATCATTCATTTGCCACAAAACAAGAGAAATTATTTACAATTTGTTCAGTTTATGTAGGGAAAGGAGACCTCCAGTCAATCACAAGGCTTATTAAGGGGGCCACTTCGGTTATCAATATATTTATAATTGAGCTGTGAGCGTGCGGCTTGGCCAATTTCCATCATCTTTTCCTAAAAGTGGGAAAGCTTGTTGAACCAGATATGGATATTGGGAGAGAATTCCATGAGAAAATTGGAGAATAAATTAAACTGTTTTGAAAGAAACCCCCAGAACCCGAGTCCTTCCCCATAGTCCAGTCCCTGAACTGTTCCTTCCTTCCACCTCTCTCCCCTAACCGGGGGAATACAACACCATATATATGACAGCGCCTCTCGAAACGCGCGTGTACAGATGACGAATTCAACCACTTGAATATGTAGTAAAGCAGGAACCCGGGAACAACTTCTAAAGAGCTTAACCTAGGTACTATCCGATAAACTCGGCACTGGTACTTACATTTCTGCAGGAGTTAGCAGTTGGTAGTGTCTTCGCCTGTTCTGGTAATCAAGGACTTAGTACATGTTCATTTATGAGTTAACAAGGGCGAAAGTTGATGATAGTTCAAACCAATGCTCAAACTCTCGCTCTTGTTTTGGCCTGAAACTCTAATGCACTCTCATGGACTGTCATGCGCCCTCGTCGACTTTGGACGTGCTAAAATGTTTCATGAGAGTCAATGATAGTTTTCTCTTGTCTTCCTCTCGTTACGTGTCAATAATGACGGACTCTCGACAACTTTCGCTCTCGTTTGGCGATCATAAGAGTCAACGCCCTCCTCTCTGTCGTTTTTTATTTGTTCGTTTTGAGCGTGCGTGTGCAAGTTATCCTGGACTTTCTCATCTCGCGCCTGGGTTTAACCCTCTATATAACGCGCGGAAGGGAGAGGTCAGGAACTGGACCACCTTCCTCGTTACTCTTTCAACGTTTGAGCCTTGTTAAATTTTGAATTTTTCGGCGAAATAAGCCCCACTGGAGATTGTTATGTATGGGCAATATTTCTAGAAGCTTGATTTTAAAGTTGGCACAAGAAGAACAACCTCTTATCCTTTCTAACATATTTGTCTTGCACTTTAACTTGGATAGATGGAAATTGTGTGCACAGGTCGGTAAATGTGTCCACAAAAACCTTGCAAGTTCTTAGATTAAAATAATTAACGCTTACCTTGATCAGTGCTATAGTTTATCAAGTCATTATATTACCACCTTACAATAACGAATGTTATTTAAGTTACTTACTTTATTTGATAAAAAAACGAAAATATTGAACATTTTGGTAGTAACTAGCTAATAATTAGATATGTGAGGCACTTCTATAACTCTTTATTTTATTTGATCTGGTCGTTAGACCAGAAAAGGTCCCATAATTTGACGGACAAGTTTCACAAGAAGGTTTTACACGAAGGCTAATGTGTCCAAGTTCCCTTGTTCATATTTCAAGACCAGAGTTGTTACATTTTGCGTTGTTATATTTCGTGTTCAAGCAGTAGTTACATTTTGCGTCAATAGCTGTTTTGTAACATTTCGTGATGTTACATTTTTGCGTAAGTTGTTACATTTTGCGGCGTTTAAGTCTGCGACAGTCGCTCACTGCCCAATTTCGTTTCCCGAAAGAAGCCTTATAAAAATATCGATGACCAAAGCATATTATGTAGGTTGCTCTGTAAATTGTAAGAACACGGTTTTTCCGTCCAAGGTAGCTCTGTCGCTTTTCCCCCTGATTATGATAAGTTTACCCTAGATCTAAATTACTAACCTGTATCATCAAATCCGTGAGTTATTTCGTGTGCCATCACTCCTCCAATAGCACCATAGTTCATTGCCCTTAATGTTGAACACAATCAGAAATGGCTGTTAGTTTGCTTTCAGCAAATAACTGATTGCTCTCAACTGACGTTCATCGGATTTCGCTTAACCCCGTTTTAATAGCTCTTATCAACACAGTATCGTTTGCAGGCCACCGCGCGCCGGTTGAAGAAATAACATGAATTAAAATTAACAATTAACAAAACCATAACAGCGCATAGAAAGGCAGTAGCGTGTCTGCTCACAGCACCAATAAACCATTCTATGATGATCCATTTAATCAAGACACTATTTATTCTTTGACGATAAAATGATATACACGGCATTCACGTTTATGCATTCTTGTCACTACTTCCTTTACCTTGGATAGAGCAGATTATAAAATGGAGGTTGTAAAATGGCAGCAGGAAACACTGAAATAAAAATATATGTGTCATATCTTAAAAGTTCCAATAGTGAACCAAGACAAGAGAGTATGAGGCCTTATTCCAAAGGTAATTCCTCTTGAGTTATTTTTAGACATTGTTCCCAGTTCACCCGCGGATGCTAACGCGCGTTGCGTGGATGTCCTCGCGTGTTTTTGAGAGACGATCAGAAACGCAATCAGGAAATGTGGTGTGAAAGTAGCTTGTATTCATTTTGTCGACGAACTTAAGGGATACGAGGGTCAAACTAAACTATAAGAAGTGGTAGCACTGACCGAGCAGAGCTTAACCTTGAATTATCGGGATCGAGTGCGAGTTTTTAGACTTTTTTTTCGCAGCAAGAAAATTGCCCCGGCCGGAATAATCGTCAAGCTTTCGACACTGTAACTTACAGGTAGGTGAAATATAAAGCTGGATTCTTTGACCGAACATTTGGCTTGAAACGAATAAAGAAGTCGCATTGAGAGAGCTTGTAGGTCACGGAAATTTGTGCCGTCGGACGATAATAATTACTTACAAGCTTACTTGTAGCCTTTTTTTAGCAGAAGCAGCATCAAATGACCTTCTAAGTATAGATGGAATCAGTTCAGCAAAATTATCAGCTAGTCTTTTAAATGGCGTTGTTGTGTTTGTGTTTTTATTTGGCGAGTTCAATCAAAGCATGGAAAAAGGTAGATATAATTGAAGAAGTAAACCTTGATGAGGAAAGGCGTACGGGCCGGGGGAGGGGGGGGGGGCAGTTTCGAAAAAAATTGAAATTTTTCGGGCAAAATGCTCACGATTCGGGCAAAAGCAGTTGGAATGAATAGAATCCGGCTTCTACAACAGGAATAAAGGGTCCATCTTGAAACGTTTGAATGGCTGCCGATCTGCCGATCGCTGCTGGCATTTGCTGCAATTCGCGCCAAACGTTCGTGCCAATTCGCGGAAGGCGGGAGAACGCGTACATTTTGCGTACATTTACTTCTGTTCACATGACATGAAGTTTAGTCTGTGGCCTTCCTGGAGTTTGTTCAAAGTAAACGTTTAAGTCAAGCGGTCAAAAGGCAAAGGTAAATATTTGGTTGTAAAGTGAAATCAAAGCATTTTGTCGGCTTCTACCAAAGCCTGGAGATAAATATTTGAGAAAATGCACGAGACAATCTATTCGGGTTTTTACCCTAGTGTTTTTATTTTGCGTTAAACCTTCTCGAACTCTCAGTCATTGTCAAACCAGGTGTAAAATTGTGGGAAAACTCTCCAAAATTGCGTGAATGAAGATAAAAAGCAACAACTTGAGCTCGTTGCAAATTTGACAGGTAATTTTGCATTGGCTATTTGACAGCTGATTTTGCATTGGATGAAACGTTTTTCCCACCACAATAGCAAAGTTTGGATTTTTTGTTTGATGTTTGTAGGGTGTTCTTCAAAGTTAGTTCTCTTTTATTCTATTTATTTTTAGACCGCTGCATAAATAATCGATGCAAAATGCCGTGTGCAAAAGCTGTGTTTTTATCTACTTTTCACCGTGAACAGTGGCGTGTAATTTGAATTGAAAAATTACTGAAATTTGCTTTTACGGCAATCAAGTAATTGCCAACAGTATGGACAACATTATAAATATCTTCGGACAACGAGACGGAAGAAAAAACTTTTTCTTTAAACATTTTTTTTCGGGGACGAAGATCACTGCAAGAAGATCACTTAAAATTAGTATTTTGTCTCATTTCAAACTTTTCATGATTTTTTGACGAGCCTTTTTACTCGCTGCCATGGAAACGGTAAACAACCCCATTTAGGATGCTTCTTGTTCCACTTATCAAAGTCAGCTCGGCGGGAATGGCTGATAGGTGGTGAGTTTGCTGTGGGTGCTGTGGCAATTGTCGGTAATGGCTTGGGTTGCACAGAAGCTTGTATTTGCTCTGAAGATTGCATGAACAGTGCAACAGACCATAAAGATGGAGATGATGATAATGATGACAACGACGAGGGTGAAGACGAGTAGTTAAGCACTGGACTCAGGCTATGGCTAAAACAGACTTTTGCATGTAGCAAAATCCCCTTTCCAGACAAATATCGGTGTTGCCTTTCTTGCTGTTGTGAAATACTGAAAATTTCAATCTGATGCGCGGAAAGCTATCGAGAAAATGTTTGCTAAATAACAGAGCAACAGCCAGTTATCTAGGGACACAGCTTAACCTATTTCGAAAGACTTCTTGTTTTTGCCCCTCTAGCTTGAGTGTAACCTTAGTTTGACCTTACATGCATTCTGGTGTTGCCAAAACATTTTTGTTATAAGCAACTACATATAGAAAGATGTTCTAAATATGACTAGAGTGGCCGTAAGAAATCATGTGAGCCCATTTTCTTCCACAATTAACGGCCAATTTCCTTACCTTGGGTTAGTTCATCAAATTTCGAAGATGAAGGGCCCTGCCTTGTGCTTACAAAATACATGATGGAACAAAGGTTTGACATTCATTGTTGTACAAACAAACAAGTGCAATTACAAGGAGAAAACACAAAAAGATTTCCTCGTGATAACTGGGTTGTAATCATAAGAAACAGCATTTGTAATTAACGAAATACAGCGGCAATGAGATATATTCATGGTTTCCATGGCAACGGGTGCAAAAGTCTAGACGTAGAATCATGAAAAGTGTGAAATATGACAAAATACTAATTTTAAGCATATTTTTAATACCACTTATTAACCGAGAGTGAGGTCATTACAGGGAAATCTCAGACCGAGGCCTTGATGTATTGACCGAACGATAGCGAGGTCAATACATTAAGGCCGAGGTTAATAAGTTATTTATTATATGGCCTTTTTAGTGCTGAAAAAAGGGAAACGTTTTTCAATATCCGCTTTCACGCGCAAGAGGTCATTCGAGGTCATGTTCACTGAACCGAAACAAACCGGGCCATGCGATCGCAACCAGAAGAAACGGTTTCTTTGACAATGACACAGGGCACCCAAACGCTGTATTAGTTATACATGATCTTAACATAAAATGTTTTTTACTTACCTGCATTCTGGTGTTTTTTTTTTTGCCGCTTTGGGGGCGATTTGAATCAGAGCGAAGGCTGTTTTATACGTTGCGAGTTTCAAACGTTAACCGGTCTGTCGCAATGTTAATACGACGCCTATAATACGTCTCAAGTTGCCATAATTGTTAACTCAAGTTACTAACGCCATTAACTATTAACTCTCCTCGCGACAGACCGTATAAAACAGCCTTCGCTCTGATCTAAATCGCCCCCAAAGCGGCAAAAAAAAAAACAAAACACCAGAATGCAGGTAAGTAAAAAACATTTTATATTAAGATCATGTATAACTAATACAGCGTTTGGGTTCCCTGTGACGCCATCTTGGATTTGAATGTGCACGGTCATTGTCGCGTGACTTCGAAAAACTTAAACAATAACCTATCTCTTTGAAGATTGCCGAGCTTCATAACCAGTCCCCTCGATTAACTATGGGTAAACGAGGTAAAAATAAATTGTTTAGCAATAACGACTTTCACCCGATGTGTGAATAAACAAACAAATAGATTTTCTAGCATTCATTTCTAGTAAAAATGACGGTATTTTGGTATAAATAACAAATTTACCAACAGCGCGCCATATTACTTTTATTATATCTGCCGTACATAATGTTAACTTTTTTGGTTTGCATAATCGTTCATCTCGCACGCACGAAAAGAAAAGTCACAACCACATTCTGATTGATTTCTTCGTTTGTAAACTTTTACGCATGATTTCAGCTTGGATATAACTTTGTTTGTATTGTTTTGAATCACCGTGGCGTAAATTTCCTAGCTATAGTCAAAGGGAACAGAGAAGAGGTCACATTCATTACTGAAGTAGCTACTAAAGTTATCTCTGTTAGCAAAAATTGTGTGACCACAGTGAGTGACCGCGTCCCCTCATTTTCTCGAGTGTTACAGGTGTTACACTCGATAAAAATCAGGGACTGCATGTCGAAGCCACGACCGCAACTAACTTTAAACCTACCGGTTTTCTGCATCCGTAGGTTAAGATTCGAAGCAAAGAACTAATAAAATTCGTTCTTATTTTGATTAGTCATGGTTACACATGGCAAAAATGGGCGTGTCTTTCTGTTTCCAAATTCATCGATTCCAATGGGATAGGTTTGTAGTTATGGCAGGGTATGCGCTTAATCACCGATGCAGTGGATCGAGTTCGAGTTTGCTGGGTTTGAGCTCGGTGATCGAACCCAGCAGAATGTTTGTTGTTTAATTGTGGGTTCGATTAATAATCTCAGTACATACATACATACATACATACATACATACATACATACTTTATTTGGTCACGCAGGTTAAAAATCTGGCAGCCATAGGCTGATGTGGACCTGCGTTACTAAGTTACAACATTTACATCTAATAAAAAATAATTGTATTGAGTTCATTAATCGAACTCAAAGTTAAACAACAAACATTCAATCCTAGGATTGGGTTCGATTGGATGCGTACGCCCGCTTTATACCAAGACTTCTTGTTTTAAATGATACTGAGAGTGCCGTTAACGATATCTTCATTCTAGCATATTGTTAGTGAAAGGCTCTAATTAGGATTTTCTTATTATAAAACCAGTATTGCCTAATGGGTAGCTTCGTGCAAAGAACGCTTAGTACTAGTCATGAAGTTAAGTTTCTTACCCATTTTATTTTCGTTGTATGCATAAAATGCATTGAGCATTGTTGGAGGGAAAGGCCATCTGAAGTGAAAAGGAAGAAATTTCTTTTTATAATTACATTTCATAATAGCACAATGATTACCAAAAGTACGAAGTCTACATAAAATGGGTTTATAGAATACATTAAACACTAAGCGAAAGCGAAAAGAGAAGTCCCTCTATAACACGAATTGTTATCTTAGTAGTTATCCTCTTGCGTACGCCACAATGTCGAAAGCTCTTGTTGGTAGTGGTAGTTGAAAGTTCCTCGATCAAAGTTTTGGCGCGATGGAATGAGAAATTATTAAATTGTTTTAATCGAGTTTTTTCTCCATCCATTAGGCTGAAATGCCATGAACTTCGTTCGAACAATGATGAGCTGTCACTACCAATGATACTCTTCAGCACGCTGTTTTGGACAAGCTTTCTCAAAACAGCCGATAGCATGTAAAATCGCGATTGTTAACAATGAACTTGACGAAGGCTTCCTAAACACATTGTTCTCCATATACAGTGAGTTTAAAATTTCCACTTTTCTTGATCAAGAACATCATGCTTTCTCGTGCTTTCATTATTGGGTAGCCTGATGGTCATGGGTTTATCGGTATCTTATGTTTCCTCTCTGTAGAAAAATTTCCCAATGTTTAATTTTTGCGAGCCTAAAAATAAAGCCCACGACAAAATAAAGGTCATTAGAAATTTACTTCATTTTTCGTTACACAGCGAGAAAACTAAGATTATATAATTATCGAGAAATTGTTGCGAAATGGACGTCTTCTTTAATATTAATAAGCTTATTAAAATCAAAAGAGAACTTCTTACTCAGTCCTGTCCACAACGGTTTCCGCTTTTGCAAGTCTGTCGAGATTCATTCTCTTTGATACTGCAATATCATTGTCAAAATATGTTTTGGCATCAATCTTTACCTTTAAAAAGATAGAGGAAAACGGATGAATTGATCAAAGGCAGATCAAGCAGCAAAATGGCATTTGTTAAATAGCTACATCTGGCGAGCAGAAATTGATCTTGAGATATAGAAATTAAGTTAAAAAAACTGGGAGGTGATCAATAGGCCATTTTCGTATTCTCGGTTTTGAACTGGAACTAGCGTGCAATGGAGGCTAATGCGGGGGAATATCATAAAAAACAGCTTCATCTCATTTGCATTAGAAAAGATTTACCCGCATTAGCCTCAATTGGAAGCTAGTTCCAGTTCAATACCAAGAATACCAAAATGGTCTATTGCGAGTTCTATTCATACCTGCGAAAGAGACGCGGTGGAAAGGCAAATCAGGCAAATGAGATTTTTAATTTCGAATTGTGAAATCTTGTGCACTCTTCAAGTAGCTACTTCTTTCGAGTTATCTTCCTTTTTCTTTGACGTATCATTTTCACGAAAAATAAGTAATTACGCCTTTCATTTGTTTGATTCCTTTTTTATTTACTTACAGAATATTTGGCTCCAACAGAACCTTTAACTCGGTTTTTGAGACTGCGCTGAATTCTTAAAAAACAACACCATGGCCAATCAAGAATGTATTGTTATCTGGATTTACAATAAGGGGGCATCAGGGAAAGCAGTTTGTCCTGTGTTGTTAGTAGTATATTAGGCACCGGTTAATCCTGTTCTTTTGGACAGGAATCTCATTAGTGCCGGGGGACAGGAATAAATTAAGTAGGTGACACCATGAACAAAATGGAATGGATTAAATTAAACCGAGGGTGGTGTCATGTTCTATTTTTATCTTGGTTGGTATAACCGGTTTGACAAGATTGGCTTTATTTTTGAATCAATGATATCATACTTTACTTTTCGGTATTGCGCACTATCTGCACCAGTTCTTCGAAATAATACTCGATGCGCTTGAGTGAACTCAATAATAAATACATATTATTTTCGCTTAAATCTTAAGGGGGTGACTCTTATTTACCAGTTGTTGCTAAGGGAGGTTTCTAACTGTAATATTTACGACAGGTTTGTTCCGTTGAAGAGCCCTTCAAGAATTTCAAATCACGGCCATTTTTGACGAGTCACGTGACCACAACAGAAAAAAACTCAAACGGCGTATAGATTTAAAAATAAAAATCAGCGCCAACAGATATATAACGTCCTCATGCTTAATGCGACATATCGTTTTTATGAAATTTGCATTGTTATAAAAGCTATGGAGTAATAAACACTCGTATTTACACACTTTTTTGAGTAGCGCTTCCGTTTTTCATGTAAACCGTAATTGCATACCTCAGATTACAAAGACGGCTACGTTTTCTTTGATTCCTAAAAGAAATCGGAACTCCACCTTCCTTGTTCTGAATTTTAGGGATTTCAAATTCTAACGCGCGATTTGGGACTGGCGCTAGTTATGCACGCCCAATGATGTATTTTTCAAACCAGGTGTTCCCCCAAATAAAATTCACCACTTAGTGTTACAAAACGCTGCAAAATCGCTTCCCACAAAATAGAGTCTTCAGCAATCAACTGCTCTGGATCTGTAGTGAAGAGTCTCCCCCCTTAATAAAGAAGGATTGCGTGATCGTGCGAGCGTTTCCGTGGGGATATATATCCCCTTCTTTTCGTATTTCACCTGTTTCCTAGTATATAAAAGGCAGGCTCTCGGTGAGGCTCTCGACGCAAGAACAACTTGGTGCCCTTAGATGAAGAGATAGTAACAAAATAGTAACAATTTATCAGTTTATACTTATGTGGAGAATAACATCGATCCTCAATTTTAACAGCGAGCAATGTTCGGAGGTAAAAGTAACTGTTTTCAAATGGATATGTGCGAGAGACTCGGCTCAGAAAGCAGTTAGCATATCGAGCGTAACCAATCCGTTTCGATTTAATTAAGAGTTTGGTTTTTATGTGTATGAACACGGATAACGGGGAACCAGTTTATTTTTCCACGAGCAGATGTTGACCACCGAAAAGTGACAAAATTTCCGAGAAATGGAAATTGTAGTTTTCAGAAAGCCTACGTGATCATTCAGCGAAGAATCGAACTGTAGTTTTCTTGCTCAAGAAATGTAGATTCAGGTTAACTTAATTATTTTTCTACCACAATTTGCCTCATCGCTGTTGAGCGAATGTGGAATAAAAACATATGCTAATGAATCAATTTTTAAATGGGATTAAGTTACAACGAAGTCAAATCAAGGTTAACAATACAACAAGGTCACGTTCGAGTAAAAGAGTTATTTTGAGGATCGACAGAGAAATCACGCAGGAGCCGTGGACGCAATCCGCGAGGTCATTTATTTTTCATCGGTTTTTCCATTTGTTTGGGAAATCTCTCGAAAGTCAATGGCCAGCGGTGTATTTTTGTATTGTGCAACGTGGCTCTGATTGGTTGCCGATGACCGTGATCCTTTGTTCCCCAGGCTTTAAAAACACAACTCTCTCAGAAGACGCCGGGCCAAGATGGAGGACGCCACTCAGAGAGAGGTAGTCACACAAAGCGTGACAAGAGCCGAGTGACCTGCATGGTGGTCTGGGGGCCAGACTCGCGCCCTCCCTCCTTGCCTCTCTCTGATTGGCTCTTTCTGAAGTTCGCTTGATGACGTATTTCTAGTTATTAAAAATATGCAAATGACCAAAAGCTGCCATCTGATTAGTCCATTAAAAAAATACTGCGCTCTGATTGGTCAGGCCGCAAAATTAACACCTCTTACTACTAACGTAACCCGCAAACTGCAAGACGCAAATATTTAACTGTCTAAGGAGGAGATAAGAAAAAAGCTTGAAAACAACTCGTATAACTTAAAAACGCGTTGTGACCCCTCGTTTTCATTTTGTAAAATGGAAATGGTAATTCTATAGGACACATGACACGTGTAGTGTTCCAAAAATTATTTTCTTTCTTCTATCCCTTCTTTAAACCTCTTAAAATTTCACTCAGATTCACGTATACCTCGACCTTAAAGTGCCTCTTTCTTAAAGACGCTTTCGTTTTTGAACGTTACTTAAGTGAATTATCTACCGAAACAGTTTATAGTTCAACCTTGCAAGTACATAAGTACTTCAATTACCTGTCTGTGACTGAAAAGTTAGTTAGTTAAATTTAAGTGGTTTTTTGAGGTCCGTCAGTCGCTTTTGAATACGTCATGAATACATCGTTTGTAAGATACCGATAGTTGTTGGCATCTGTTAAAGGGGCTAGGTCACGGTATTTTAGGTAATTCTATTTATTTTCGTTAATTAAGAGTTCTAAACTTCAAATTGGCAGAGCAAAAGTCTTTTATTGGCAAAATCATGGCCACATAACAAACGAGGATGATTTTCGAGCATTGTAAATGACACTTTCATACAAATTGAGAGAAACTTGAAAAATATCGGGCCGACGTTTTTCAAGTTTGCCCGAACGCAATCCGTTTTAATCTTCTCGAATTTTGCCCATCCATGCCCCTTTTTGGTCTTTCTGTGTTTCTTTTGAGTTCTTCTACAGTTTTAAGCCGTTATTGTTATATTTCAGTTAATTTTATGACAAGTTGGTCAGTGCCGAAATTGCCTAAAATTGCGTGACATAGCCCCTTTAAGAGGCGTTTGTTTTAAGTAAAAAATTAAAACCAAAACAAGCTAAACAATCTCCCGAAGATTTAAAAAGTCAAATGTGTGCATTTTGTTTGATCAAAAGACAATTAATCAAATTCCCAATAAAGAGATGTGGAAATACGTAGGCGGATTTTATCAACAATCGGAACATACCTCCTTATACTTTTGTGCCATGTATTCAATGTCCACAATATAATCAGGATATCCTACGTTTTCAATAAGAGCCTCCGCCTACAAACAAACCATTTATTAAACGCCTAAACCAATTAACAATATGTTATTATTGGACCGAACCGATTAGCTTTTGATAATTTAAAACCGACCGGAGGAATGATTTCTACATGTTATTGCTGAACGCGGCTTAAAACTATGCTCATGTGTGTAAGGTATAAAAATAAAAGGCAAAGCTATGGTAGCTAAGCAGCATTATACCAAGAAGTGATTCAGGAAGAACAAAGATAAAACAGAACTTTTGGCAAAAATTTCACTGAAGACAGGTTCACACACCTTTTTTCTGGCTGCCTCTCGAGTCTCATCGTCCATCCATTCCACATTTCCAATGTTAGAGATAAAGGCAGCTCGAATATCTTCAATAATGTCCATTGCCTATATAGTTCAGTGTAAATATTAATCCATTGCGGCAAAATTTCACAGAAAAAGGTATACCAATATAGTGCAGCTATTACGTCAATTAAATAGACTCCAAATTATACATTCATGCGGAAAAACATAAAAAGCATACTTATCGCTAGCAGAGAAATTAATTGTTTCCAACAAAATCCTCAACTTAATTGACACAGGGACATGCCGCTGTGTAGCAGGAACAAAATCACAGCATGTACGCACTCACGAAGAACATGATGCAGCGAGACGTCTCACTCAGACACAACTGAACGTGTCGCTGTAGTTACTTGTGTGCGTACATGTTGTGAATTTTGTTCCTTTCAAACATGTTCCTTCGTGTGTATTCATCGTAAGTGGTGCCTTGATGCACATTGCATAGAACATGGACAAAACTAAAATCTACAAGTTTATTGTTTGTACTACAGAATAAAATATCAAATAGCGAGAGAAAGGCTCCTATTAGTTGCTATTGTCCCTCCCTGAAATAGCTTCCTTATATTATTCTCACCAATTTTTTGCTGTCCCCATAAAACTTTTGATCAAGGAACACTTTCGAAAGTGGTATACCAAACTTCTGTGAAGTTGTAAGTAAACAGAGCTGGTGCTGGTCCGAGTCACTCCAGTAGTTAAAAGCTTGTAGGTAATAAAATTTAAACAATTCTATAAAATCACTGCTGAGCTGTAGAAACTTCGACTTGACCACTCTCCACATAAGATAATTGGCAACAGTTCTAAACAAAAGCAAACATTAACAAAAGAAACGTTCAGTGTAAGACTACAGACCGGGGGTGAAAAGCAGAACAAAATACAGACTGCGTCTGCAGACTGCAGGGTAAAATGCATACCGAGGGTACAGAAACGAAACATCAGTCACAAGGGGATCTTACGTTAATTAAAAGGTTATCTTACCTTTGTTTACGTGATGGTCATTTTGATTTTTTTAAGTACGAGGTTAGGCTCTGGAGCGATTTCCATTTGCGAAGAAAAATGCGGTAAGATTTTCCTTTATTATGTGTATTTGTATCGAGCACTCCTGCAATTGTGTGAAACCATATATATTTTTCTTTTTTTGTAACGATTTTCTATTTATATAGATCCTTTAAACATTATTATAAGATGATTGTTTATTGTTTGTCATTTGTAAAGTGCCATTGGGTAGAAATAGAAATAGCGTTATGTACATGTAAATTAAGTACTGATAATATTAATTCCTAGTCAGTATGCATACACGAGTCAACTATGCGATATATTGAGTTTTCAGTGCACCATTTACCCTGATAATAACCTTTTGGGAGTTATGCTCAGTAGTTTGACCAGCTTTCCCAGATATTCCAAAGAGTATACAACAACTTTCGTTTGACCGTCAACTTCAAATGAATTATCCTCCATCAAAAGCTCTACGTAGTTCGTCCAGTTGATCTACCAAACAAAGTAACACAATTCACCAAATTGCAAATAACACGAAAAACACAAAGCCAATGCAGAGAAACTCACAAAATCGCCTGTGTAATTCTGTATCTCTGAGAGCGTGAGCTTCCTGTAAGCCTGTTCAAAAGTTGGCCTGTTAAATCGTGGGGTGGTTATCTAAAGAGCGAAAACAAAAAGAAAAACTTAGACCACTACCACTGTCACTGTCACTACCACTACCACTACCACTACCACTACCACTACCACTACCACTACCACTACCACTACCACTACCACTACCACTACCACTACCACTACTACTACCACTACTACTACTACTACTGCTACTACCACTACTACTACTACTACTACTACTACTACTGCTACTACTGCTACTACTGCTACTACTGCTACTACTGCTGCTACTGCTACTACTGCTACTACTGCTACTACTACTACTACTACTACTACTACTACTACTACTACTACTACTACTGCTACTACTACTACTACTACTAATGCTACTACTACTACTACTACTACTACTACTACTACTACTACTACTACTGCTGTTGCTGCTGCTACTGCTGCTACTACTACTACTACTACTGCTGTTGCTGCTGCTGCTGCTGCTACTACTACTACTACTTCTACTACTACTTCTACTACTACTGCTGTTGCTGCTGCTGCTGCTGCTACTACTACTACTACTACTACTACTACTACTACTACTACTACTACTACTACTACTACTACTACTACTACTACTACTACTACTACTACTACTACGATATTACTACCTTTGCAAGTTCTTTTTCAAATTCAAATATTTCTAACAGTTGCGCTTCTGATTCTTCTGTTGCTCCGAGTTTCCTTGTTAAGTTTCTCATTAGATCTTTGTATGCTTCACGAACCTAAAGAGGAAAACAAAATAGTTTCTTCTCAAGACTGGTGTGGTGTTAGTATTCACATTATTCAATTTTTAGAGAAATTAAAGGGACAGTGTCCCGGCTGATAGATCGTGTTTTCATAATTATGGCCGGGGCTGGCTTTGAACTTGCTTTACTTATTTTTTTTTATTGAAAATTTTACTGACACTACATACATTTTTGCTATTTTACTTTACACTACAATTACACAAGACGATGCTTATTTTTTAATACGACACATCTATTGTTGAAAGTGATAAGCGATCATCGCAGTGAATTTCCAATTTAAGAAATTGGACTAAAGAAGCCTGAAAAAAAATTCAGGGCTTCAATGGTATTCGAACCCGTGACTTCCGCGATACCGGTGCGATGCTCTACCAACTGAGCCATGAAGCCACACATTGGGAGCGAGGTCAGTTCCCGTGACAGGAGTGAAATGATGTAACGTATATGAAATGATTCATATATGAACTGCGGATGTATATGTTGGTAATAATACGTATTGTAAGATGTTACATCACATCCATTGTTGGTTACAATGCCCTACAATTAACTACTTACAATACGTATTATTACTAACATTGCATTACCTAATCTACTACTTATTTACGAATGTACTCATAATACGTTTCATTACTTACTTACGTTTACACTACATTACATCATTTACATACGGGGTGTTGCGCCAAGCCAAACGATTAATGCTTTAATAACAAAATGTAAATATGGCTACACATTAATTTATGAAACTGGACCATTTCTCTACAAAGGTGCTGTGTTTGTTTGACATTAGAGCTATGTAACGTTCAGTTTATCATGTGCAAGATTTACCAAAATCCGCGAACTGAAATTTAACGTTATTTAAAGCTTTATAGGAAAGAAAGTATTTACCACCAAAGAGTAACAGATGGTTTAGAGCAGTTGAACAAGAAGACCAACCATTCAGTACACCATACAAAAAATCTCATTCCTGTAAAGGCTGAGATTTTTTTTGGATATAGACTGATACCAACTGACAAAGTCAGACCAGAAAGAAGTAACACGATAAGAATAAATGAGTGACTGTTTGCTCTATGTTTGTGCAATAGGGACCATGAGGGTTTTGAACCTTTTTCATTTTGCACAAAATACAATTTGTGTACGGAACGTTATGAATAATTTTGTATTGGAATATCGATAGTTTAATTTGCCTAGTCACACGGAGCATCCATAGCCACGGAGCATCCATAGCCATAGAAATTAGTAAACCCATCAAGCCGAGAAAATTTGGATGTCATTAGGGCTGGTGACGAGTTTGCCTTTGCCCTTGATTTGCAGTCCTTCTTACGCAAAAAGTGACACAAAAACATATTCGGTTCGTTTAGAGTTGAATTACCTGTCGTAAAATTTGTAAAAACACTGCATTACTTCAGAGGTTTTTTTGAGTCTAATGCGCATGCGCATTAGACTCTATGTAGTAGAAAAAGCTGTTAGCAATCCCAAAGGGAATGGTCCGGGATCGATAATCGTTCGGTGTAATTGTGCTTAAACAATAGCCCGTCTCATTGCGGGCTCGGTGCGGTGATCGTAATCCAATCAGGAAGCAAGGATGTTGTTAACGAAGCAACGGTCGAACGGAGCTCTTGTCATGTATGTAATTGGAATAAATGTTTTACAGTGCAAAATAATACGAATCCTCGTTTTCAAGTGTGAAGCCACTGAAAATGTTCTCCTTCCAGCTGCATGTTTTTTTATAATCCCTGGGAAACGCAACGTGATGAAAAAAATCCGGAAGTGACATTTGTGTTCATAAACAAAACATAAATTTGAAAAAAATGGAAAATTAAATAAGATTGTAGTCAGCAATTGGTTGTTCAATTCAACTGAAGCAGGATTCCATTCACAGAATGCAACTTTCATTAAAAAGAGTTTTGTTTTCACCATTCAAGATTCAATCTAGAGCTTGAAAACAAGACAGTGTAATCAAATTACATTTCGCGCGAAATTTGCATAAATATTGAAACTTGCCAAAAAGTAGTTAAGACAGAATGTAAACTCGCTTGAATAGTTATTGAATTCTGATCTGATTATTATTTCCATATATTGACTATTTGAAAGCTGTTCTCAGTTATGAAAACAAAACTCTTTCATTCAACTGCTTGCAGTGTTTTATGGACGTGAAAATATTTCGCTTAATTAAATTACATTCTGCACGCAATGTTTTCTTTGCTCTCCTGTGTCGAAACGTTTAAGGAAATTGAAATTTGTTGAGCAGTATTGCATAAATTGCAAAGAAATTGAAAAAATGTATATTTTGGCTTATTTTGATGGGATTTAGGATATTAAGAATACTGAATAAGCGGCTGTATCTTGTCTATCTATGGGGCGGACCATTATTTTTTTGGAAGCTGGGGAAAATTTTTTCCAAGACAAACAATTTTTTTTCTGTATCGTTGTCTGTGAAAACATTTTTTTCTGGTGTCATCTTTTGCAGACAATTTTTTTCATGCCTGCAAAAAATTTAGTTGGGCTTTTTTTGCTTTTGCAGACAAATTTTTAAGGATTCCTCCCCCCTCTAAATCTGTACGATCTTCCTGTGGTCTACAACGCACTAATCTTTTAACATGAATCGATGAACTCAAACCCTAAGTAACATGTTTTTCCTATTTTAAATATAACATTTCGTCAACTTTCTCAATATATATACTTAAGAGAACAAATATTATCGACTTCTTCTGAACCACTCTTACTACCAAACCTCTACTACACCTCTTGCTCGATGCCGTAAATACCGAAACTACTTCAACTTATTATCCAACACTGCTTCGTAGAGTACAAATAACGCCCAAAACGAGTACAAATATCACACGATATTTGTACTCCAGAGAACTGGTTAGACAGGTTTCGCGCAACACACAAGCAACGAATTGGATTGAAGTTACGAAAAAATGGCGGACAATTAAATTCTTTTTTTCTGAAGACGAAGAGTCGGAAGGCTGGCGAGTATTGATCCAAGTTTATTACATAAATCGAACGAAGAATAGCAGTTAGACGAGAGTGAAATGTCATCATTTATTGAAGAAAATAGAAACAGGAACACAAAACAGAAGACGAAAACTGACCTCAATGTTTGGACTCGGTGGTGCAACTCCATCAACGAGAGAAGGCCAAGGGAGGATATTCCGAGTTTGACGTGTTCTCGTGCTCTTGACCAATCAGTTAGCTGGATATCCCGCGCCAATTCCGTTCTGCTTCGCATATTTCTGTCACGCATTAGCGGCAAATATATATCCGCGAAATTCTCCCGCTTTGACATAACATTTTGGCTTGTTGGATAATAAATCTCTTATTAGACGTTTTGTTGTGTAGTATCGGCGAGAATTTTTACTCGTTGTTTGTATTTTTATACGGCACAACTCGTAAAAATACTCGGCGATTCTACACAACAAAACGTCTAATAAGATATATTTAATATTTCAACCGCACTAACAATCCATGACGCATTAGACTCATGCACCCACTGGGTACTATTTTTTTCTCATGTTATAATAAACGGCACGCATGCATGCATGCATGCGATGACGTTTACATGTAACAATGATTTCCAAGAAATTGCAACTTTTTTGTATTTACGCTGGATGAACCGCGTAGTAAATTCGGCTTGATCCTTTTGATGCGTTCGATGCGTTCGATGTGTTCGATGCGTTCGATGTGTTCGATGGGTTTGATGTGTTCGATGAGTTCCATGAGTTCCATGAGTTCGATGTTGTGCGGTAAAATCTATCGAAAGCTCTCGTCGATTTGAGATTTCACCTAAGGTATGCTCGATAATTTTTCTAACCATCGTTGGCAACGTACGATTTTGTTCTCTAAACGGTTTTCAATATAATAAAAGAAAATCTTGCGGCTTCTAACACGTTTAGTTACATGTGAAGAAAAGCAGAAAAGGTAATTATAAGCACCGATAGCTGAGCCATTTTGCTGATTAGCCTTGGTAATTTAGCAATGTATGCTCTCTCAAAGTAAGTAAGGGCACGTACGTTTGGATTTATTGTAGAAACTGCGGAAACCGCGCTTTCTACAAATCGATTTATTTCGATCGAGTTTGTAGTCACAAGTGTGCATGTCGATTGATTGATTGATTGATTGATTGATTGATTGATTGATTGATTGATTGATTGATTGATTGATTGATTGATTGATTGATTGCAGAAGATACTGGTTTCTCACGGAGCAATGTGTTTGTTTCCCGTGGTAGCATGTTTACTGAGATCACGTCCAAAGTATTATGAACAGCGACTATAAATTCACTTCAAAAGCTCCCGTCGGCAACGTCCGATTTCATTCACAATAATTGAAACCGTAGCGGGAGTGGAAGTTTTCAAGATTTTCACAGCTCATGGCGACTGAATACTGACATAACAAAAGAATTAACTGTCGATTGTTTCCAGTTTGGATGTAACTTTATTCTCAACTATTCCGCCAGTGACAGGTTAGAAGGCGTGCGTCAAACAAGATCGGGTTCTCATCGATCGCCCTGTCGATAATTGTAAAAACCGTTAAAGATCTGAGTAAATATTTGTTGATTAGCCTTAGCAATTTATCACGGAATTTATGTAAATCGCATCTTTGTAACACAACACCCCTCGAAGGCAAGAGTCACGTTCGCGCATACGTTTCATGTTGTGACTTTGGGGTCTTTTAAATTACTTTATTTAGTACTTGCACTTTCATTTCCATTTATTTGTTCATTTTAAACAGAATGTGACCGTGAAAAGTCATTCCCATCCCGCGGAAACGGCCAACGGGTGTCTTGTTTAATTTTATAATTGCTTAAATTTCAAAACAAACGTCCAATACATTGCATACATACAATGTGATGTAATAAGTACAAGTAATGACCTTCGTTATTAAGCAACAGAAAGGCACAGGATTAATTTCCACATCATTGGCAAGGCGATACAAAAGATTGTGTGACACTTCCGCGAGTGTAAGGTTCGCATAAGGTGTCGTGTGAATTTATAATACTCTGAATCAACTCAACAACGCTTTGAAATAAATATTGTCAGCGCACGTTCAAGCAAAACAAGGAGTTTAGGAAGTCCACTTTTTCAATCTTTTTTTTTTCAGGAAAGAGAGGAAACTTATATCGGTTTACCCGGTACAGGCCACTGCTGCGGGCTTAAAAGTTAGGACACCATCCTTCTTGTACAATGATTTCACTGATATAATCGACTCATGTGAGCTCCGATTCATTCGATACCTGATAAAGTACAACATTTACTACAGGCGCGAAACTTCCGTTAAAAAGCTAGAAATCAAACGCACTTTGCCGATGCGATAAGTAGAAGTTGCAACTGAGAGAATTCTCACTCGCCACAACTCAAGATAACGAGTCACGAAGGAAAGAAAGAAAAAAAACATAAGCCTCATTAATTGATAACAATGCACGCTAAAGCAAACAAAAATTTCAGGTAGCTCACCTTTTCAATTGCAATCTGATCAATCTGATCAAGAAACTGGTATCGGTTTGCCTCGTGGAACTTCTGTCTCAAACGTTATGACACAAACGGCCTTCTTCACTTCTCAAATTCAAGCTATCGATGTGCTATGTCGATTTTGTGTACATGTATAACGATCAAAAACTTATGTAAGAGCTCGAATTTATCCGACACCAGATAAAGTCCATCAGTCTCGCCTGACCCCAAATCAAACGCGTTTTGCCAATGCTCTAAGCTGCAAAAGACGATTCATACTCATGGCAGTCAAGATGGCGAACTGAAAGTAAACAGCCAAAGTGCTTAGTTCCTAGTGCTCTTCGGTTTCATTCATGGAGTAATCATCACATCCCCCAAATCGCAACTCGCCTGCCAGCATTAGGCGAAGACTGACGTCATGGCCTAAAAATGATCTAGACATATCATTTCAACTTAAACGAAGCGATTGTATGAAAAGGCGGCACATCTGTGGCACGGGTGGCACCTTGTTCGCTTTTTAAGCTGAAATGAAAGAGGCGAACAAAGCTGCTGGAAAACATAGATCTTCGTGACCATTTCTCGCTTTATTTACCCATCTACAGCATGGAAACTTATGCCAAATGATTTAGGGATAACGTGACGTCTTAGCGTGAACATCCGAAATGTTTGCCGACCTGAACTGAAACTCGATCAGTTTCAGGGTTTTGATTTCTGATCTCATCAGCTTCGGTGACGGTTTTACGAAGAGATTTTACAGCTGATACTAAGCCGTAGAAACCGAGAGGACGTGGCTTTATGTCATATTTTGAGGCAAGAGCATTGAGAGGCAAAAATCTGTTAGTTCCTATCATTTGAAGGTCTTTGACTTTTGTTATAACTTTTTCCGACCAATCTTTAAAAAAATATTGGCTTATTAGTAATTCTTATTAACGAGTTAAACCATAGTCCCTGTTCACTAAAATTGATTTCAGAAGTTATCTGGCGTTCAAAGTTTGCTTCGGTCCAATATTCTAATATCTCCTTAAGGAGGGGATCCGTGACCTTAATCATTTCTTTTGCGTCTTTAACATTAAGGTTGCAGAGGAAAAGGTTTTCGCAGCTATAGTTCTTAAGTTCAGCATCGAAGAGGAGTTTCCACTTTTCCATTGTTTGTCGTGTCTAAGTATTTTTTCACCCATGTTGTTTTGAGAGATTTGTTGAAAGAACAGAGATCTATCATTTTCAGACCTCCATTTCCGGGTTCATTAATCATAACTTTTCTCTTTATTTTGTCGCCCTTACCATTCCATAAAAAATAATAAAACATGTCGTTTAATTCTTTTATAGCATAATGGTTAGAAGGCAATGGCACAAATAAGTAAACCAATTGTGATGCGATCAGTGATTTAAGCACGGTGATTTTCCCTGGCAGCGTTACCCTATTTCCAACAACTTAATAACTTTCTAATTTTTTCAGTTTTCTCTTCAGTTATAGTTCAAGGTTTTCGCCAGATCCGGATCGGTTGACAGCCATAGACCAAGCGTTTTAACCTTGTATTTTGGCCATTTTAAGTCCTTTTCTGGCACAGAAATATTTTCTTGCCCAATCTTAGAGCCGATCCAAAGAGCTTCCGTTTTGCTATCATTGAGCCTGAGGCCGGAGATCTTGCTGAAATCATCTAAAGTTTGCAGAGCTGCGAGAAGGGACTCCCTTGACCAATCTAGGATAAGAGTAGTATCATCTGCGTATTGACTTATCTTAACTTCGTTATTACCAACATAGAAACCCTTTATGCTCCTATTATTTCGGATTCTCTTGGCCAATACCTCCGCTGTTAGGATGAACAAATACGGCGAAAGGGGGCAACCTTGCCTAACACCTCTTTGCGGTTGGAAAAAATTGCTTGACCAACCATTGTTGAGAACACAACTTTCAATTCTACAGTAAAATGTCCGTACCCAATTGATGATTGATGGGCCGAAGCCAAAGAAGCGCAATGTATCCTGAATGAAGGGCCATTCAAGTGAATCAAAGGCTTTTTCAAACTCTATGAAAAGCAGAAGACCTGAGGTATTGTGCTGTGCAGCGTTTTGGATGATGCCATCAATAAGTCGTATATTTTCACCAATGAACCTTCCTTTCATAAAACCTGTCAGGTCACTGTTTGTAAGTTTTGGAAGCACGGTCTTAAAACGATTTGCAATAGCCTTTGCTGCAATTTTGTAATCTGTGTTGAGGAGGGGAATAGGACGCCAATTTTTTATACAAAAGGGTTCTGCGTCTTGTTTGGAATAAGTTTAATAATTCCACGTCTTTGAGTGATAGAAAGGCAGCCAGACTCGTAGCCAAAGTTAAGAGCGGAGAGTAAAAAAGTAGAAATATCGTTCCAAAATAATTTATAGAATTCAGGTGGAAGACCGTCTGTGCCAGGTGTTTTATCCGAGTCCATAGGCTTCTGCGCATTCTGCTTCGGTCAAGATAGCATCGCACCTTTCTTGATCCTCGGGGATTAGAAGAGTTTCGTTTGCTCACTGAAAAAATTGAAATGAAGGGAGTTTTCTATTTTCGAGGCGTAGAGATCTTCATAGAACGTTTTACATTCGGATAAAATGTCCTTATCTGGTGTGACGAGAATATTATCATTACGTTTTAACTGGCTTATCGTGCCTTGTTTAAAGTGTTTATTATATGGCCAAACCATGCAGAAAACGCTTCAGCTTAAAAATTCGCTTCGGTTCGCCGTACTCCCTGACATTAGGGAGTTTAAGAAACCACTACGGCGACACCGAGGACAACGTCGATTAAATAAACGGCACGCGATGCATGCAGAAGCGATGACGTTTCACAAGGGGTCTTTGATAATTTTCAGGACATTTGTCAAAAAATTAGGGTACATAAAAGTAACTGACAACTTCTGTGCTGAATGATTGTTCAACAAAAATTGCGTTATCTTCGCGTGACATACGATATACGATATACGATATACGATGCAAGGTCAAACGCTGTCTAAAATTGTTTACACCTTTTGTTTTAAAGAATGGAGAGATTTCTGTTTACTAAATCTTATAGAACGCATCAAATATAATTTGTTTCTTTCGTTTATGCTTTAAATTAGTCCTTTCTAACGGCCCAGGAGTATTTTGCTTTGAGTTCTATGCGACGATTTCTTGTTGAGTTGACTTGATTTCTTTTCCCAGTATTCGGTTCGAGTGTGTACAATATGCGAGCCAGCGAGTCATGCGAGCCATGCGAGGCAGACCTGCGAGGCACTTAAAAATACCAATAAAAAGGCTACCTATACGATCTGTAGGCTAACCGAAGTGCTTTTTTGGCTAACCGGAGTGTTGCTAGGCTAACCAATGTGTTATTTAGGCTAACCGAAATGGCTCGCTTGCCTCGCATGACTCGCAAGCCATGTGAACCGGGCAAGCAAGAAATCCCTTATCCCAATATAAAAGCTAACCGCAAGCTACCTAAGAGCTAACTGTAGGCTAACCGAAGTGCTATTTAGGCTAACCGGAGTGCTATTTAGGCTAACCAATGTGTTTTCAAGTGCCTCGTAGGTCTGCCTCGCATGGCTCGCTGGCTCGCACATTGTGCATTCCCTTCGGTGAGCATACAGATCGGTTGATCACAACAGGCAACAGACAACAGACAACAACAGATCCTGTCCACTCGCACGGCAAGATTAATCGATCACGTCATCGTCATCGCTTAAAAAAAGGTTTAAGATGGCTCACCTTTTCAACAGATGTTTCAAAACTGCTAATAATCGGTTGCTTCGTCTGCAGTCACGACAGACATCACTTCTTAACTTTATGCCAAATTTATTCGATAACTGATAAAGTGCAACACTCACTCCAGACTCGAAATCTCAATTTAACAGCTACAAATGAAATAAGGTTTGCCGATCGCTGATGATACAAGCTGCAAAAAAATATCTTCCTTTGCCAAAAAACAAGATGGCGGATCTCAAAAAGAATACAAACAATGCAGCTAGTTCCCATTGCTCTTCGGTTCAATTCAGGGAGTAATCGTAACACCGTAACACCAAAAATTCCATAAATTCCATCGCTTTTTCGCTTTACAGCATTAACCGATGACGTCATAAAATGACGTCATCGCTTAAAAATGAATTTATATTTTAGCTACGAATCTCGCGATACTCTAAAGTCATTTAGTTTGTTTCTCTCTGTCAAAACTATCTCAAAACTGAATCTGCAACACAGCGATAAATTCGAAATAGAAATTTAAAAAGTTCGCTGTCGTGGTTCACGTTCTCCAGGCAACGCAGAATTTGGTCATTTCACGTTGTCATTTTGCAGAGGACGGCAAAGAAATGTACCAAGAATTAAAACGCACGTGCACAGCCATTGTTCTACTCATTAAACCTTTTGTTTAGCGACGTTCCCGTTGCCGTTGCCGTTGTGGTTTTCTTAAACTCCCTATTTTGCTAGTGAACGGCGATCACGGGAAAATTAGAACAAGAGAAGGTCGATATCATCGACAGGTATGTTTTCAACTTCTCTAGCCTCTTTAATCGACTGATAAAATATTCTTACCGATTAAAATCGTGTTAAGTGCCTTTAACTTCTGACCTTGCAGTTACCTCGCAAATTCGTTTCTAGCTGGTGTTTTGATTTCGTGTCTGTGAACTGAACGAAAATTTGCCAAAGTTTGCTCGTTCTTGTTATCTTTTTTCGCATCAAACTTTTGGTTCTTCCATGTATTACTTTTTAGCAGAAACAAGTTAACGTTTTTGCATTTTTGTTTGTAAACTTCTCAACGTAAGTGCAACCGGTCTAGATGCCGGTCTAGATGGGAAAATCTAGACCGCGGTCAATATCGATTTTGGCCAATCAAATTCGCGAATTTGGTAGTACCCAGTCCTTGTGAGACACGGCCATATAATAAAATTATATATGAAAATTAATAAGAGGACCTTCAGTAATCAGACGGGACACGGTCCCTTTAACCAAAGAATCAAAGGGCTATGAACAACTGAAACTCGGAAAATGAATTATGCAACCAGAATCTACTTTGTAAAACCGAAAACTTCGACAAATAAAGATATGAACAGGTAAGTTCAACTCCCTATCCGTTAAACCTTTGTATGCCATCGGATACTTACAACTTAACCTTCCACTCTTTGGTAACGTTGGTAAAGGATTACGTGGCTCAGCGGATAAGCTATTGCGCTTCGAAGGACAACAGTAGAAACCTAGTTCTGCAACTCAATTTCTTCTTCTTCTTCTTCTTTTTTTCGTTTTTCTTCGTTTTTCTTATTTTTTTTCGCAAGTGTTTATAACATTCCGCTATAAACATGAACTGTTATAAAATACCGTACTGAGGATTTAAGAATCTATTTGAAGCGTTTCATTGTCATTCGGTCCTAAATGTAAATATACGCGCAAGCGCTATGCACTAGTCAGCGGATTAACAAAAGTCAAACAGGAAGTGACAGATGGAGGGCCGGATAGAAGGATAGCAGGAGTGAATTTGGTCCTGCTGCCGAGAAACTCGGAAAATTTTTTCCGAGTTAAAAACGAGAAAATGGGGCTACATGACATGGTTTGGTTTGGTTTAGCACAAAATATTGTTAAACTAAATTATTGCATATGGCGGTACTATTGGGAGGAGGACGTTTTATAACATGTTTAAATTAATAGACTATGAATCTCATAACAAAGCTCGTTCCTACCCTCTGGCTCTCTGAGTCGTTTGTTAGGAGTTCCCTCCGTGAAAGTGCGGTAAAAGACTCAACAAACTAAAGCAGGAAAACAATAATTATTAGCCGTTATTATTGGGATCGAGTTGAAAAGTTGTAACATAATCATCTATGTCGGGGGATGTTCAGATTGTTCAAATTAGAAGCCAAGTAATAGGGCAACCTTTCTCAGCAACTTGTCGTGTGACAATGTTGCACTGGAAGCTAAAACATGTCTACCTCGCACAACATGCAGCAGCGACTTGCAACAGGCTTGGGGTGATAATACGGGAAACAACATACACTTCTCAACTGGAATTTTACATTCCAATTCGATCGGGAATTCGAGGGCCACAGGTTTGTCAGTCGCGAGACTGTTATGTGCTACCCTCGTTAAACATAGTTGATTTATTTATTTATTATATTATTAATAGATATTAGATTTATTTTTATTCGTCGTTAGTAGTTTGGCGAACGTAGGGCGCGATTAAATGCTACAACGTACGTAAAAATATGAGTTAAAAGGCACTAAAAGGTACCTCTGGGACTCGTATTTCAATTTACCAAATGCGAAAATGGCAAATTGTAATATTTTTCTTCAAATATTTGGGGAAGTAATTAAATTACACCATATAATTTTTAGAGGCTAAGAGAGGGACGTACACAAAACATGGACGCGGGTCCACGGGCCACCCCTGTGGACGACCAGTAGATTGCGCGCGTGTTTGTTTACACTTCAGTAGGTCAGCTGCGTTTTAGCAAAGTTAAACTTCGTTTGCAACGAGTCTAACAGATAAGTGCTAAATATTCTGCATCCCGTAATAACAATAACAGGCTACTCCTTCCCGTTGTACTTGAGATGGGTTGAAAAATAATATGAACAGAATCCACGAGGAGAACGCCAAAACTTCACATGTTCCTACCGGCCCAGGAAAAGCCCCAATTACATAGATAGTGGACATTGAATGCCCAAAGGCTGAGTTTTATATCCTGCCCAAATTATAAACTATACACTGAAAGGTACAATTTGCTTTAGAAAATTGAGGGTGATCCATCAGATGGTCCATGGACCATCTGAAAGAAATGTCTGTACGTCTGTCCGGCTAAAGTACTGGGAATACCACTGTTAAGCGGGATTACTATGATGCCTTTGGGTCAGATGCATGCGGGAAGACTAACTGAAGCCAAGTGTACAGTCACCTCATCTTACCGTAATGGCATTCTGTGAGCTGTTTTTGTTGTCAATCGCAGTCGTTACAGAAAATAAAACCGGTACCACCAGATCTTTGTGAATCCTAGCCAGATTAGTTATAAAGTTCCAGTCCTTTTCCATCCAGTTTTTATTCGTGATGCTCCATGATCCATATTCTTTGATAAGTTTCTCAAGGGGTTCACCCTTTAGCCGCTCAATCTCAACAACGTCCATGCAAGAGTCATAATAAGCCAGGGCCTTCCACACTGCCTCTTCCTAAGGTGAAACAGCGATGGAAAAGCTTTTATGCGGTAGGACTCCACTATAGTTTATTATTGTTGAGCGATCATTATTTAGTACTACTTTCTACAGAAAGATCACTTCAGAAGCATTGAGTTAAATAGGCGATTTAACAGAGAGTAAAGTTTTTATGAGTCAAATGAGTCAATGAGTCATGAGTCAATGAGTCAATTTTTAAATTAAGGTTATTAATTTGAAAATAGTGCTGTCCTTGCTAACTTCTAAAAGCTAACCGCAAGCAAACCAAAATGGAACTAACCGCAAGCAAACCAGAGTGGAACTAACTGCCAGCAAACTGGAGTGGAACTAACCGCAAGCAATCCAGAGTAGGACTATCGTTACGCAAAGTGGAGTGCTTCTAAGCTAACTTAAATACAGGCAAACGATGGTTCAATATATAATACCCCGACTCATTGACCCATGACTCATAGACTCATTTGACTCATAATATAGGGGACCTCGATTTAACAATGTTTCGAACCGCCTTAATGCCATGTTATACGAAGAAATTTTCCTTGCAACTTGCAACGTAACTACGACGACTGGAAAACGTTGCAAGTTGCAGAGGGGGTGTCAAACGTTCGCAATTTTTGTTCCCAACTTGCAACGAACCCACTGGAAATTATCATCTCGAAATCTCCAGGAAGCGAAGGACGCGCTGAGATTGGTTTATTTTAATAAAATCGGGTTGCAAAGTTGCAATTGACATTTCACATGCAGCAACCTGTCTCGCAACGTTGCGAAAAGTAGAGGATAGTTCTACCATCATTGCAGCTTGCAATGCAACGTTTCGTTGCATTGCTTAACCTTTGCCTCCTTGAAGTCAAACCACTGTGCATTGACATACTAAAAAAAAACCAGATAGGTACATGTCCCCTGATTTGCTATGGTAAGGAGTGAATTCATAAAGATGTGCATAGACCTCTTATATTCCCTACCTTAGAGTAAATAGCTTTCAGTTCCTTGTCGTTGAGGAGCGTTTCAATTACTTTATTGTTTTCGGTAGTAAGCTTTTCAAACTGATCCCATCTACTTGATGTACGTGGCCTCGGGTATTTCTTCATCCATCCTCCACATGCGTACTGATAAAAATCCTGGCATGGGTCTACTGACGGTTCCACAGAATTCAGCAAATCTGAAAAGCAAACATACATTCAACCAACTCGAACGTGTGCAAACTCCACCCTCACTGGTGATAGACCTCTTAAACGTCGAATGTCGTGCCCATTCTAGATCATAAGATGTTCTCTGAGGAATTTTTCCTCTTAAAAGTATTGTATTCGTGCCCAATTAAAGGGTAGCATCACATGATAAGAAATGAGACCAAAACAACCTAAGAAGGTCTATTACTAAACAGGTCATATGCAGTGCGGGATCAGCCACTAGTGACTTTTCGTGAGAAGGGGTGCTAATGTAAAAGATATCCCCCCCCTCCCCCCCCCCCCCCCCCACCTCTGAGAGGTTATAGCCTTGCACATGTTAATTGAAACCTTGCCTATAATACTAAACACAACCACGCAATGCGTGCAAGGGTTATGTTTGGGTTGGTGGCAAAGAGAGACGTTGTGAGACTGTTGGATATTGCATAGATTTCAGGTAGTGGGAGAGAAGTAGCGTATGTTTATGAGCGCTAATTCTCAGGTAAGAAGTTTGCTTGGTTAAACGTTGCAGTCTATAAGCTAAATTGATCACGGGTAAATGTTAGAACAAACTTCAGCAATCAGTCAAAATCAGACACAACTGCAGACTACTGGAGATATCAATCGTTTTCTAAATGCAAACTTGATCGGCTGTTTGATACAAGCTCCAATATGATTGGTGTTACATACATACGTCACTCGTTCACCAAGAAAGCAAAAGGACTACTGTCACGCCTCAGAGTCTAATTTACAGCAGTATTTGAAGGGTATACCACAAATCCCAAGAAAATCTCCCGTCTCCCGACATGATTGCTGGTGGAGAAACATATCAGAACATTTAAACTGATATGCCTGGATGTGCCCTAAATAAGCTTTTGTTTCTTGTTTGTTTATTTTCGTGGGTACAACGGTAACTTGTCATTGGTCAATTCTATCTGAAACTACTCGTGCGTAAAAAAAACAACAAGAGTGTCAAGTTACCGTTCGTAACTAAAAATAACACTTTCTTACGTCAGAACCGTTTCAACAAAGATTTCTTTCTTTCACAATGTACATTTTCAATGTACATTAATTGTCACGGAATGGCACGTTGTTATTCTGTTGCCGCTACGTTGTTGCTAGCTCCTGCTTTGCAAAATTTCAATAATAGCTTCTGGCCCCTACCCTACCCTACCCTACCCTACCCTACCCTACCCTACCCTACCCTACCCTACCCTACCCTACCCCACCCCACCCCACCCTACCCTACCCTACCCTACCCTACCCTACCGCCCAACTAATTAAAAGAAATACTGATTAATTAACTGGGCTGCCGGGCCCAGGGCCCGCTGGCCAGTTCATAGTCTTGTTTTTTTATTTTTTGTCGGTAAATCGATCCAGACGCACTTGGCAGACTAATAGCGAAGCGCGCGAGGTTTAAGGTGATTCCCTACTTTTGCACTGCGCACATCTACTGCACATATTGTTGCTACGTCCAGGCGCCCTAGTAAGACTTTGAAAAGGCCGCTTATGTAACTATAATGCATAAAAAGAAGAAAACAATGTTTCTTCTACAATAACAGACCGATCTTACGCTAGCAGAATGGAAAATGTAAACCTCGACCCAGTCCTCTCTCGACCAAACGCTGATTTTAGGTTAAATTCATCCATATTTAAGCCCGTAACAGTAAAACAAGCATGATGACCCCCTTTTTTTCTTCCTTGAATTTATTCAAACAGTGATTGGCCATAATTTATGTAAGTTTAAAGACTACATCGATGATTATTATAGTACAATATCTTACAAAATCTGCTTTTATGCCTAACGCGAGAGAAGCGCGGATAGTGTACTTTATCGTATTTTCCTTTCATTTTAATTTTTAGCAATTGTTTTCACAATAAAACAGCGCCAGTAGTTTAATACTCGTGGTTATTACCTTGCAAGGAGGGGCACCTTTTTTTAATGTTCGGGGTTTAAACATTTCCCTTGTAAAGCCTCAAATGTACCCACATGTAGCGTGAAAACGGGCATGGTGATCCCCTGTTTTAATTTTATTTTTTTGATGCACTTGACTTAATTAACAACTGTGCAAAGTTTCCGAAAAAATTGACTACTACTTCTTTTAAAAATAGAATGAGCTCTGACCATAAACGAACAGGAGTTATGCAGTCGGGATACAAGTTCCGTTTAAGCAAATCAGTCTCTCCGAAACATAACGTGATGGAGAGAGGTCATGTTACCAACCTTGAGACTCAGTTTTCTACGACGGGCATGTTGCCATCAATCAGTACTTTTTCCACTAAATATATAACACTAGCGGATGCATTTATTATATCTCAAGCCAAGGTGGTCACTTTTGAGGGGAATGTTTACTACTCACTGAATGTGTTTGAGCGACGCTTACAAAAATTTGTCGGTTTAGGAAGGTTAATTACATTACAGGTTTACTCTTTTTATGGTCGCAGTTTTTTCGTCGATTTAGCATGTGCAAGAGTAGTTTATGAACCAATCTGCCAGGGATTTTTTCGCCCCTCTCTCCTTCCCATCATTCCCTGTGGGACGAGCCAGCGTAAACGAGTAAAAATTTGGCCCAGAAAGAGAGTGTGCAAAGATCTACTAAGTGACTCAAGAGACTGTTCCAATTTTATCACAATTGTAAAAGAATTTCATGATTTAGCACCACAATACGAAAAAGTCTTTTTCAGTCTTTCAGTTTTGGGTCTCTGAAGTGCTGCATTCTTGCAAGAGTCTTTGAGGTTGTAAGCAGACCTGGCCCAAATTCGGTTAAATACCTCACTGAGCGTTATTATGCATAATGTTATGCATCCTACGATATCAAGTCACTGATCTGATATGCCACGATATCATGGTCACTGGCAAGTAAAGTAGTGTACTATCTACTGTTTAGCTGATGTTTACCAGTCGTAAAAAGGAGTAAAAATGTTCCCGCCAATTGCACGATGTTTGTCGACAAGTACTGAAACATTGAGACTGAAACAATGGAGTCGGAGTTCCCAAATGTTTCGCTAAATTTTGAGCTTGAAAATTTAGAAGATTGAAACTCCAAACAAACGAGACAAAAAACGCTAGAAGAGCAATTTGTTTTAAGACCAAAAAGGTATCAATACAAGCAGGTCATCATAATTTGCACCACGTACCTGACAGATTTCGTTAAGTTACTGTAACTACTAAAAATATCGACGGATTTTTTAATTTAAAAGTAAATACCTAACCGTACCTTTTTGGTACGCTTCGCGTTTCGGCGGTATTTCAGGCTCGTTTGGTCTCGCCATGAGTATTTTGGCTCGACTGCGTCTCGCCAAAATACGAACCATGGCTCGACCAAACACGCCTGATATGCCGCCGAAGCGTGAGAAAAAAAAGGACGATAGGTATAATAATCGCAGTATGATGGAGTCCACTTCCTGAACTCTCCATTCCGCGGCCTATATAAGGGTTGAACCCAGGCGCGAGAAGAGAGCAAAACTTCTTAAGCTGCGTAGCACTTGTTCTTTGGGATATGGTGGTTGTTCCCAAGGGCGATGGAGACGTAAGGGTGTGTGTGGACATACGTCGTGCGAACGAAGAAATCATTCGTGAAATACACCCATTTCCTACCGTGGAAGAAGTTTTGCATGACTTGAACGGCAGCACCGTGTTCAGCAAAATTGACCTCAAGTGGGTTTCCATCAGATTTTACTCTGCGAGGAAAGTCGACACATCACAACCTTTGTCACGCACCGAGGCCTGTATCGTTATAAGCGGCTAATGTTTGGTGTGACCTCGGCGCCGGAGAAATATCAGCAAATTGTCAGAGATGTGTTGAGAGGTTGTGCCGGAGTTGCGAACATTGCGGATGATCTCATTATTCATGGCAAGGATGTAGTCGAACATGACCGTTGTCTTTTTGCAGTGTTGGATAGACTGAGTGAAGTGGGGTTGACGGTGAATAGAGAGGAGTGCCAGTTTCGATTGTCAAAGCTCACGTTCTTTGGTCATGAACTGATCAGCGATGGCATAAACCCAAGTGAGGAGAAAGTTGCTGCCATTAGAGATGCACGGCCTCCTAAAGACGCAACTGAAGTACGGTCTTTCATGGGTCTGGTCCAGTACTCAGCGAATTAGTTCATGCCGGTAGACAGGGCGTAGCCTTTAACTGGGGTGTGGAGCATCAGAGACACTGGCCTACTTCAGAACCGATTGTAGGACCAGAATTGTTGCAGACGCGTCACCCGTGGGTTTAGGAGCCGTTCTAACCCAGCAGCATGGAGAGACGTGGAGAGTTGTCTCGTATGCGTCGAGGAGTTTGACTGACGTGGAAAGACGCTACAGTCAGACAGAGAAAGAGGCATTGGCTCTGGTCTGGGCGTGCGAGCGTTTTAACATGTACGTAGCTGGGCTAAGTTTTGAGCTTGAAACGGATCACAAGCCCTTGGAACGCATCTATTCGCGCACGTCAAAGCCCTGAGCCCGAATTGAGAGATGGGTTTTGCGGCTACAAGGCTTCAATTTTAAAGTGGTGTACCGACCTGGCAAGACGAACATCGCTGATGCCCTTTCCCGCTTAAACTCTGTAGAGCAGGTGGATCATGGAGAGGAGTATGACTTTGTCAGGGCCGTCGTGGAGAGCTGTGTGCCTGTAGCGTTAACACCGAACGAAATTGAAGAGGCATCTTATAATGATGAGGAACTGTGCCTAGTGAAAAACTGTGTGAGGTCTGGGAACTGGGAACGATGTACGCTTACTTCGTATGCACACGTCAAGGACGAACTGTGTACCTATGGCGAGCTTTTACTTCGTGGCACAAGGATAGAGATTCCCAGAGTTTTGCGAGAGAAGGTGCTAAAACTAGCACACGAGTGGCATCAGGGTATCGTAAAGACAAAGTATCGGCTTCGCAGTAAGGTTTGGTGGCCGGGGATGGACAAAGATGTTGAGAAAGTGTGCAAGGGTTGCCATGGTTGTCAAGTTACTTCAGGTTGCGACCCACCTGATCCCATGTCTCGTGTTTTGCCTCCAAATGCTCCTTGGCAAGATTGCAGTGCAGACCTGTTAGGACCCCTGCCCACAGGAGAGAGCATCCTGGTGGTGGTCGATTATTTCAGCAGATTTGTGGAGGTTGCCATTTTGAAGTCTACTACAAGTATAAAGATTATTGAAGCAATCTCTCCTATGTTTGCCAGATTTGGTGTACCGTTCTCTTTGAGAACAGATAATGGTCCACAGTTCGATTCGTTTCCGAGGAATAGGCCTTTTCCGAGTTGCCCTTTGCCTCACTTTCAAAACGAGTCTACGTGCGAAACCATTCAAATGAAAATGAGTTTGATTTGCATGAAAATGGACGGGCAGGTGAAACTCATTTTCATATGAATGGTTTTGCACGTAGACTCGTTTTGACACAGAGGCAAAAGGTAACTCGGAAATGGCCTATTTGAATCGTTCCTGCAAGCCCATGGTGTTGAACACCGAAGGACGACGCCTCTGTGGCCTCAAGCTAACGGCGAAGTCGAACGCCAGAATCGTTCCTTGCTCAAGTGTCTTCAGATTGCAAATTTGGAAGGAAAGAATTAGCGAACCGAGTTGGTTATCTGGTTAGCAGCGTATAGGTCAACTCCGCAGACAACCATAGGCGCCACGCCATATTACCTTATGTTCGGTCGGGAGATGAGGTCAAAGTTGCCGGAGTTGAGGAAAGAGACTGTCCAGGTACCAGGGGAGGAGGTTCGTGATCGTGATTGGTCGAACAAGTTGAAAGGCAAAGTTTATGCAGATGCAAAAAGGGGTGCCACCCCTAAGTCTATTCGTGTTGGAGACGCAGTTTTGCTGAAACCAGAAAAGTCGAATAAGTTCTTAACCAACTTCCGTTCGAGTCCTTTCAAAGTCGTTGAGAAAACGGGAAGCGAGGTTACAGTAAGAAACGAAGCTGGTGTGGAATTTAAACGTAACACGGCTTTTGTGAAGAGGTACAATGATCCAGGTGATAGTGTTAGAGATGTACTACCGGCCTCAGAACTGTCTGGAAGGGGGTCTAGTCGATTCTGCAAGTCCAGTCCAATCAGTACCCGAGAGTGTGTCTGGAAGCAGTACCCAAGCAGTACCCGAGAGTGTACCGGGAAATGAAATGGTACAGCCGGAAGGTCGTGTGTCATCATCGTGAGATCAGAGGAGTATTCGGAAGTCTTCAAGAGTAGTCAGGAAGCCTGCGCGTTTTCAAGACTATGTTTTGAACTAAGAGTGTCTGAAAGACCAAAAGACTTTGCCTAAGTGACTTAAAGTGTCAGAACTTAGACTGTGTTTTAGAGTCGTTCAAAGCATTTCTTTGTTTAGGTTTTTGCTTAAGAAAAGGAGAGAATGTAGTGTCGAGGCTCATTGATTATGTATGAGTCGATTATATATATATATATATATATATATATATATAATGTATTCAAGGAGTGTGTGAAGATGATCTGCATGTGTGTAACGAACGTACATTAAAAAGTGTGATTTTGCTCGTAGCTTGGTTGGCGGTTCTACAGATGGGTTTTTCAGCATGAATTAAGTGCATTCTATTTGGCGACTAGAGATCATTGCTTTCAAAGGTGCTGCCATATTATATGGTTTTGTTTTTCCCCCGGTTTGGAAGGAAAAATGGCGGATTTCTGAGCATGCGCATGAAAGATATTCTGGACTCCTCTTCTCGCGCCTGGGTTCAACCCCTATCTTGGGCGCGCGAAAGAGTGAGTTCAGGGACTGTACTAAGTATGCATGATGTTTGACGTCGAACTCCGATTGCAAGTGTCGTACTAAATCATCCTCATAATGTCAACAGATCAAAATTTCCAGTCGCTCTGAATGATGATCCGTGCTTTGCGCTGGTAGAGTTTATGAATTCCGTCTGATAGACCCTTGTTGTGACCTGATTAGTCATACAGACATATATACAGTACATATAGTAGAATAAGTGAAGAATTAACGATTTAAAAATTGTAATTAAAACTTCTGTTGGAACAAAAGGTCTAACCTGTTTTAAACCAGAAAGGCCAAAAATATCTTTTTGCAATGTGGCCGATTTAGTTTGACCACGATAGATGCTCGTTGATATACGCGTCTTTAAAAGATTTGGCTGCTAAGTCTCTTTACTGGTACATCAAACATTAGTTTGGCTGTTTTGTGACGAAAGCAACTTCTCGGTCTCACTGCGTTTAACTTGGCGATAAGACAGAGAGGCAGAGGGGCAGCAGGAGACAGCGAGAGACACAAACAGACGAACGAACGAACGAATGGTAGCCTGTGAACAGGCTCTCCGGTCGAGAATGGGGAGAAAAGAAAGCAGCAAGAGAAATAATTCTCCCTCAGGCCCTTCTCGGCTCGCTTCGCTCGCCGATTTCTTTGGGAGCCTGCTCGCAGGCTAAACGAATGTATGAATGGCTTTTATTTAAATACGATAGTTGCAATTAGTTAAGAAACGTCTTTACACGTACACGAAAGCCGTATGTAATATAAGTACAAGTTCATTGAGGTATTAAACAAACAAACAGGCATACAGACAGACAGACACAGACAGCAGAATTGAACTGCGCTGAAACTATTTATACACGAAAAATCCATCGATTTACAATTTGTTTTCATGGAAGCCGAGTAAAAATTAATACTAAAATATTTAATCGTTAAAAACTCGTTGTCACAAACTATCATCAAGAAGTTACTCATTAAGAAGTTAAGTAAGCAGATCTTTTTTTTCAAGGTAGTTTTTTAAGAATCAGCTGCCTTAGAATTGCCTCAAATTTGGGCAAGGCATTACACAAATAAGTTACGTGATCCGGTTTTTTTTTTATGGTAAATTAAAACTGAACACAGAGGTAGACAGACAAAGAGAGAAAGAAAGAGAGCGGCCTGGAGACACAGAGTCAGAAAAACAGAAAAAAAGAGACAAACATGTTGGCTAGGATGCTTTTTAAGCGATGACGTCATTCTATGACGTCATCGGTTAATGCTGTAAAGCGAAAAAGCGATGGAATTTATGGAATTTTTGGTGTTACGGTGTGAGAATTACTCCCTGAATTGAACCGAAGAGCAATGGGAACTAGCTGCATTGTTTGTATTCTTTTTGAGATCCGCCATCTTGTTTTTTGGCAAAGGAAGATATTTTTTTGCAGCTTGTATCATCACCGACCGGCAAACCGTATTTCATTTGTAGCTGTTAAATTGAGATTTCGAGTCTGCAGTGAGTGTTGCACTTTATCAGTTATCGAATAAATTTGGCATAAAGTTAAGAAGTGATGTCTGTCGTGACTGCAGACGAAGCAACCGATTATTAGCAGTTTTGAAACATCTGTTGAAAAGGTGAGCCATTTTAAACCTTTTTTTAAGCGATGACGATGACGTGATCGATTAATCTCGCCGTGCGAGTGGTCAGGATCTGTTGTTGTCTGTTGTCTGTTGCCTGTTGTGATCAACCGATCTGTAGAACCGAATACTGGGAAAAGAAATCAAGTCAACTCATCAAGAAATCGTCGCATAGAACTCAAAGGAAAATACTCCTGGGCCGTTAAAAAGGACTAATTTAAAGCATAAACGAAAGAAACAAGTTATATTTGATGCGTTCTATAAGATTCAGTAAACAGAAATCTCTCCATTCTTTAAAACAAAAGGTGTAAGCAATTTTAAACAGCGTTTGACCTTGCATCGTATATCGTATATCGTATGTCACGCCAAGATAACGCAATTTTTGCTGAACAATCATTCAGCACAGAAGTTGTCAGTTACATTTATTTACCCTAATTTTTTGACAAATGTCCTGAAAATTATTAAAGACCCCTTGTGAAACGTCATCGCTTCTGCATGCATTGCGTGCCGTTTATTTAATAAGTTGGCTCCGTTGAACAACAGAATCTTTTCTAATTATTGGTAAGTTGCCCAACGTCTTTGATTATCGAGAAGTCCCCCCGACAAGCATTTGCACATGAATTGCTGTTCTCACATTTCCAGTATCAAATTGAAAAAAAGGTTACTTTAGTCGGTGTGCATGTGGCTGACATTTAGTGGCTCCCTTTTGATAAATAGATAAATGATAAATTAAATTTCAAAACGCTCTTACCTGATGCGGCATGTAGGCAATCTGTTGTCCAGCACGATCCGCCATAATATTTTTCTAGTTCGGGTGACCGTGAAGTTGATTCAAGTCGTTTTTCTGTAGCTCCAGTCTTGGGATTTTTTTCGCGTTCAGTCAAGTACAGATTCAATAAAACAAGACAACATACGATCAGCAGAGCGATGACGAGAATTAGACTTTTAACAAGCGCTGAACATCCCTTTCTTTCCTTCGCCTCCGTAAACACAGACGTTGTCCTTCTATTTGTCTTTTGACCTTCAAACGTTTTGGTTGTGATATTAAGTGAATCCATCAGTAGTCGATGATCCGCCGTTTAGTTTGTTTTAGTTAAGTCGTCAAAAGTGTATCTGAGCACACTTAAGCTGATACTCTTCGCCGCGAGACGACAGATGAAATAGTACTTTCAACAGAGCGATTTTGTTCAGTTAATCAGCTAAAGGCGTATTTATTTCAAACGTCCGCCTACGTGATACTTGGTTACGTCACAGCCCTGATCGTGTGATGCCCTTGCATCGGATATTGAAGCGAGCATATGTTTTATGCTAGCTAAGCAAAGCTCATCATCTCGTAACCTGCGAAGACTGTCGCTTACTGCCGCTTTTTATGTCAGGTTCCTGTTTTACCAGGTATGCATGTTCCCCGTCTTTGTCATGTCGCAATTAAGAACGGCGCAGACGGTGTGCTTGCGACGGACGTGACCTGGGGGACGGGAGTAAATTAATCGATTTTTTTTTTGATAATTTTGAACATCGATTCTTCTAAAACTTATCAAGAATATTGGGGGATGATGGAATTACATCATGTCATTTTACTAGTTTACTCTGAGGTTCCAGTCGTTTTAGCTCTCAACATAATTTAGATGTTATAACTGCATATATACCGGGATATAAAATGCGATTTCATATCCAGGTTTTTAGCTAGGTAGGATAAGGTAAAGGCGTTTTTTTTTTTCATGCGGGTGAAACTTAACAGTAAACAAATTGTTACTGATGAACTCGTGGCGCTCAATTGAATAAAAAAGTTAAAATATGGAATAGGCAATCTGAATATCTAATTACAATAGGTGAACCTAACAGCTACAGTCTAAAGGTTACACAATACCTTCAGAGGGATTCTTTTGTCGAAGAGAATTTTTTTGGACTAAAATAAAACTTTACTATGGGCCAATTCGCACTATCGGACAAATTTTGTAACAATTGGTAGATTTCATCACTCGTGTGTCACTTGTTACAGAAAGCAAGTGCGAATAAGTTTTTTGAGACCTAGAACTTGTCAAACAATTCAGAAAAACAAAGAAGCAGTTGTCTTATGATTGGTCCGCGTTGCACGCGTGATACATTTTGTCAAACAATCGCAAAAACAAGTGCGAACGACTTGTTGGACAACTGCAAATTTTGTCAAAACGGACAAATCTTCAAAGGGGCCGATGTCCTGCCTCAAGGCAAGACAAGTCATGACAAGTCGCATTCCAACGCCCCTCATAATACCAGATAACAATACGTTGTTGATTGGCTATTGTGTTTGGTCTGGATTGTACTAAAAAACAACAGGCAAAATTTTTCCGCGATAGGCGGCAAAACATGTTTGTGTGCCGAGGTGAGGTCGTGGAAGGATGGTAATACCGGGGTTGGAACAAATGAATGCGGAGGGAACCAGTTTGTGCCGATAAATGGAGGGGAAAAGAAATAGTTTACTTGCCACATTTTTCCCGCAGGTCAGCACAAAAACATCACTTCACGCACACTTCAAATGCAAATCGTTTTAAAATCTTTCACCACGTGGACCTGCCTGATTATTTGATATTTGCACAAGACGACCGTGCCGAGAAATGTACTAGGATGCCAGAAGCACGTGCAGAGCTATTGTAATAATAATTACACCTTTTGTTTTCTTCAAAATGTCTCTGACTTGTCGCGACAATTTTGTTTTTGTCAAAAATGTTATGACATTTAAAACTTGTCCGCTAGTGCGAATTGGCCCTACATGTCTAACATTTCCCCAAAAATGAAAGTAAAATCTTCAAACGCTCGCGAGTTATTTCAAAGAAAACGTTTTTAAATAAAAGTTAATAAAACAGTTGAGGTGTCATAATCCTCCTCAAACTCCTTGACCATCAGCGTGCGAGAGAAAATGAAGAAGCAACGGGTAGATCGACTTGTTCGAAGGATTGTTTGTCACTGTCGGCCAAGTTTTTCTTCTTGCCTTCGGCAAATTCCGCTTTTGTCTTCTTCTTATCCAAGGACTTTTCTCTATTTTTTAATTTCATGACCTCAGTCAGACCAATAACGAGAAACGAAGAGTGATAAAACGAAGAGCAATATCGAGAATGAAAGACAAGCAAAATCACAGGTAAACAAAAATGGTTGTGAGGACTTTGTAATAAAAGTTCGCAGATAAGGCCTTTCCGCGCAAAAAGAACGCCTGCGAATCAACGCGCTAAAATGGCATGACGAAGATTATCCAAAAGGTCAAATTCAAGAATATCGAGTGTCAGTTTCAAAAAGATCTCAAATCAATTAAAAGTGACAACTGCCAATTTGTGAAGGCCGATAAATCCACGAACTTCTACAAATTGGAAACCACAAATTATAATCAGCACCCACATGACATCATTAAAACCTACAAAAAGGCAGAGAACAACCAACTTAAGAAAATTGACGACAAGGCGAAAACAATCACCGTGTTGAAACGACTGCCACAAAAGAAGCTTTTCTCACCTTTAAAGACCATAAAGACAATTTCGAAAAGAAGCCCACGAATAGATTAATTAACCCGTCAAAACAAGAGATACATCAACAAGAAACTGCTTAACGTGACGAAAGTCCCGTTGGATCCAATCGATGAAAATCGATCATCGGAAACCAATCGATTATAATCAATATAATTGATAAAAATCAATCGATGAATATCGAATATCGATTTTCACCAACCGATGAAAATCGATACTCGCAAGTCAAGTCGACTTAATCGATTAGAATCTGTTTTAACACTGAATGAACCATTTATGAATTCTTACAACATTTTGAAAGACCAGGGTGAAAGCGGATAGGTAACGCATCCGTTCGCGACGCCTGGACTGAAGTCAGTCTTGCTGAACTCCTGCGAGTCATCAAATGACGGACGAAATGAAAGGGACAGACTTTTCCAAGCCAATCAAGTTTTTCGTAATTTTGACACATTTAGAGGAAAAGCCGCAACTGAAAGACATATCTCTTTTTGGAAAGAGAAAATATTACAATATGTAAGACTCAATTACTAATGACACTAATGTCTTGTTATGCGTAGCGCAAACGTATCTGAAAGGATAAACGATTACCATTGATGAAAATCTATGAAAATTGATCAAAATCGATTAGAATCAATGTAAATCGATACTCACAACTATTTCGATCTTCGATTATCATCGATTTCCGATACTATCGATTATTACAATCAATTTTATCGATTATCGAATTTCATCGATTGGACTCGTCGAGCGAAAGGGAACCAGTGGAAAACACCTCCTCGGTGCTACGATGGCTTAAAACTTTGCCTAACAAAAACAGGTGTGCTTTCATAACCTTCGATGTTGAGGAATTCTATCCTTCCATATCAGAGACACTACTTGAACGTGCCCTTGACTTCGCAGACCATTTCCGATGACGATCGTAACATAATCCTACAAGCTAAACAAGTCCTTCTTTTCAACAGCGGAAAACCTTTGCAGAAAAAAAAACAACACGCTCTTCGACGTCACCATGGGAAGTTTGACGGAGCAAAAACATGCGAATGGAACCTACATCCTCTCGCAACTCAAAAAAATCTTTACAGAGCTGACGGCTTAGCAGTCCTGAACCAAACCCTACCAAAAATAAAAAAAAAGTTAAAAAAGAAATCTGCAAAACGTTCGCCAAAAACAACCTACGCATCACTATCGAAGCCAACAAAAAGGTCATACATTTCCTTGACGTAACACTAGACTTAACCACTTAGAAGTACAAGCCTTATTCGAAGCCAACAACCACTCCGCTCTATGTCCACAGGAAGTCAAACCACCCCCATGCATAATAAAGAACATCCCAGAGGCAATTAACAAGAGATTATCTGAAATCTCATCAGACGAGTGGCCTTCAAAGGCGTTTCATTCGTTCGTACATAAGCTAAAGGAAGTCTGGTTAACGTTATCTTGATAAAAACTTGTGAAATAAAATGTATTGTGTTGATCCCTGCAGGTTCCTTTTGCAGTGTACAGATAAACTAGAAACTTCTTTATGAAAGTGATTGCTGGCAACTTGAATTCACGATTACAACGTTTTTAGCATTGATACGACAGTTTCACTGCTTTTTCTGCACTGTACAGTATATTTACTTTTTTGCAGTGCGATAAACAGATTCATTTTGTGTGATGTTGACGCGTTTTGGGAGTCCTGAAGGATCGGATGAAGTAGTCTTGTTATGAATATTGTGACCAAGGTGACGTGGAATATTCTTGACCGCACACTGCGAACTAAAGGTTTTCCCCAGACTGCTTGGAAAAATGAAAAAAACGACAGGAAGTTTCGGATGAAAAATCCTTCCAACAATATAATGGCGTTCATCAGCGCATTCAACATTGAATAGCATAAAATGCTGAAAATGGTGCAATTGTAGATGTATCAGATTAACAGATGTACTTTTCCTATCTATAATATCGAACAATGACAGTCGTTGAACAAACGTGTCACGTCACAATATGTGGACTAGGGTATGCTAATTGTACGTTTGTCGGGCTGCTTGAAAATGGACGGAAACCATAGCGATTTTTAATAGCATATTTACATTGCACCATGTACCAGATGTACGGTCCACATTCAGCACGACATGATGTGTTCACTTCAAACCTCGCAGCATTCACGCGCGCAGTAGTAGCCATATATGGGGCAGGGGCTCTGTGACCAATACAAAATTAACGAGGCTTTTTTATTAAATGAGGCCTAAAACCCTATCACGATTAACAGCGTTTTCCCAATCAACTCCCTTTTATTTATGATGAAAAAGAAAACTTTATTTTTGAAGAGGAGCTCTGTCATGGGGATTTTGCAGATATGTCGTCTTAACCGTTCTGAAATTAGTGGTAGGCAACTTAACCCATGAAAATCATTACCTTTAAACATGTAAAGGAAGATGTAACCTTAATATTTGGATAGAAATCTAACTACGGCTAAAAGTATCGATTTTTTTTTTGTAGACGTGCGGAAACAACTTGAAAAGTTTAGCTAAACTTTTCAAGTTGTAATCCATTTCCATCGTAGCCATCTGCAGCTTAAAGGTCGCTACACACGAGGGGACCGGTCGCAGGGACCGGTCGCAGGGACTGGTCCCCTGTAGAGTTTACACGATGGAATGAGTAGCGGGGACCGGTCCCTTAAAGGGTTCACACGCTAGGACCTGTTTCACAGCAAGATAGCGGTATTTATGACGTTTTCAATATATAAAACAAGATTATCACCTTGTGGAGATGGAAAATTATTGTTATTATTCCTATTATTGTTCTTATCTGAGCGTGCTTACTGCACTGTGTTCAACAATTGTTTTAAAAACATGGAATGTTGACATTGTTCGAAATCCGCTCCTATTTTATAATTTTGATATCAGGTTTCCTTTCGGCGTTTTTATGCCTGAAAAAAAAATTGCATCAAAACTGCAAAAGTAAAGTATTCTCCAGGCTAAATATCCGATCAAATTTGCATAACATAAAGCGGATGTCACGCATTCTCTTCATGAAATGGCGCGAAAACATGCTAACGACAGCTAGCAAGAAAATTTGGCGGGAACTTTGTTTTCATCGAGTAAAAATGGCTTCGAGAGTTGCGAAGAAAAAGACTCTGTTGCTCCTGATGATGATGCAAGACAAAGAATTGCCGGTTTCTAATGAACGAAGAATCAATTACCATTCGTGTAATGGTGACGCTCCAATCTTCAATATTAATGCCAACAGTCTGTTCACTAGTATTATGTTCAATCTGTTCAGGCATCGCCATCTTCAAACACGAACGTGCAGAATTATGGGAGCTTAAAATACTGATCAGCGATTGGTTCATTTTTAATTTGTCGCAGGGACCAGTCCCACGAACCTGTTCACACGAGGGACCAAGCAAAATATTGTGGGGACCAGTCCCTGCGACTGGTCCCACGAATTCAAACCAGTTTGAATTCGTGGGACCGATTTTGGGGACCAAAATTCAGTCCCTGCGACCGGATTTTTGACGAAAATTGGCCTGTTCACACGATGGGAATTGGTCCCCGGGACCGGTCCCTGCGACCGGTCCCTGCGACTTGTCCCCTCGTGTGTGGCGACCTTAAAGGTCGCCACACACGAGGGGACTGGTCGCAGGGACCGGTCGCAGGGACCGGTCCCTGCGACCAAGTCCCATCGTGTGAACAGGCCAATTTTCGTCAAAAATCCGGTCGCAGGGACTGGATTTTGGTCCCCGAAATCGGTCCCAAGAATTCAAACTGGTTTGAATTCGTGGGACCAGTCGCAGGGACTGGTCCCCGCAATATTTTGCTTGGTCCCTCGTGTGAACAGGTTCGTGGGACTGGTCCCTGCGACCAATTAAAAACAAACCAATCGCTGATCAGCATTTTAAGCTCCCACAATTCTGCACGTTCGTGTTTCAAGATGGCGACGCCCGAGAGTGAACAGATTGAACAAACTGTTGGCAATTCTTGAAACAGCGTGTGAAATGCTCCTCTTTGTTCCCTTCGTAAAAGCCACTGCAGGGCCCGCCGCAGCAAGATTTTGACTGGGGGGGGCTTAAACGTGAGCCAGCCTTTTTTTTTGGTCGGGGGGGGGGGGGGTAGGGGGGGCGTCCAATGGCATGCTGCCCTTGGAAATTTGGGTTTTAGTTACTCTCAGATATCGGAAGGTGGATCTAAAATTAACAAACAGGGTATAGATACAAACATTCAGCGTTTAAAGCGCAATGTTTTTACAACTTGAAACAGCACTGAGTTACCACAAACAACAATGCTACTAACGTAGGATCTACAAGAGATTATTGCAATTTATTTGTTCTGACCTTCAAGCTGACGTTATTTAGATTTGCTACACTGCGCGGATGAGTCGCTGTCCCTGCTTTATCTGTTATGGTCGTGTTGGTGTCTTGCAAAGTAGTTTTTTATGTAGTATCAGCCCTGCCATATTATTGTAATGTTTTTACAGTATAAGTATACTAGACATTTAGAACCAGACCTATAGATTCACTATCAAATCCTGCTTGAAACAATATAGTCAATATAATTTACTCCAAATCAGTACTACTGCCATTAGCCTTTACAAACCAGGAATCTGCCGATTTCTACTACACTTCAGCTTAACAGTATGTATCAATCAATGGAAATAAACGACTAAAATTTTAGTGTCAATTAGATTCTTTAAAGACGCCGAATTTCTCTTTCTGCAAATTCGTTAGTGATGTCAAAAAGTCATTCTTCATGACAGTTTATCATTGTTAGGTTGCTAAATCTCTCTTGCCTCATTGTTGAGAAAAATTTTCAGTTCTCAGGCGGTGGAAACTGAATGATTGTTCACCAGGATTTACCAATATGGAACTAAATCAAAAACACAGTTTATTACCAGCTTCTGGAAAGGAGGTCAAATGAAATACTTTTAGTAATTATTCGTTCAATAATAATTATTTTTTGCGTTTTTTTCTTCTTTCTTTCATTTCTTGTTTATTTACTTAAGTTCTTATTATTTTTTCCTTTTATTGTGAAAAAGTGGGGGGGCTAAAGCCCCCCCAGCCCCTCCCTCTGCGCGGGCCCTGCACTGTCGAGCCCACATTTTTCGTTCATAAGAAATAGGCAATTCTTCGTCCTCCATCATCATAATAAGGAGCAAAAGAGTCTTTTTTTTTGCAGCTCTTGAAGATATTTTAATTCGATGAAAACAAAGTTCCCGCCAAATTTTCTCGCTAGCTGTCCGGCATATTTTCGCGCCATTTCATGAAGAGAATTCGTAGCATCCGGTTTATGTTATGCAAATTTTATCGGATGTTTTGATTTGTTTCAGCTAGCCTGGAGAAAACTATATTTTTGCAGTTTTTGATGAAATGGTGCATTTTTTTTTGGTATAAAAACACCGAAAGGAAACCTGATATCAAAATTATAAAATAGGAGCGGATTTCGAACATTGTCAACATTCCATGTTTTTAAAACAATTGTTGAACACAGTCCAGTAAGCACGCTCAGATATGAACAATAATAGGAATAATAATAACAATTTTTCATCTCCACAAGGTGATTATCTTGTTTTATATATTGAAAACGTCATAAATACTGCTATCTTACTGCGAAACAGGTCCCAGCGTGTGAACCCTTCAAGGGACCGGTCCCCGCGACTCATTCCATCGTGTAAACTCTACAGGGGACCAGTCCCTGCGACCGATCCCTGCAACCAGTCCCTGCGACCAGTCCCCTCGTGTGTGGCGACCTTAAGACGCTTGTTAACAGTTTGGGTGTTCTGAAATAGTAATTGTTAATAAAAATAGACCATTATTTTTTGGTTTCCTTCGACACAATTATAAATTTATTATAAATTTTTAGGTAACGAAATAACAAATGCTCAAATTTTTTAAAGCTTTAAACTTTAGGGCCAGCAAAGCAAACGATCACGAGATTTTAGCGCATTTGAAAAAAACTAATTTATGAAAAAAACGCGAATGTTTCCCAGCGCGACGATATAAGTTTTAATGTGAGCAAGTTTCTACGAAATCGGCTGGGTAGAAATTGCTGCACATTTGACTGTTGAATTTTTGCTTCAAAATATTATACTTGTGTATTTTTGGGAACTGTTGCAACCACGCTTAAGTAATACGAAGATCCAACGGATTATTTAAAAGATTAATGCCAACTGAAACGTTGCTGAAAATTTTGGAAAGATCGGAAACTCCTAGCAAAAGTTGTAAACGAATGAAGCAGAAGGGGTTTATGATGCGCAAATTGTGAATTTTGAAATTTTAATTTTTTTCAAATTAAAAAAAATCCACCGGTTTTTTTCCTTTTATTTTAAGTATGAGAAAGTAGGGCATATATGTAAACAGCTTTATCTAGTTTCGTGTGTTTAGTATCGATGAAACTCGTCGAATTTGGCTCGCCAAGAAAGCTGTTAAAGCGGGAACTTTTAGGGGAATAGCTCTGCTCCCACTTCAAACAGCAATGGACTCAACTTCTGCTTACTGATGAACTTCTTTAATCACTCTTCAATAACTCACACTGCTAGTAACAACTCTGGATTCTGTTTGAGAACATGCTCACGGTCTTTAAGTAGTGACCATACTTTAACTGTCAATCAAATGTCAAACTGTCAAGTTTGAGACATGTATGCTTACGTAAGGACCTGCGTAGTTTCTTACAAGCTATAGTACGTCTGCGCGTACAGGACATTAGCATAAAAACCTTCGAGTTGTTTACATCAATTGGGTCAGGTGCACCCAGTGAACATTCCGATCAAGACACGGTAGATAAGTTCAAGACACTGATCAAGAAACTTGAATTTTAATCAGTCCTAATTATAATGCTAAATACAGCATTTTTCCCGGTTAAATCATTGCTTACAACAACAATACAGCACATATTATTCCTTCTTAGACATTGTTACATCAATTGTACAGTTTTTGAATTTTCCTTTCTGGAAAACAACATCCGTTAAAGATTCGTCCTGTTTCTCTGTGGTAGAACATGTAGTTGTACTAGCCGACACATTTTCTTCTGTAGGCTTTTCGTACTGCAACAATGCATTAGAACGATGCCCCGACCTTTCGCGAATCTATTGTTCTTCAACCCCAAAATTGAACAGGGAGGAAACACAAGTAACGCGCAAACTGTGAGCGGTTTTGTGTTTAAAGCCTGCCGCGTCGCACATGTCAGGCAAAATCTTGTTCAAGCCGTTGATGCTACGAGCGCTTTATCGAATGCGAACCTAGTTTTTGATGGCTTAAAGTAAACTGCAGTAACCTCCTTTGCATGAGTCTCAACTAACCCTACATACAATCTGAATATCTCAACAAGGCACGGCTCGTGCACGTGCTTTTCCTCAATAGAATGACAAACGCGCTTAACCTCTCGCGGCACATACTTTAGATCACAAAGACCTCCATGATAAGTTTTAGAGGCATTTCCTTCAAACTTAATAAAATTTGGTGCAATTTCAAAGTTGTTTGCAACAATGTTTCTGTGATCTCCCCCCCGCAACCCAAATCCTTTTCCGTTGTAGAAATAGATTGTGTTCAATAACGACTTAGCTGATATAGTTCCAAGCAATTTCTTTTGCCAGAATACTGCTTCTTCTTGCTCGCTCCTTCTTACACTAAATGTGAAGCCCTTCTCGAACGCCATTCTTCATCTCGGCATCTAAGCAACGTCGGAAAAGGACAAACCTTCAAAAAATAACACACAAAATTAAATTCCTGAAACAGTGCATTTTAAATTACTGAACAATTCGGTCTAAAAGTTGTCAAGTACCCTTTGTCACTAGCGTCCAGAGGATTCAAAGCTTCTGATCCATTTTTCTCCTCCAAATACGCTTGAGGGCACAAATGATACTATAAGCAGACTTCGGAGGGTATCTTTCACCGGACCTTTTAGCTACCTCCATCACAAATTTTGACGACCAACAGTTCAGCGACAGAGCGTCCATTCCAGTAATATCTGCACTCACAGCGGTCGTAGTCCTTGGAGAGACCGCCACAATCTAATACCGGAACTTTGACCTCTCTTAACCTCCGCCATTCGGCAAAAATGTTCACAGCCCACTTGTTTTTATACTTAGTTGAAGCTGGAACAACATCATTCACCAAAACATTTCCTTGAGAAGAGGTTTTTGGAACTCGAAAACGTTCTGATCTGGACTCGAGCTCCATCACGCGGCATAATGTTAATTTATTAAAAATTCAACCTTAAAACTTGCCCACATGGCCGCATATAAAATATTCATTTCATTTACCACATGAATAAAAAACAGACAATAGCCTATTGAGCACGCCTACTAATTACCTATTCTTCGGAAAAAAATTCTCATGCTAGTTTGAGAAGTCAGCTCAAAAACTCGTGCTTCGTGTTTTCATCAGGGGTTCCAAACACCTCGAAACAATAAAAGCACTCCGCCTTCGGCGATGTGCTTTCATCTGTTTCTCGGTGTTTGGAACCCCTGATGAAAACCTCGCACTCGTTTTTGATCTATTACTAGACACACGAAACTAGATAAAGTCGTTTGCATATATGCTGTATTTTGTGTATTTTCTCATACCTAAAAATTTGCGCGACGTAAACATCTTCTGCTTTATTCGTTTACAACATTTTCCAGGAGTTTCCGATCTTTCCAGAACTTTTCACTAACGTTTTAGCTGGCATTAAACTTTTAAAAAATCCATCCACGTCAGTCTTTCGCCTAATGCTGGCATGCGAGTTGCGATTTGGGAGATGATTACTGTCATGATTACTGTGATGATTACTCCATGAATCAAACCGAAGAGCACTGGGAAGTAAGCACTTTGGCTGTTTACTTTCAGTTCGCCATCTTAACTGCCATGAGTATGAATCGTCTTTTGCAGCTTACAGCGTTGCCAAAACGCGTTTGATTTTGGGTCAGGCGAGACTGATGGACTTTATCTGATGTCGGATAAATTCGAATAGCTTGAATTTGAGTAGTGAAGAAGGCCGTTTGTGTTATAACGTTAGAGACAGAGGTTCCACGAGGCAAACCGATACCAGTTTCTTGATCAGATTGATCAGATTGCAATTGAAGAGGTGAGCTACCAGAAATTTTTGTTTGTTTTAGCGTGCATTGTTATCAGTTAATGAGGCTTATGTTTTTTTTCTTTCTTTCCTTCGTGACTCGTTATCTTGAGTTGTGGCGAGTGAGAATTCTCTCAGTTGCAACTTCTATTTATCGCATCGGCAAAGTGCGTTTGATTTCTAGCTTTTTAACGGAGGTTTCGCGCCTGTAGTAAATGTTGTACTTTATCAGGTATCGAATGAATCGGAGCTCACACGAGTCGATTATATCAGTGAAATCATTGTACAAGAAGGATAGTGTCCTAACTTTTAAGCCCACAGCAGAGGCCTGTACCGGAGGGTAAACCGATATAAGTTTCCTCTCTTTCCTGAAAAAAAAAGATTGAAAAAGTGGACTTCCTAAACTCCTTGTTTTGCTTACACATGCGCTGACAATATTAAGAGGTTGATTATGCTCTCTGAGTACGTGTTCTTCAGAGATGGTTAAATTTTCTGCACCAGCAAGTAATACTCTGTCATGAGAGCTATCCCACGACAAAGTTTTGTCAACTTCAGACATTTTGAAAATTTATGTGGAACAGTGTTAAAAGAGTTATTGGAAAGACACATAAAAGAGTTCAAGGGTTTGCTGAAAGGACCAACAAGGGTTGAGATGCCAAAAGAAGGGAAAAACATCGTTCCTTTCAACAATTACCATAAACAAATGAAAGTTCCGTATGTAATTTATGCAGACTTCGAGGCATTGATTAGAAAGATTCCACTATGTAAGCGAAAGGAATGGATAAAGGAGAGCTACACTGAGAAAACAGATTGGCATAAGGCATGTCGTTATGCTTACTCAGTCGTTAGAAATGATGGTTTTGCCAGTACTCCAAAAGTTTACGGGGTGAAAATGCAGTTAAAAGGTTTCTTATGGATATGATGCAGGAGGAAAAAACAATAATAGAAAGTTTGAGCACACCAAAACCTCTCCTAAGAACACAAGAAGATTGGGAAAAACACAAAAATGCAACAAACTGCCACATTTGTGAAAAAGTTTGGTGAAGGATCTTTTCTTAGACTCTATTCAAGTATATGATCATAATACAGGTCGTTATTGTTGCCAAAGTCATAAATGCAGTTTTTACGTGGCACATAAAGAAATGAAATTTATTGGGTCAAAAAGTGAAAGACCAATGGATAGCAATCAATCAGGAAACATGCCTGTTCTGCGCTGAACCTTTGCTGAAGAAAAACTACAGACTCTGTAAAAGATCATTGCCACATAACTGGCATGTACCGGGGAGCTGCACACAATGACTGCAATTTAAAATTGCGACTATACCTATACCAGTTATATTTCACAACTTGAGGGGCTACGACGCACATCATTTAATGCAAGCTATGTCCAAGCTTGAGATAAAAGATAAAATGTATAGCCAACAACATTGAAAAGTATATTACATTTTCTCTTGGAGGTCTGTGTTTCATTGACAGTTTAAACTTTTTGCAAGGAAGTCTTAATTCACTTGTAAGCGCAACACCAAAAAAGTCCTAAAAAATGACAGCCGAAATATCGAAATGCAACGATTTGCTTTACAAAAAAAGGCATCTATCCTTACGAATATATGGATTCGTGGAAAAGATTTTGTGAGGCAAGTCTGCCCGTAAAAGATGACTGAATGACGAGCACATAGCATACGAAGAGTACGAGCACGTACAGCGGGTCTGGGGGGCGTTTGGATGCAAAACGCTGTGCGGCTACCTAAACGTAAAAACGGACGTGGCGCTGCTTGCAGGTGTTTTTGAAAACCTTCGTAAATTATGTCTTCTCAGTATGGGTTAGATCCTGCTCATTATTTAACTATCCTGGGCTTAACTGGGATGCATTGCGAAAAAAAGGGCGTTAAACTGGAGCTATTGACAGCCTTAGACACACATCTATTTATTGAGCGGGGAATGCGTGGAGGGATTTCGGTAGTAAGCAAGAGATATGCAAAGGCGAATAATCCGTATGTAGAAGGGTACGAATCAAGCAAGCCAACAAGTTACTTAACTTACTTAGAAGCGAACAACTTTAACGGATGGGCAATGAGCAAGCCACTGCCTAAAAGTGATTTTCAATGGAAACGTGTTATGCCAACATAACATGAGCAAATAATGAAGAAAAAAGAGAGAGTAGAGACTGGATGGATTCTTGAGGTTGATCTGAGTGTCCTGCAGAGCTTAATGAAGAGCACAACAGGTATCCCCTACAGTGCCAGATAGTGAACTCTCCCGTGCTAATTTCGTGGACAGCGATTTAGCTATTGTTGGAGATGTACTAGATAAATTAGGCACGACAATAAGGCAGGGATTTGCGTTACCAAAACCTGACCTCTCTACATTTGACGGCAGCCCGATGCCGTCCATTGGAGTTTCATTCAGTCAATTGAGAATTCTATAGAACGGAACGCGACGTGTGAAAACGTTTTGTATTTGCTGTAGGATACAACGGAAGATACAAGGAAGACGATTGAGCGTTGTGAAGTAATGAACCCTACAAGGGGATATGAGGCCGCAAGGAACCATGTCAAAAAAACAAAGTAACCTGTCTAGTCGTAGTTCAGGAACTGTAAATTTAAACGTGAAGTTCCGCGTTTGTCCAGCTTGTAATGGGAACCACATTTTGACGAAGTACCAGAGCTTTGGAAAAAAGACCTTTGATGACCGACTTCAAATTATGAGGCAGGCTCAACTCTGCCATAACTGCTTCCGTTACGATCATATCGCCCGGGGTTGCCTCAACATGAGTGCATGTTAAGTCGATGGTTGTAGGAGAAGGCATCATACCCTGCTCCATCCTCTGTGTCAGCAAGAACCAAATAGTAGCACGACCAGTGAAAATAACGTCACTCAAGCTACGAAGATACCGCAGGCTTCCCAGGATTTTTTTTTAATGAACTTTATGGACAACACACAAACTTAACATAAAATTAAATACACAGAAAAAGGAGAGGGAAAAAAAAAAGAAAGATAGTTGCTAAAATTACAACATATTACTTACAGAATTATTTTGTTAACATACAATTAAGATATACTACTGATAATAACGGCTTATACATATGGCGCAGATTATTCCAAAAATAGTTTACTTAAATTACAATTGGACAAATTTAATTACAAACATAACGGATTAACCGCTAATTCTTTTAATAACGGGTCTGAGAGAGAGAAGCATTTTCTCCTTTCAATTTGGAAATTAAAGAAAATTTTCATGTCGAAGTTTGAAGAGTAGTTTGATAATGAATTCATTAAAGTTACATTGCTTTAAATTACGCTTTTGATGATATTAAAAAAAATTGGCAAATAATAAGCAATAATTAAATTTGAATATCTTTTTGTCGTTTCCGCTATTCCAGATTCCAAAGAGAATTTCAGCCGCTGTTGGTGAAAATTCCGAAGAGTTTGTGTTATTAAACCATGACATAACTTTGTCAAAGAAGGACTTAAGACGGAATCCGCCAGGACTTCGAGTAGTTGTTGGACAAAATTATGTACCAAAATTATTTACACCTTATTGCAAGCTTTTGTGTTACTGCTTCAAATATCTTATCAAAAGAAATCTTTTCTAACAACACCAAACATCGAAAACCAATCTCGAAGTTCCGCTGAATTCCATTAAATCGCTTAAAAGACGCGAGCTTTTGCCTATAGCTTGTGAACATTAAATTTCATTTTCTCGGGCTGTGATAAGAAATTGTTGTACCAAAATTATTTACACCTTATTGCAAACTTTTGTGTTACTGCTTCAAATATCTTATCAAAAGAAATCTTGTCTAACAACACCAAACATCGAAAACCAATCTCGAAGTTCCGCTGAATGCCATTAAATCGCTTAAAAGACGCGAGCTTTTGCCTATAGCTTGTGAACATTAAATTTCATTTTCTCAGGCTCTGATAAGAAATTGTTGTCCCAAAATTATTTACACCTTATTGCAAACTTTTGTGTTACTGCTTCAAATATCTTATCAAAAGAAATCTTTTCTAACAACACCAAACACCGAAAACAAATTTTGAAATTTCACTGAAGTCCACTGAATCGCTTAAAGACGATTTTACAAAATGGCTGCACGTGAGAATTTCCCTATAGCTTGTGAGCTTTGAAATTCATTTTCTAAGACTCTGATAAGAAATTGTTGTTGGTGTTATCAGTGATAATTACTTACATCTTTACCTTTTATTTAGGGTAGAAAATAACGCAATAGGATTTAAATTATTCTGGAACTCGATTGTCCAACTTAAATAAATATTACTCGACTTCCTGGTGGATTCCGTCTTAAATACTTCACACTCAACGAAAGAATGTAGGATGGAGACTGGTCTATTGCAATAAATGCATTTGCAGTCCATTTCAATTCCATAAGTATATAGTTCCTTTTTTGTAACAATTGTTCTATGAATTAGTTTATAATTAAGTTCTCTAAGTTTTGTTTCTTTGCAAGTTTTACTTCTCTGAGTAAAAGCCAGATCCCACCTAAAATTTTCCAGTTTAAGTTCTGTCTGCCATTTCTTTTGGCCGGTACGTTCCACATCGGTCGCATTGACATAGAGCCAGTAAGAATCTTTGCATTTGGCTAAGTCTATAACAGTAGAGTTAGACAGTTGATACAAAGTGTTGCCAGAGAAACTACGCTTGTCAACATGGGGTGTGCTCCTCGCCTTTTCAAGTAGATATTTTGGTATCGCTGAGAGGATTTGAAAATATTTTAAAAACTACATTTAATGTTGTATTTTTGTTGAAACTCTTGAAAAGAAAGAAACTTTCTATTGTGATCCAAAAGATCTTGGATTGATAGGACTCCTTTTTCTAACCATTCAGGGTAGAATATTGAGTTACGATCAATTTTTATTTCCTTGTTATTGAACAAAAACAGGTCTGAGCCGTTGTTGGATTGGTATAAGTTCTTAAGTTCTAAAAAATTCACCAGGATTTGTCTGTAGAACAGCGGAAGTCCGGATTTCTCTAAATACATTTTGTCATAATTACAGCGGAGAAGAAAGACGAGACCACCATACTTTTTAAAGAAGTGGTCTTTTGAATCCAAGCTGAATTTAAACCACCTTTAGGATAATCTTGGTACATGACATCTCTTTTTATTTTATCTCGTTTGTTATTCCAGATAAACTTGAAGATGGCATCCTTAATCGTGGGAACATAGGTGTTAGGCATTGAAAGCATCGACGTGGAATAAATCAAGTTAGGAATACCCAAACACTTTACCACAAGGCATTTGCCAAGGAAGGACAGGCACCGGGCCCTCCAGATGTCTAATTTTGTTGTCATGTTGTCACTTTTCCGATCAATATTTTTTTTGTTTTCTTTTACATCATAAGAAATGAAGATACCCAGAGCTCTTACTGGGTCTCTAGTCCACTTTAAGCCAAACGGCTTGGAGCTGTTAAATCTCCAAGGGCCTAACCATAGAGCTTTTCTTTTTTCCACGTTTAATGAGAGACCTGAAATGTCACCGAATCGATCAACCAAAGTTATTGAGTTTTGTACTGAGTTTAAGTTTCTGAGAAAAAGAGTGGTATTGTCCGCAAATTGACTGATCTTGTGCACAGTTTGAAACACCGTAATCCCCTCTACATTATCGTCATGTCTAATCTTGGTAGCCAATATTTCCACCCCTAGAATGAAAAGGTACGGGGAGAGAGGGCACCCTTGTCTGACTCCCCTCGATAGCTTAAAGAAATCTGTTGTGAAGCCATTATGCAGAACTGTACTTTCGGAGTTTGTATATAGTGTTTTAACTCAATGTCTTAAACAAGATCCAAAATTAAAGAGCTTTAAGGTTTGTTGAATGAAGCCCCATTCTATTGTATCGAGCGCTTTCCTAAAATCCAATAAGAGAAGTATACCAGGGATACCCTGGAGCTCCGTTTGTTCCATGATATCGTTTATTAATCTAATATTTTGTCCAATGTACCTGCCTTTCATGAATCCAGTCTGATTGCTGTTGATTAAAAGTGGAAGAATTTTTTCCATTCTTGTGGCTATAGCTTTGGAAGCAATTTTATAATCTACATTTAACAATGTAATAGGTCGCCAGTTCGATAGCTCACGTGGGTAGGAGTTCTCTTTTGGAATCAGTGTTATTACTCCCCTGCGTTGGGAGATAGACATCTCACCATTTTTATATGCTGCATTTAAGCTATTCAAAAGATCGTTACCGAAAATGTCGAAAAAACACCTATAGAACTCGACGGTTAATCCATCTTTACCAGAAGACTTTCCAGTCCCCATCGATTTCAAGGCTGCCCAGCATTCATCTAAAGTTAATACTCCTTCAATTTCATTACACTGATCTTGTGATAGCTTTGGAATTTGTTGACTTATGGAGCCAGTAAACTCTTGGAAGGCCTCATTTGTAGCAGTATATATATAACTGTATAAGTTCTCGTAGAACGATTTTATTTCCTCCATTATTTGTTTCTCGTCGTTAGTTACATAACCCTCTGTGGTTGCAAGTTCTGATATGATTTGTTTATTGAAGTTTCTGCTTTCCATATTAAAGAAGTAATTTGTGAGTTTTTCCCCTTCTTTGATCCAGCGGACTTTGGAGCGAAAAATTGCTCCCTCAGCCCTTTTCTCATGAATATTACGAAGTTCAATTTTCAAATGCTCGTGTTCTTTATGCTCGGCATCCGTGGTACACTCACCAGAATTAATTTTCTCATCCAAGATGTCTAGGCGCTTCGTAAGCTCGCTTTCGATTTCGCGTCATTTCCTGGCTTTGTTTTTGGCATAACAGATGGTGAGCCTTCGGAGTTCCATTTTGATGAGTTCCCATTTCAGTTTTGGATCTTCTAAATCAGAATATTGTTTGGTAATATCGGGATAGATGAATGTTATTAAATTGACAAATTTTCATCTTTTAGTATTAAAGTTCCAAAGGCCTGGACCTCACTTGATGTTTGCAAGTGTGATCCGGCGTTATTGAAGTTTTTGTGCCCGCTTCAGCGACTTGACAGGCAATAGACTTCGCAACGAGAAAAAAATCAATCCGTGATTTTAAATTTCGTGCGGCAGACTCGTAAGTAAAACTCTTCTTGTTTGGATGCATTTTTCTAAAAACATCAAACAAATCCAATTCTTTCATCATAGCGATAATTTGATGGCGACCAGTGAAAGTAACGTCACTCAAGCTACGAAGATACCACAGGCTTCCCAAGATACTCGCGCTACACAGGCAACTGATCCCTAGTACTCTAGAGGGAAGTGTAAAGTTTGCCTCAGAATAGTGCCAGTGAAGGTTCATAGCCATAACTCAAGCAGGAAAGTGTTGATTTACGCCCTTCTTGACAACGGATCGAATGTCTCCCTGTGTGCAAAAGACTTGGCAGCTCAGCTGAGGGTTCAAGGAAAGCAGGAAATGTTCTACTTAAAAACGCAAGAGAGTTCTAAGAGTTCAGAGTTCTAAGACTGGTCA